>JAVGVS010000080.1:989208-1414987 GCA_032718565.1 Distichodus sexfasciatus
TACCTTTTGCCTTCAAACCAGCATCAATTCTTATAGGTACACTTGCACAACGTCAGGGATTTTGTAGGATTATAGTCATTATATTATTTTGTAGGATTATAGTCATTATATTATTTTGTAGGATTATAGGATTATAGATCTGTGGTTAGTTCTCCAAGATGTTTGGAACAACCTACCTGCCGAGTTCCTTCAAAAACTGTGTGCAGGTGTACCTAGAAGAACTGATGCTGTTTTGAAGGCAAAGGGTGGTCACACCAGATATTGATTTGATTTAGATTTCTCTTTTGTTCATTCACTGCATTTTGTTGACTGATGAAAATAAATGATTAACACTTCATTTTTGAAAACATTCTTTGTTGACAGCATTTTTTCACACCTGCCTAAAACTTTTGCACAGTACTGTACTCGATGTATCTCGGCTTATTCCACGTGTGATGCAGTAAATGACTATCGTGAACATCGAGTACAAATCCTCACATTAATGTTTAACATGTTCTTGACTTTCACGTTTGGCTTCTCTGCCCTCTCAAAGCAGACAGCTCACTCCCCCACCCATCCAGCAAACTCTCATAGCACATGCACATTTTTAGCGGAGATGGAGGAAAGCCATTACACAGGCATTAACCGGAGATGGAAGCAGACGACTTGGTTCAGAAGAAAAACAGCACTGGTTCTGTTATTCTGTGCACAAAAACAGAAGTAAATGTGCAAAAATGTATAAATGACATTCTTTGCGATGTAAAAGCGGTGTGTGTGTGAGCGATCATGATCCATCACTCACAAAAACGCTCCAGTTCAGTCAAATCTGCCCCTTTAATACAGACAAAACTCATATTTTAGTTGATAATAACAACCAGCATTCTACTCACAGTACAGCTATTTACTTGATATTTTTATTGTGACACGGCTCCAAGTCATCCACAGGGGATTGTGAGAAATGTAGTTCTCTCCCAAAAAGAGAGAATATATCTATGTATCACAATATAGCTTAAAAATATTGCAATATTATTTTTAAGGCATATCGCCCAGCCCTAGCATTACGGTATTGTGATTACAGTGAACACAAACTATTTTATTCTTAAACAAAATATAGAATGTCTGTTAAAATGACAAAACATAAAATAAATAACTGAATTCTGCAAAATAGACAAACGAATATGCTAAATGTTCACACTATGTGATTCTGAAAGTGGTCAGATTGGTGTACTGTTCACATTACACAACCTCAAGTCAGACACACCGTCTTTCACCATGGCTGCTGTGTCTGCTCTACAAAACAACGTTCTATCATGAGAAGTAGCTCTAGAATTCAAAGAGAAATTGGCAAGACCCTCTCGCAAAACAGGAGTTTCAAAATGTGTCCTGCGTTGTCATAGGCTGTGGCTTGACAGCAACCACAATAGATATTTGGTCCAAGTCTCCAAGTTTGTTTGATCATGTCTTGGTAATATTGTCACATACCAAATACCAATCAACACAGAGTTGCACCCGATTGAGAGCCTTCGCCAGCGACTAAAGAACTAAAATAAAATCTTACTGTATCAACAAGGCTTGACTCTACGCTGCACATGACCTGTGGGATTGCAGCATATTCTGTCCTTGATGAGTCATAAATAGCAGCTTGTACAGCAGGACTGGTATGACAGCAAATGTTTAGTGGACAAATCTGCAAAGCAGCTCACGTCTAGCCACATCTGCACTGAACTACAACATCTGCAGTAAAAAGTCTGGAGCTTTCTCAAAGATTCCCAAAAGCTGGCACCTTATGAACAAACTTTCCCTGCCCCGGCCTGGTCGTGTTCTGGAGTTTGTGGACAGCGAGGTGTTTTCACAGCCCCAGATTTTGATCAACGTTTCATTTCAGCCATCAAATCTGTATAGAGCCGGGCATGAAGGACAGAAACTTCAGGCCGAGTTTTGGGGTTAGCAATTCTCTGCGTTTCGCTCTGGTCTGGTAGTCTGCCTCCCTCTGGGGGCTGGTAGAAGGGCAGAGGGCCGATCTGTTTGAAGCCCAGCGCTGTGAAGTGTGAGGTCTCTGTGTCTAGTGGAGCTGATGCAAGTTTAATGTTTGACTGGGTCCCTCCAAAAAGTCCACATGGCTGCTGCAAGGGGAGGGATGATCTTCCCTGGATAATAAATGGATGGAATACGGGATAATGTTGCAGCTCGGTTAAAAAAAGAACAGCACACGCTCATTAAAATGTGCGTATCTACTGAGGATCACATAAAGTGGAAATTAAACATGCTAAACATACGACATGATCTAGTATTAATGCATTCATGCACACATGTAAATTAATACACTTCCATCTGCTGTGTTTGTCAAATTCCAACATAAAATTTTCATGCCTGCATAAGTATTTCTTGTACAGAACGCAAGCTTCCATCCATATTAAAATATAGGGCTTGTAGACACGCTGGACAAAAACGCAGACGTCAACACAGCAAACTGAGTAATAATGGAAATCTGCCAATTTCTAGTGCCTTCTACCAGCACCAGTGTTTGGCTTCACCTGGACGGTGCTCCAGCAGTCATTCTGCACCAGTAACCACTCACTCAATCAGAGACGGGGGATGTTTAGGAGGCCATTTTTGGAAGGGTGATGGTGGGAGATTTTAGCATGACATTGGGGTTCCAGCCATGGATGACTGGCGAATGGAGGGTGGATGGATGGATGGATGGATGGATGAATAGATAGATAGATAGATAGATAGATAGATAGATAGATAGAGTAAGTGAGGTATTATTTACCATTGTGAACACACCACAGCAGTGCTTGGGAACGGTACCTGCCCATGAGTACTTCAGTGGTACCTTTACCGGACGGACAGACAGACAGACAGACAGAAGGATAGATAGATAGATAGATAGATAGATAGATAGATAGATAGATAGATAGATAGATAGATAGATAGATAGATGGACAGACAGACAGACAAACAGATGGACAGAGAGAGAGGAGACGCAGAGCAAGTATAATCTTGACACACACATCAATCACAGCATAAATCAGATAGGATTTGTACCACCCCCCTGTCCACACAACACCAGCAGCCATGATGGATTTACTGCTGATGGGGAGCGAGAGGCTCAGCTCGCCATGTCTCCAGAAAGGGAGAGAGAGAAATCAAAGTCGGCATGACAGTAATGGATTACCACAAGGTTTGAAACTCTATTAAAATATTCTATACGGCCAGAGAATGAAAATGTTACAAAGCTGCATATTCATGAAATGTATCTTTCAGATCAAACGAGTCAAAAGTAGAAAATGTAAGAGATTAAAAGATCACAACCTCGACCAAGTACGTGCTGTACTCATTCATTTCCTCATCTGAAATACTAATGTTATGAATATGCAATCAACCAATTTAATGTTCCGCATCTGACGATGTGCCATGTCATTTTTTTCACAGCGACTCTCAGACAGACTGGACTACTGACTCATCACCATCCAAAGAGAGAATATTAATGCGGGAACTCTAATCTAGATGCAGAACTAATCTAGCATCAAGATAGACAGAGTGAGAGAGAGAGAGTGAGAGAGAGAAGGAGAAAGAGAAAGACTGTAGAACGTGTGTGTGAGAAACTCATTTATTGATATATGACATGCAGCATAACATTCCCACAGCGAAGGGAGTCAAACTGGGCTTCAGTCTCATCAAGTATAGCAGAAAGAGAATATTAATGGAGGCCAAGTCATCTAGAATGGAGAGAAGGAGAGAGAGAGAGAGAGAGAGAGAGAGAGAGAGAGTGATGGCTAGAGCTCATGTTATTGGAGTCGGACCACATCACATCCATCTGCAGAAGGGAAAAAAAACATTTAATCTGAGCTCAACGTAGCCCAATCCTGACACTCCACATTATTTTGAGAGACAATCACGCTCAAGGGTCTCAGCCCTAGCACCATCTATCTGGACCTGCTGAAGCAGGAGGAACACAAGGTTTTCACTCTCAGCTCATCTTGTCATCAAACACTCATACACAAAAACAGTGATTTACGAAGAAACATGAAAAGGAAACAGAATTTAGAGGAATAAAGGCTTCGGCTCAACTAAACATGGCACGATACCACTTTTTAATGTCCCATATGACACCAATATTGTAAATTTGGATATCTGCCGATAATGATACGAATCCAGTACAGTCTCTTTTCCAGAAAAAAATGCTTTAAAAATGTCTGAACACATAACTGAGATTAATATGTTATGCTTAAAGAAATACTTGACTTAAATACTGTTTTCCAAACTAAAACAATGTAATAATTACACACCCATATGTTTATGCTAAATAATTTATTATTAAAATAACATCTCAAATTTGTTTAAACACAGTTCCATAATTTTGTGACGGTCCCTAATTCTGCGGCGCTAAAACCATCAGGAACACAGAGATCGTGAGTGAGAGCTGGAGTTGTTCAGGAAATTAAACCGTATAATGGTGTGATTTGCTTTTGGTGTTGTAGTGTGTCGTGTTGCTTGTTCTGCTCATTGTCATATCAATATGTGGGAAGTACCTCAGTGGTACCATAACCAGTCCTGGGATTTGAACTGGCGACCTTCCACTCACTAGCTTGGCTGTAGTTTAGCTATTTTTTAATCATAGCCAGCCTGAAAAGCTACCATTTAATTAAAAGTAGCCTCCCCAACACTGCAAACTACCATAAATAAGATAAAGAGATTATACCACAACAAATTCTGGGCTGCAACAAATCCTCCTGTTCCCCTGATGCGGTGTCAGTGTGGCTCCAGCTGCTCATAACACTGCCCTTCTCACCATCCACTTCCCTGCAGGGAGCAGCTAAAACCGTCGCTCCCTCCGGCTCCCTCCTCTACCCTCAGAGTGTAAAGACTCTCCCAGCCAGGCACATCAGCTCTGCTTCGTCAGCCGTGACCTTGTTGTGCCGCTGATAAACGCCCCTGCGAATTGGGTCGGCTCCCCCTGAGAGAAACCATCAGCTGCCCCGATCGGAGAAAAAAAATCGACACTTCGTCTTTCTTCTCGCCCTCCCTGTGGCAGAGAGGATGATGGGGTTTTTTTCTTGGGGGCATGGCGACCCACACTGCCCTCGAAATCACGTACAAGGTAACCCCCCTTCTCACTTCACCACCCTAACCCTCATGATAAATAATGACGATGACGGTGGTGACATAAGATCAACGAAGGCTCCATCTGTTGCTCCGTCTCTGCCGCACCAAGTAACCGGGAGCTGAGGGATGAGGGACAGGTCTACTCTCTCGCCCGTCAAATTACGCTCACATCAGCCATCGGGAGGTGCGGCTGGTGTTTGTTACGGTCGCCATGGAGATGTCAACACCTTGCCAGCTGCTCTGCATGAATTTAGGGAGGTAGCCGTCATTGGTTAAATGAGTGGAGACTGGGGGCCACATGGGCTAAATGGGATAAATGAGGGGTGTGGGTTGATGAGCATCATGGAGGTGGAAAATGTCAAACTGGTTAACATGTCAAAGTGGTTAATATTTAAATGAGCCTCACCTCTCATTATTATCGTCCAGCTAACACGACCCATACCTACGACATGTGGATGTTGGCTTTAGGTTCGCTAGGCAAGAACGTTAGGCAGATACTTCTGGAAAAATACAGACGGGTTTTGGATAGGATTTTTAAATTATTTTACGAGGTCAAATCTACATTTAACAGATGTTTTGTGTATAACGTTACACACTGTGACATCACACGCCTGGCACACGCCCACACTGCCGCTCCCGCACCAGGACAAGCGCCGTTTCAGCAGCAGGGACAACGATTGCTTATCATCACCAGCGCCAGCTGGCGTTTACAAACATTGCTGACCACGTGGGACCGGAGGCCCGCCCCAACAACGCACGGCTGGAGCGACATTACCGCCTCTTTACGGCTCATTACGGGGAGAATAAAAGAAGACGCCGATAAGCCACACGCGGTCGGCGAGTGACACGCACCACAGACGCCTGCACTCCGAGCTCTAACCATTTATTTGTTCTCTCCCCGCACTCACTCTACTCTGCCACACCAGATTCACCCAGGAAGCGGCCCTGACGACACCGACACCTGCACCACCCAACAACGAACACCTGAAGCACACCAAAAGACTTGGACCAGACGTCCCCCTTCACGGACTTCCCCCTCACTTCCCCCCTTCCTAAAAAGGAGCCCCTCCGTTGTGTTTTGCGCATTTATTCCATGGGACCCTGCTACAACACAAATATCTCAATATGACGCATTTTAAAGTTTTGAGGACACTCAGTGCTTTCCAGAATGTTCCTGCAGGGCCCAACTTTTTGAGAAGATTTTTTTCAAACCTCACCCAATATTTAAAGCCACCCCCCACTTCTCCTCCCCCACAGCGCCTTATTTATGCTGTTCAGTCACTAAACTAAAGAATGGCATTTCATTCCAGCACAAACCGCCGCGTTAATGTCCCAAAACTTTTTCTCAGGAATAAACAAGGTATTAGTCAGATAAACACCTGCACTGGAGGCGCTGCTGGAAGTTTGGGCCAAACTTGGTCATATGATTAACTTCAATTTTTACAAAAATAATGTGTTAGTTTTCAGATTAATCTTGTGCAGCCCTATTTTCTTTAAATTTCCTTTCAGCGCATAAACAGCTGCGCTGGAGGTGCTGAAGTTGAAGTTTGGTAGCACACAATTTGATTAAACCGGGGTGCAGAACGCTTAGTTCATTCTCAATGTCTTTCATTTGCCTTGCAGCGCTCCAGTAAGGTGCCTTTACGCTAAATTAAACTCTACCAAACCATGAAAAAATATTGCTGTAAACAGTGTGTTTTGCAACACCACGGCAATTATAGACAAACTTCCAATTTACAGATCGGCTCAATGGATCGGGCCAATGTCGCGGAAACCCGATCCAGCTATTTGAGTCGTTATCGGACCGATATCCCATCCACACATCGGATCGGTGCATTGCTAATCCCAATACAACAGATGCGCTGCTGCCGTTCCACTTCATACTATTAAATCAGTTTTTGATCACGTCTCTCCCTCTGTTTAGCCATGTCCTAAATCTGGCAGTGTGCTGTTTTACTCCTGCCTGAATTCATTACACTTTCCCCAGACCTGGGTTGGGGGGTGGGGGGCGAGGTGGACGGAGATGGCAGCCAATATCATGCAAACAGATGGTCTAACTCGGGACGTGAGGTCCAAAACGACCCAGCGGACTTCCGAAAAACTGAGTTATGCATTCCGTTCCCGAAAAACATGCAACCGGTTACGTAGGCCCTCGCACGAACGGCCATATGGAGCGTCAGAAGCGTTAATGAATTTTTAAAAATGCTCCTTCCTTCACTTGGAGAGGCATGTTTGGAAGAGATGCGGCAGCACTACAGATTACATCTGATGATGTAACGGAGCCTTTTCTACTCAGAGATTAGTTGTGTAAAGGAATCATGCAGTGAGTAAGCAGTGAGGTCTAATGCTCTTAAACTTTTTAACTGTTGAACTTTTGACTCTTTCCCAAATTAAACTCCAAGGAAGCGGTCGATGTTATTAGCAAGTTTTCAAAGAAAGCAAAAACCTTTATTATGCACGTCGCAATCCGGCACGATCGAGCGAAGGGGGAAACGAATGGCTGCTCAGGCGAGATCCGTTCCAGATGTCCATTATTTTTCTTTCTTTGCAGTTTCATTTACTTTCACTGGGATATCCTTTGCCCCCTTCGCTGGTAATGAAAACCATATATTCACCTCGCCCCGGGCGCTGCAGTGGTGATGGCGTGGCCGATATGTGCTGCAGCAGCCGTATTAAGCAGACCTCTACCCACGTAACGGCAGCTGACCGTGGGACTCTAAAAAAAAGAAACGCTGCCGGGCAGTTCAAGGAACAAATGTGTGGCCGGCAAATCTGCCTTGACCCTTACTGCCCTGGCAATAGAGACTCAATATTGAACTGCATCAGGTGAGGTGGAGTGAGGTGAGGTGAGGTGAGGTTGGGGAGGACGTTAGACATCAAAATTTTGAAAGAAGAGCATAAAAACAACACCAATTGAAAGAAAAAAGAAGAAAAGGCACAGGGGTGGGCTTCTACCCTTACGTGTGAGAGCACTCATGCAGCATCACAACGCATCGAGGTCTTCGGCAAAAACAAACACCCCATCGCCCTACCGTGCAGAAAAACAAAACCTAACAAGGCTACCGGAGATTAAATAAAAAAAACAGAGTTGGAAGTCAAGCATAAAACAGCGGCTGTTGTCCAGGGATTCTACCAAACAGAAAAGGGCCGAGCATTTGGCCCAGGGGTACGCCCACAGTTCAATACGACTCCGCTCTCTTCTAATTGGACTGGGACTAGAGCGGGAGTCTTAACATAAATATTTGCTAGAAGCTCATAGACGAATGCATCAGCAGTTATACAGCGGCAAGGCAATATTTACAGCTGCTGTCAATATAGTGATTAAAAGAAACAAGAGAGAGACGCAGTGCCACCCAAGACTAATGAGTACAAGGTGGAGGTAAGCGGATTACACACAACAATACAACTTTCATTAGACAGGGTTTATTAATGTAGATTATTTAGTTAGTTAGAGAGCAAGGCTTTCCTTTAGGCTCTAATAAAATGCCATTTCATTTCATTTCTTACAGCGATGAAGTTACATAAAGACGTGTTTCAGTGCAGTGTTTTAAAATCTCTGACTTTGTTCCTTAGCCCCTGTTCCAGGCTTGTTGACCAGAAGGGCTCTTTTCTCTTTTTTTTGGATTATACAACAGCAATTTTTCAAACAATACACGTTCTTTTCATTTGCATCATTTTCACAAAAAAGTCCTGTCCCCCTCTCTCTCTCTCCCTCCCTCCCTCCCACGGTGCTGATTAATACGAGAGGTCACGGCCGGAGAGCACTTCAACTTCTAAAGGCCCAGGGTCACACTTTACATGTGCTGCGCTCAGATTTTGGGATGAACATGTAATACTCTTAACATCTGTTGCAAAATTCTATTGAAATTTCAGCTTATCGTCCTCCTCTGTATTTTAGGGAGTGCAGGGTACAAAGCAGGAGAGCTTTAACAGGGACACACACCACAGAACTGAGGTCCACTTGTCCCTGTTCAACATCGGCTCTTGTGGTGTTATGCAACAGAAAACACCCAACACTTGATACACTGGTGACATAAGGCTGGGAAAATGATTTAGCACTTTATTCAAATTATCATTTGTGTGTTATGTGCGTAATACACGTGAATATTAGTGTATGGTGAATATTAATATTTGTCATCCGTTTTTGCATGATGTATGACACGATGTATGTATTTACAGCACGTTTCAAGTTAACACCGTACAATTTTTCTCTCTCTCTCCTTTCCCCCAATTAAGACCATTCCACATGTACAAAAATGTCCTCACAAATCCCCACAAAATCAGACAAATCTGTACTAACTTTTCTTAGAACACAATCAAGGTCCTCACAAACACCAAAAATCCTGTCCAAGCCCCACACACCCACAAACACACACACACACACTTCCTCCAGCTCTGCCCAGGTTAGCGGGTGTTAATCTCCGAGCTGCGTATCCCCTCGCGAGCAGCCAAGATTAATTGCACAGTTAGGAGTCAGATCTGTTGACTGGGGATAATTAACCTTTTATATATTCCGAGAAGGCTCCAAAATACACATTTTTCAGAAGAGTATTTAAAGACATGGGATCTGAATATATTTCCATAGATGATATCTCTGTTCCCTCCTTGACGAAGTCATTAGCATGTCGCTCCAGGTCTTATTTTTGGACGCCGGCGAAGACCTCGCTGTATTTGTCCCGCTTCCCACGATGCCTCGGCTGACGCTATCTGCAGCCTGCCGCGGAGGAAACAAAAGGGTTCCGTTTAAGCCGGGGACGGAGAACGACTTGCAATGCACGGACTGTCTCTAGCGATAAGGGAGTGTAAAATGAGATTCGCACTGGATCTGACAAGTGGTAGCAGGTCAAAAGCTGGTAGAACGGTTCCACAGCTGGTGTGAGGTAGAGGTGTAACGATTCATCAGTCAAAATCGATACACTGATTCAGTGAGCCCATAATGACATTGGTCCGAAATTAAAGTGTCGATCAGACGTCATATACATTGTAACCTCACTTTATTAAACTGAATTGTTATTATTTCTCACTGTGAACAACACCAAATGTGACCTCTGCATTTGACCCATCCGTGAAGGAGCAGTGGGCAGCCGATGAACAGCGCTTGGGGACGGTACCTTGCTAATGAGCACCTCAGTAGTATCTTTACCAGTCCGGAACTCGAACTGGTGACCTTCTGATCATGGGGCCATCTCGACTGGCCCACATTGAACAGGTCTGTTTTTATTAGAAAGGATGAGATTTTAGTTGCTTTAGTGATTGTTTTGAATGAGCATATGAGCTGTGATATTAACAGACATTAGGGCTGAGCAATTAATCAATAATTCAGAACTTCTAATCAATATAATATTGCCCATGACGGTTATTTTGACTTTTTACATTTTACATTTTTTCCAATTCTGTTAATATTTTATCAGCAGTTTAAACAAATACAATGGTGTGTGCTACTATTTAAAGTACAGTCTTTGTTAGTGGCCTATCAGAGCAAAAGACAAACAAAAAATAAAACAATCCATCATTAATCGTAATAAAGGTAAAATGTTCAACTAATCGCAATACTGATTTAAGGTCATATATGTGACCCTCCACTGCAAAACCAGTCGCATGTTGCAAATTTTCGAAATTGAGTTATTATGTTTTAATGAAAGGGCATAAAGCAAGCTTCAAAACGATACCTATATCGAATGAATCGGACGACACATGACTGAGATATCAACATTCAAAGGAGTCGGGTTTCTCCTGTCACGCCAAGTGAGAAACGGAGAAATCTGCCTTTGAAGTTGACTATCGCCGTAGCACTCACAGACGCTTGGTGCGGTCACGGCTACGTTTGCATTTACGATAGCCTACGCTGCATTCACAGCCACACGGATAGTCTACCTGCGTTAGGTTAACTGAACTCGGGAGACGGAGATGGATTCCGGAGAAATATCTTCACGCTAGTCAACCAGTGGATTTAGCGTAAATATTGAAGTAGAGCGGTCAAAACAGAAACTTTTAACATTCTGCTGGAATTGAATTCCTCACCTCAAGAAAGTCACGTTTTTAGGATGGAAAGGGTAAGTTTTTCAGTGAAATTTACTCACAACAGTACAGTATAGACCTTCCACTGTTTCAAAACACTAAAAACAAAAAATCCAAAATTTTACCCCACGCAACATAAATGGTCATTTTCTCGGAAACCTCCGTTGCGACAAGCGACTGGTTTTGCCGTGGAGGGTCACATTTGTCCAGCCGTAGCAGACATCAAATCATTGTCCATTGTTTCTATATAATATTACATCATGAAGGTAGGGCTGGGCGATATGGCCTAAAAATAATATCGTAATATTTATAAGCTATATCGCGATACACAATATATAGCTTGATATATTCTCTCTTTCTCGGAGAGAACTACATTTCCCACAATCCCCTGCCCTGCGACTCGGGGCCACGTCACAATAATGCGATGGATGTACGTGCGGAATACTATCAACATAATAGCTGTGTTGTGTGTAGAACATTGGTTGTTGTTATTTATCAGCTAAAATATGGGTTTTGTCTGTGATAAAAGGGAAGATCTGTCTGAAGTGGAGCATTTTTGTTAGTGAGGGCGTTCCACAATGCGAGTGCCCACATCGAGTTGTACGCAGCCACGCACAACGCGTTTACATTAGGAAGAATGTCATTTGTACGCGTTCACATATTTACTTCTGTTTCTGTGCAGAATGACAGTGGACGACTGTGTAAAATCTGCTCGCCGCCATCTTGCAGCTCCGGTATGAACATAAATGCTAAGCGCCGCCGCAGTCTTCGCCGATGCCACCGTCAATCTTCATTTTCACCAGAGAAAAACAAAACCACACACATTCCTTCTCCATATTCGTGGTATAGTTATTTACTACATCGCACACGGAACAAGTCGAGATAATTTTCGATATATCACCCACCCATACTTGAAGGAATTTGGAATTTACATCCCTGTTGTGAGGCCGGACACCTCTTGTTATGAAGTTAACGCACTCGAACATCGCACAGCTGGGTAAATAACTCGCCATTCGCCGTCACTGTCACAGCGGCCTCGTAAACGCGATGTGGGCAGGAGGGAGAGAGGGAGGGAAGGAGGGAGGGAGCGATGGAGCGCAGCGTCGTGGTGATGAATGGAGATCTATGCGCTCTCCCCGGGCTGGAAACGGATGGCTTTTAAAACGCGCTTGAACCGCCGCAAATCCATCAGCCGTCAAACTCGGGCACGGCGCTTTGCCCTAACGCTGAACCCGAGATCCCATAAACACTCACCACACACGCCGCGAGACGGGACGAGGGAGGGAAATGGAGGAGGAAGGCGGACAGACGGCTGCCCTTTTATCTATCTGGCAGGGATTTTTTTTTCCCATCGTCTATTGGATTCTCTCTCGCTCTTACACACACACACACAAATACACACACATTTAATCAAGTCTGCGTCTCTAATTCTGCAAGGTCTAAGAAAGAGAGAACAGTTCTCAGAGAACGAATGTAGTCTGGGATTTTGCCTTGTTTCATAGCGTCTCTCTTAATAAACCACTCTCTCACACACACTCCTGCAAATATTTTACAAATCTCATCTCTGGTGTTATTATGCTTCAGTCTTTTAGGAGCAACCCTAAGAACCTTCCCTCTCTCTCTTTCTCACACACACACACATTTGAAAGTGAGAAAAGTGAAAGTGAGTGATTATTTGTCATTGTGAACACACCACAGCACAGCACACAGTGCACCACAACCAAATGTGACCTCTGCATTTGACCCATCCGTGAAGGAGCAGTGGGCAGCTAACAAGCGCCCGGGGAGCAGTGCTTGGGGACGGGACCTTGCTCATGAGTACCTCAGTGGTAACTTTACCAGCCCTGGATTCAAACCTGCGACCTCCTGATCACGGGGCGAACACCCTAACGTTACGCCAGCAACTAATTAGAGGTCGACCGATATTGTTTTTTCAGGGCCGATATCGATACCGATTATTGCTAGCTAAGGGGCCGATAACCAATATTTAGAACCGATATGCAAAAAAAAAGTTTTAGGAACATCAGACATTTGTAATCCAGAATGCTTGTAGCTGCAACTTAGTGGTAACTGGCAACCCGGATGCTGAAATGCTACTGATATTTTAAAATGTGAATATTCTAATTTTGTCAGTGAGATCAGTATTTCAAATGAACATGATTCCTTAATCTCTGGTGACAAATTAGGTTCATTGTGTGATTACTTACCAGAAATTTCTTACATACAGCTCCTTTACTATCAGGGTTGGTCAAAACTACACACCAATAGCGATAATCAGCAAAATGTCTAATGTCAGCCCCCAACAATCATCCCGGGCGATAATCGGTCGACCCTTACGTTTAATCAAGTCTGTGTTTTGTCTCTAATTCTGCAAGGTCTAAGAAAAAGAGCCCAGTTCTTGGAGAATGCGTGTAGCCTCTATCAATCCTCCATAAATCTCTCTCTCTCTCTCTCACGCACACACACACACCCCTTCCAAATCTCATCTCAGGTTTTCCTTATTGTTTTCCTTTTAAGGGACATTCCTGAAATTCTGCTCTCTCTCTCTCTCTCTCTCTCTCTCTCTCTCTCTCTCACACACACACACACACACACACTCTTGTATTACTGTTCTTGAGCAACATTGATTGCCATGATGACCAGATGTAATTAACACTACACTTAACCTCGACCCTAACCTTAATCACAGTAAACAAATGCTAATCTTTTACTCTTTTAGTTTTTCAAATAAAACTATGAACTTTTCCATAAAGGCGGCGCAGTGGTTATCACTGTCGCCTCACAGCGAGAAGGTCCTGGGTTCGATCCCCGGGGACGGCCGTAGGATCTTTCTGTGTGGAGTTTGCATGCTCTCCCCGTGTTCGCGTGGGTTTCCTCCGGGTGCTCCGGTTTCCTCCCACAGTCCAAAGGCATACACTATAGGTTAATTGGAGACTCTAAATTGTCCCCGTAAGGTGTGATTGTAAGTGTGAATGTGGGAGTGTGTGTGCCCTGCGGTGTGTTGGCACCTGCCCAGGGTTGTTCCCCGCCTTGCGCCCGTCAGTTCCCGGGATAAGCTCCGGTCCCCCCGCGACCCCAATTGGGATTAAGCGGTTGAGATAATGAATGAGTGAATGAACTTTTCCATAAAATCATTTCTCCTTATGGGGACTGGACAAATCATTTTTCCTATCTTTAAAGGGACAGCCAGGTCCTTACAACTAACTTCATACATTAACACACACACACACATTTTGCATGTGCCAAGCCCAGCAGTGATGTAGAAGTCGCCGTGGGGAATGAGGCTGTGAACCCGGTGTGGACGAGGCCGGGTGCAGCTCCAACACGCTGCGGGGTCGCATTTAATCTCGCTAATGAGTTTAAACGGGCCACAGCGTGGCGGTCAGTGTGCTGCCCAACGTCCAGCCCTCTCTCTCACCCTCACACTCACCCTCACCCAACAGTGCCAAGCCAAGCCAAGCCGATAAAGACGAGAGGATTTGAGGAGGAGATCTGTTTTATTTCACAATCACAGTCACTACCATTTGGCAAATTCTCAGAAAAGCTGGTACATGTTGTGTAAGGTCATGGAATTACTGTGCACTCGCTTGTCAGTAAACACACACACACGCACAAACATAGAGGGGCATCAGAGGATCCACGGTTCAAATCCCAGACTGGTAAAAAATACCTTAAAGCAAGGTAACGTCACCAAGCACTGTCACTCCTCCTTCACAGAGGGGTCAAGTGCAGAGGTCACATTTGGTTGTGCTGCACTGTGTGATGTGCTGTGGTGTGTTCAGTAGAGATGGGATCAAGACCTAAACCGAAACCGAGGCCGAGACCAGATCGAGACCTGACCAATGCACGTTTTACACCACATGACAAATAAGTGGAACATGCACAGCCTAAGCAACATTAAACATGTTTATTCAATATTTCTCTTGCATATCTATGAAGAGGAAATTGCCTCACTGGAAGCAGTTAACCAAACTGATCACATCATATGTTAAACTCAACGAACCACAGTGAACACTCCTCAAGACCAAACTCACTGCTTAATTGACTTGCAGAGTTGTTATTATGCAGAGACATTCTATGGCGTAGTGCTTTGAGGAAAAATAAGGTTAGTGTCAGACGGAAACACTTCTTTATCCATTCTTTCTATATTAATTTTTTTCCCTATTGATTAACATTGTAAAATGGAAAAAAAGTATTTTCTGATCAATTGAAAATGAAGAAATACAGAGGTTTTGGGTAATTTTGTGCCAATTTGGACTCATTTTCTACAAGATGAGCTGCTTTTGGCCTTTCTGGAAGTAAGAGGAGTAACCCAACACTAGTGTTCACGACGACAAATAATCACTCACTCACTCACTCACTCACTAGACAATTGTGAAAGTATTTGGATTGCTGTTGTCCTCACACTACACAACCTCAAGACTTACAAACACAAGTCAGACAGTTGTGTAGCGTGAACAGAGGAATACCATCTATATCACCTTTCAGTGCGACTGCCGCGTCTGGTCAACAAAAACACTATTCTATCACAAAAAGTAACACCAAAAATAACGTGGAATTATGCAAAATTAGCATAAAGCAGAGGTCCAACAAAAACAACTGCTGGAGTTAGGATTAAAATGTAAAAATCACAAAAAGAAAAACTCTGAGTTGAGGTGAGTGAAGGTCCTCCACCTCTTTCCATTAACTCAGGTCCTGCGCTCTGATTGACTGTAGCTTTTTTGTGACTGGTCCAGAAACTGTGGGCTTTGGCGACTAGTGAGTGAGCCTGTTTGATCACGTTCACATAACGTTCACACGTTCGCCGATCAAACGTGGAGTTGAGCCCGATTGAGGACCTTTGTCAGCGACTCAAAAACGGCTGTGTAATCCTGTTATGTAAACAAGGCTCGAGTCGCGCTGGGTACTGCTGAAGCTGAAAAAAGTGGTAAAGGGTGCCATTAGTGACTTAAAGGGGCATGAAACACTCAGAGGTGTATTTAAGAAGATTACAATTTTAAACAATGGTGGAACTGCTGCTTCTCCCAACTACACACATTACACACACACACACACACAAGCTCCAAGCCACTGCACCTATAATTCTGGACCCCATCAAGTATTGTAAGATATTACAAGGTTTGTCACTTTGACCCTACAAGTGGATCTTTTGTGCTGGATGCATTTTGTTCCTCTGGAACATCTGAGAGAGAGAGAGAGAGAGAGAGAGAGAGAGAGAGAGAGAGAGAGAGTCGTTATGTTATTTTTGCTGTATTTAATTATTTATTACTTCAGACTCTTATATATTTTTTCAGCAAAAGAAACATCAGGGGTTTTTACTGTCGTAGTCTCATATTTATATATTTGTCCATCTAAGATGAAATGTTTTTAGGGTCAGCTATACAATCTAGGTTTTTTTTCCAGACCTCTATTGCCTCTCGTTAAAAAACCTTCTCTAAGGTCTTTAAAATATAAGATCCCAGTGTGTGCATTAAGAACTAACTGTACGGCAGTTATATAAGACACACCTTGAACTGATCTTAAGTTTCTGAACTAATCTCTTGAGTATTTGCTGGCTGTTACAGCTTGTGTCCAGTGTAATTTAATCTAGTATTTTATCGCTTTCAATATCGACATTTATTCGTCTTTCAGCTAGATCTTTGATGTGCACATGAAAAACAGAGCTGAACGACAGTACCGCAGATATAGGAAAACAGTTAAATCAGCTCTGCAGCAGATGAAGAAATACATTAATAGCTGATAGAGTTGATTTTTGAAGTGACTAGAATAGACACCTGTCAAAGCGTCCACTTATGCTGTGAAATTCATTCATTCATTCATTTTCCGAACCGCTGAAATCCCAACTGGGGTCGCGGGGGGACCGGAGCCTATCCCGGCAACTTTCGGGCGCAAGGCGGGGACAAGCCCTGGGCAGGCGCCAACACACCGCAGGGCACTGCTGTGAAATTGTGTGAGGCATTTGTCATAATTGTGTGTGTGTGTATAATGTTTTTATGTATTGTGGGGACCTTTTGGGGCCTTTTTGTCCCCTAAAATCTTTTTTTTTGTTTTTGTTTTTGTGGGGACATTTGAGAGGTCCCCATTAGGAAATACTGTATGTCTTTATAGAAAATGTACATGTTGTATTTGAGAAACTAAAAGAGGTAAAAGATGTGCATTTGGTTACTGAGGTTACGTCTAGGGTTAGGCTTAGCTGTAGAATTATATACATCTAGTCATTATGGGAGTCTATGGAATGTCCCCACAAAGATGGTTGTACAAGTTTGTGTGTGTGTGTGTGTGTGTGTGTGGGAGTAATCGCTCCACCAGTGTGTCCTTTACAGTCTCTGAGTTTACGGACAGTGGTGAAACAGGTGTAGAGAGCACATCAGTGGTTCAGTGAAAGTTAATGAAGGTTAAAAACAAAGAGAAAGTAACACAGAGAGAGAAACCCTCGGGTGTAATGGACCGTTCTAGTGCTTCACAGCTTCAGGCTCTTCCAAAAAACACACACTGCCCATAGACCGACCTGCACGTCCCTGTTCGACATCTGCTTTATTTGTGGTTTCTACACGTTCAGCCTGCTGGGGTTTGACGTCTTCTCACAGCTCAGATCACAGCACAGATCTTAGTTCAAGTGACAAAATGTTGAAAATTCCCTCAGGCCAGATGGCTGATGCCATCTCCAAAAACAAAACAGAAAAATGATGTGTCCGTGCCTCTTCATGCCAACCACTTGGACAGATGTGAGCGTTACATTTCCATAGTGCCTAATATTGTAGTAGACTGGTCTCGAGAAGTTTTTAAAAGTCTCGGTCTTGTCTCGGAATCGGCCGTATTTTTACTCGGTCTCGATATTGGGGCCGCGGTAACCGGAGCCTATCCTGCGACTGTCTGAATCAAACAATTTTGAGAAATTATTTTAATAAACCTTGTAAGGATTTTATTGGTCAGACTTCAGGACTCGTTAAAGCCTGTTTATAGCAACTCAACAACATGCTTTTTTCAATCACATAATGTTCAAAGACATTCCAATTATAACTTAACGGTCCGATATTCTACATTTCGTTCAACAAGTTAAAACATGTCTGTGAGCTCCACTAAACATGTCTCTGCAGTAGTTTGCTGAAAGTACCTCTCAGATACAACATTTTCACCTGCTTTTTACTCCTATATTTCCGTCTCTTTCAGAACAGGCTGTTTCTCATTAGTATTCCTAAATGCAGATGAGCCGCTGCTGCCCACACACGCCCCCACTCCGGAACTGGGGTGCAGACAGCGCGGCGAGAGTTTACCTCACGTGATAATAATCCACACGGCTGCTGCTAACAGATCGTCCATACAGCCGTACATGTTCAACACAACACTCCGCCGGTAGACTTCCTCACTGCGATTCCTATACTAGCGCTTGTGAGGAAACACGGCGGATCAGGAAGCGCTAGCAGTTCTACCTGGTGGGCGGAGCTTCTCAGATAGGAGGGTGGAGTTGTCCTCTAATGTCCCCTAATGTGACGTAGAAGTAGGGGAGAAATCTAAACGACTCGTTTAAGCACACGATCTCTGACATTTATAAATTAATACTAATACTGACCATTTTTTAATCAAACTTACAGTGTGTGTAGAGGCAGTACAGACCCAAATGGACGTCCAAAGAACAGAAAATGTGATTTTTTTTTTCATAATATGGGACATTTAATATCATACGTAAAAAATATGAACTTTTTCTTAAGCTAATTAAAACTAGGGCCCTTATTCTCAAAGAGACTGGTTTGTGCGGTTTTTGTTGAGGGAACCCAAAGAAGGCTAACTAGCTGCCCGATGAACGGCACTTAAACTTTGCTGTTAATGTGAAAACAGGAAAACCATTGGAAGCGGTCAGTGAAGTCACTGTTACTTTGAAGCTGGGCTTTTATTCAGCCCCTCCAAACCAAACCCCCCTCTCGGCACCCTCAGGCTAAAGCCTTAATTGAGTAAACCATTTTGGATGCTTTAATTCAATGAGGGAGTGTTGATTAAAACCTCTGTAGCGTAATCAGATTTGGCTGGCTTCATTTTAGAGTTATGGCTAATTTGGCGGCACAGGACGCTGCCCAGAGGTATGGGTGTGTGTGTGTGTGTGGCAGATTCCATTTGGGTGGGAGATTTTTGTGTAGCGTTGTGACATAAAGGGCAGATGAAGGAGTCTCCTGCTGCATTCAGGGTGGAATCATTGCAGAAGGTGTGGAAAAGTCGTCTCCATGGTGACAGACAGTGTCCCGTGACCCGCTGAGGAGGGTCGGCCCGCGGCCTTGAGCTTAGCGGGAACCCGTTTGGGTTTTTCAGCCGCGGTTCCGCGTTATTGGGTTTCACTGAGCTCCTGCAGCTTACACCATGAGGCGGTGACCACAACACCGTCCGGTGGTGCAGAATTCAATTTCTTTCCTGCTCGTCACACTCAGTAAATTTCGGGTTAGAACTGGCTGTAAAAGCGATTCATTTTGTCGGGTGACGCCTTACAATGATTACGAGTTTTGAAAAGTGTGTGTGTGCTTGTGTGTAAGAGCGCATGTGCGCATGTGTGCATCTTTACCGGTCCATGATTTGAACAGGCGACCTACTGACCACACTATCCCAAACTGTTACACTACCAACTGCCCCAGGTGTAGCAGTTGTATCATTATGGGAGTCAACTAAGTACCTCACAAAGATAGCAATAAGATGTGTGTGTGTGTGTGTGTGTATTCATCGCATTGTGGGGACCTTTTTCTCCCCTAAAATCACTTTAATCTGTTTTTTGGGCTTTGTGGGGACATTTGAGAGGTCCCCATGAGGAGAAATGACTTTATAGAAAATGTGCTTGTTTTATTTGAGAAACTAAAAGAGGTAAAAGATGTGCTTTTGGTTACTGAGGTTAAGGTTAGGGTTAGGATTAGGTGTAGGTGTAAAATTATATACATCTAGTCATTATGGGAGTCTATGGAAAGACCTCACAAAACTAGTAATACAAGACTGTGTGTGTGTATTTGTGTGTGTGTGTGTGTAGGTCAGCACTGATGAGGGTTGAGTACTTAATCAGCCTTTTCCTACTGGGTCGTAAGATTGCAGGTTCTGTTTGTTAACAATTAACACGTGGGTCATGCTAATAAAATGGTCTGATGAATATCTGGAGATTGGCAAGTGTGTGTGTGTGTGTGTTTGTGTGTGTGTGTGTGAGCTGCTATAGATGTGAATTCATGCCGGTGTACATTATATGTGTGAAGTGGATTATGGGAGTTTTTATGGACTGTATGAGAGTTTGGTTTTGATTCTGATTCATATATATAGAGCTTCTTTCCATTTCTTCCATCTTTTGCTTTCCCACCGTCTGTCTGTATGCTCTCTCTCACCACATCCATAATCCTCCTCTCAGGCTCCGTCTCTTCAGCTCCATCCGCATCTCCAGCAGCATCTCTTCTCTCTGCACGTCCAAAAAAACACAATCTCGCCTCTCTGGCTTTGTCTCCAAATCGTCTGACCTGAGAGGTCTCTCTAATAAACGTGTTCCATGTTCTGCCCGTCCTCTACGGTGACTACTGTGGCTCCACTGCCGTCCCTTCTCTCTGTGCCTTTGGCTCTCGACTCGCTGCTTCATTTAATGTCCCGCCCACAACAGCCTCTGATTGGCGCGCAGCGTGAAGCCCCGAGAAGGAGAAGATGAGGGAGGAGCGTTTCAAGCTTGGTGTTTGTAAAATTCAAAATACATTTCCCATTTTTTCGCATATCAGTCCAAATATTGGTTATCAGCCCTGTTAACTAGCAATAATCGGTATCGATATCGGCCCTGAAAAAACAATATCAGTGGACCTCTAGGAGAGAGTGATTAAGACAGAAGTTGTGCCAAAGTTGCCAGGTGGCAGAATGATGCTGGACTCATTTTATCAGCTGGCAACTTTAAGAAAACGTCTTTATAAAAATAACAGCAGGGACCAGTAGTTGGACTGCTGTATTTTAATTTTTTCCTAGCTTTGGTGATTAGAACGTCTGATTAACGGTGGATACGCGTTAGTATGTATGTTTGCATATTACCGAACAACACAGTTCTTGTCCAATCAGCCGATCTGGCTTCATTTCTGTAATAATTCACTGAGAAAGCATAATGTTCCCACCCAACAGATTTAAAATAAGATGGTGGGTTTTCCAGCGCATCTGTGAATTGCAGAACTTGCCGTAGTCTGACTGATTTTGTGAGACGCCAGTCAGCTTGTGGATTGTGCACGTAGAGCCAATGTTAAAGTCTTGTAAGGTTTGGTCAATCACTCAATCTTTGTATATTCACCAAACATTCTCTATAGGACTGTAATTGCTGTTTATGCATTGTGTGTGTGTGTGTGTGTGTGTGTGTGTGTGTGTTTACATATAGTGTACATGTGACAGTTGAATTGTTGTATGTGTGTGTTTGTGTCCGCTTGTAATGTTACGTATAGGAATTCATGCAGTTCCATCTTTATTTGTTAGTGCATACTTTACTGTGTGGGTGTGTGAGTCTATTTGCATGCGAGTTTGTGTGTGTGTGTGTGTATACGTGTATATGTGTGTGTCCCTCCTGTCATGTCTCTGTGTGTTTAGCCGTGCTGATAATAGTCCCAGCTGTGAGGCTGTCTTCAGTGGGCACCAGAGACACTGTCATCTGGGTGGCATCACTTTGCCCAAATAAGCAACAAGTCGAAGTGAGGGACAGCCGGCCCTGGCAACCCTCTCTGCCCGTAATTAGCCTGTTCTGTTAGCACAGACCTGACGTGCAGGGGGGGAAAAAAGCCCACACGCAGCCTGCCTCTTTTTCCTCCAAATTACACGCCGTTTAGATCTCCTTAGTCTTTGGAGAGAATTAGACCGATAACAAACCACCACCGCATGCTGTTAAGGAATGTGAGTGGAAAACAGATGGCTGCGTGTGCCACGCTCACAACCCAAAAAAAACAGAACCTCCACCGGGCCGGGTGCGAGCCGTTCGTTTTGGACCGGCTGGAAATAGCCTGTGGAGATGAAGGTGTTTGTGAACTTTGAGCAGGTGAGGGGGAGAGGATCGCTGCCAGCTTTTAGACTCTAAATTTGGCGAGCTACAGATTTGGAGAAGTGGTGACAGGCCGCCCGGCCTCACCACCACCGCCCCTGCCAGCGGACATGCCACCTGCACTTCAGACTAGAGAATGTGTCTCAAAATAAGCAGGTTTGTGTCTGTCCAATACTTGGATGCTAGACCAGCTATTTCAGCTTTTTGCTGCTGTGAGGGGGGTTGGTGGGTCCAATAGGGACGGCCATGCTGAGGTCTGTGGCCCTTTTTCCACTGCACTGGGGCCAGTGCCCTTTCCAAATTCTGTTTGTTTCACTGCACTAGTTCCAGTGCTGGTTCCCAGTTACATCTTTTCCAGCTCCCAATTACTTATTTGTGACCCTCCACGGCAAAACCAGTCACTTGTCGCAACAGTGGTTTCCGAGAAAAACGACCGTTTATGTTGCGTGGGATAAAATTTTGGATTTTTTGTTTTTAGTGTTTTGAAACAGTGGAAGGTCTGTACTGTACTGTTGTGAATAAATTTCGCTGAGAAACTTACCCTTTCCATCCTAAAAACGTGACTTTCTTGAGGTGAGGAATTCAATTCCAGCAGAATGTTAAAAGTTTCTGTTTTGGCCGCTCTACTCCAATATTTACGGTAAATCCACTGGTTGACTAGCGTGAAGATATTTCTCCGGAATCCATCTCCGTCTCCCGAGTTCAGTTAACCTAACGCAGGTAGGCTATCCGTGTGGCTGTGAATGCAGCGTAGGCTACCGTAAATACAAACGTAGCCGCGACCGCACCGAGCGTCTGTGAGTGCTACGTCGATAGTCAACTTCAAAGGCAGATTTCTCCGTTTCTCACTTGGCGTGACAGGAGAAACCCGACTCCTTTGAATGTTGATATCTCAGTCATATGTCGTCCCATTCATTCGATATAGGTATCGTTTTGAAGCTTGATTTATGGTCTTTCATGAAAACATAATAACTTTGCGACAAGCGACTGGCTTTGCCGTGGAGGGTCACATTTTCTACCACATTGGCTCTGATTCGGAGTAGGCTTCAGTCCCCTTGACGCCAACAGGGATTAAGCAGTTCAGACAATGAATGAATGAACTATGTATGTGACAAATAACGATTTTTAAAATCTTTAAAACTACTAGGATTACCTAGATTAAATATAATAGAACCACATTCTTTTTGCCACCGGTTTCTGCAAGACTTTCTAGCTGATACATGTGTAAAAACTGTTAATTAATTCATCCAGCCCAGACAATCTGCTTCATTTGTGTGGAAGAATTCAGCAGTGGTCCAGCTGTGATGCTGATCGTCCCATGAGCTTTCTGGTTAACAGTGGCCTCTGACCTCACGACGGCCTCTGCTATAGAGGACTGCAGCACTTTTAAATTTCACTTAGTAATTGGATTTTAGATCAGCAGTTTAAAAGGCCTCTCCCCGGACGGGCCGTACGAGTAATCAATTGGCCTTCTTCTAATTTGGAGGCCTGATGCAGATCTTAATGTGATTGACCTCGGCTCCAGCACTTCCTGAAGGTTCGGCCACCGCTTAGCAGAGGCAGATCAGAGAGGGAGAGTGGCTGATTAGGCCTACATTCATCGTAATCATTCGTCAAGCACCAAAACATCCCTCTTTTCTACTCCTTTGATGAGAATCACACCGCAGTCTATGAAACAGAACTATAGGGAGCAAGACAGAGCAAAAGGATTATGGTGAAATGAAAGACGGCATTTCATCTAATTCGTCTAGCAGATGGCGTGCGGGCCGCAGGGAAAAGACGATGCCAAAAGTGACAAACCAAGGGAAGGAACACACCGTTCATCAGCATCACAGGGACGTGTGTGTGTGTGTGTGTGTGTGTGTTGCTACACTACATGCACTTTGCACATTATCGGCGCCTGACGTGAGCTGACGTTTAATATTGGGATGCTTTTTGGCTTTCAGGTTTCTTTCAGCTTCACTTGTAATGATGTGTTGCTTTCACTCGTAGATTAAGAACATGTCACAAGATTATTTTCATGTCCAAGATGCTGACAGCTGTGTCAAAGAAGCTCGGTTTGAACCAGAAAGGACCAATATTAAAGAATCTATTTCGCCTCAACTTCTCTGACTCGCTTGCTCGCTCTTCCGAACTGTTCTATCTCAGTCTCAATATGTCTCAGCCGGTCTGTCTGCTTCTCTCTTTCTCTCCCCTCTTAATGTGTCTTGGTCTGTCTCTCACTCACTTCCTATCAATGTATATGTCTGTGTGTGTGTGTGTGTGTCTCTCTCTCTCTCTGTCAAAGTTGCTGTCTGGCTTTTTCTCTCTCTATCAGTGTTTCTGTCTGTCTCACTCACTGTCTCTCTCTCTCCCTGTGAGTCTCTCTCTCTCTCTCTCTCTCTCTCTCTCTCTCTCAAAGTCTCTGTCTGGTTGTCTGTCTCTCTCATTCTCTAAAAGTTCAATCTGTTTCTCTCTCTCTACCTCTCTGTCCCATTCTTAATGTGTCTCTCCCTCTCCTTTTCTACCAATGTATCTCTCTCTCTCTCTCTCTCTCTCTCTCTCTCTTTCTCTCTGTCTCCGTCACTTTCTATCAGTGTCTCTGTCTATCTTTTTCACATTCTCTCTTAATTCTCTCATCACTGTTTATCTATCTTTCTATCCATGTCTCTCTCTATCACTCTCTCCATCACTGTCTCTGTTTATCTGTCTCTGTCTGTCTTTCTACCCATGTGTCTTTGTTTTTCTCTCATTCTCGTAATGTCTCTATCTCATCTCTCTCTCAAAGTCTCATTCCCTTTTAATCTCTCTCTTTCTTATTGTCTCTCTCTGCCTGTCTGTCTCTCTGTCTGTTTTTCACTTATTTCTTTCACTTTCGCCTCTCTGTCTGTCTATCTTTCTTTCTCTCTCTCTCAATCAAACGTCTCTGTGTGTGTCTCTCTCTCTGTGTCTCTCTCTGTCTCTCTATCAGTGTCCTTTTCTCATTCTCTCTCTATCTCTCTCAAAGTCTCTGTCTGTCTCTCTCTCTATCACTGTCTCTGTTTATCTGTCTCTTTATTCATGTCTCTGCCATTCTCTCATTCTCTCTCAAAGTTGCGCTCTCTCTCTATTTTTCTGTCAATGTTTCTGTCTGTCTCTCTACCTTTCAATCTCTCTCTCTTTCATTATTCTCTCTCTCTTTGCCTGTCTGTCTCGCTGATTTCTTTCAGTTTCACCTCTCTGTCTTTCTCTCTCTCTCTTTATGTTTCTGTCTGTCTTTCTATCAATGTCTTCAACTCTTTCTATTAATGTTTCTGTCTGTCTCTCTGTATGTCAATGGGTCTCAGACTCCCTGTCTCGCTCTCTCTCCCTCTCTCTCTCAACGTGTCTTGATCTGTCTGTCTCTCCCTTTTTTCTGTCAATATATCTATCTCTCTGCCTCTTCCAAAAGTGTCTTACATTGATTGTTACAGCATTATGCAGACGCCCTTCTCCAGAGCAACTTCCATTTCCTAAATACAGGGACAGTCTCCCTGGAGCAACCTGCGTTTAAGGGTCTTGATCGGGGTCCAAGATGGTAGTGCTCGAGGCAGGATTTGAACCCACAACCTCTTGGCCCAGAGGCGAGTATCCTAAGCACTGTTTTAAGATCACACCATGGAGTGGTGGTCTTGGTGTGTTTAGAAATGGTCCAACAAACCACGGCCTCTACGCCAAGGTCCTTGCTGTCTAAAAGTTAAAGCCCAGGTCTCTGCTCCTCAAACCTGCAACACCGATGAAGCGCTTATTCACGCGTTCCGACATTCCCATGTTGAAGAGCGGGTTAATTAAAGCGCCGGCTTTATTTACTCATTACCGAGCTCCGATAGAACGCGTCACCTCTCTTCTCATCCCGTCGGTTGCTAGGAGCAACGCGCCCTCACCCGCGACGTCCTCGCATGAATTTCTCACTTCCAGAAATACGCCTTTGGGAGGGCGGGAGCTGTCTTTAGGAGGCCTAAGTGAGTAACGGATGGGGCGTGGGGCGAGGACGAGTCGATATGGAAACGAGGGGACGGTGGGAGGGCGAGAAGAGGTGGGACGCCGCGGATGAGCGAGGGAGCGTTTAGGAATGAGAAACAGCTGCTCCACAGCCGCCCGGCGGGTCATTAACGGACTCAATGGCACGAAACAAGGTACGGTACGGCCTCAAAGTTGTTTACAAGTTATGGAGGTGAGCAAAGGCAATGAAGGCGTGTAAGGTGGCTCATTCTGTGCGTCTAATCCTCCCTCCCTCCTTCTGTTCAACATTTCCTCTCTTCCTTTCCAATAGATGTCAAATGCAATGTGGTCACTAGGTGGCAAGTACAAGTTCTCAATGACAAAGGTCCCATCAACACAAAGCATTTTGGAGCCAGTAACTGTAGAGCCAGGAATATCCACAAAATTCTACATTAAATTAAATTTCGATTTGGGTTGAATGTGTGTTTATTAGGGGTATGCCGGGACACGCATAAAAGGACGAGATGAGATTTTAGCCCATTTTTAAAGAACATTTCAACTGGACTCTCTCTTGTATGATTCCTCCTGCATCTCTTCACACCATTACTGTGCATCAACTTCTAACTTCTAATTGAAGTGTAAATCATCTCATTAATTAATAAAATCAACATCATTAAAACACAGGAGGCGTAACTCTCTTTGAGAACATTAACAGATACATTTAGACTAGAATACTGGCTGAACAAATCACACACAAAATCTTCAAATAACCCACAACTCCTCTTCTTTTGCTGTCATACTGGAAAAAATCGCTTTGGTATTCAGTGTATGAACTCAGAACCATATAAGACACCTGACTGGAGACCATATCAGCCAATCACAGGCTTGGAGAAAGCTGATTGGCTGATTTGGTCTCCAATCAGGTGTCTTTTATGGTTTCAAGTTCGTATACTGAATACCAAAGTGAATTTTTCCAATAGGACGCTTTTAGTTTTTTTGTTGAGTATGATTTTTTTTGCCACATTTAGAACATTTTGTGGCGCGAGCGTGAAGGCAGAGTTGAGTGCATACAGACGCCAGATTTTGCTTGCGAAGGTTCCAACGCACGCTCAAGATACTGCCATACTTCTCCCAAAGACAGCTTTTCACCTCGACAAGAAATATCACATTTTAATCTCGAGATCTCGTGATTTTAACACTAATGCTGTCTTTTACAGCAGGGCTGGGCAATATGACCTCAAATCAACATCACGATTACTTGAACATTTTACCACGTTTATCATTAATGAATTATTATTCTGTTTTTGGTTTGTTTTTTGCCCTCATAGTTCACTGACAAATTTGTATTGTAAATCTGCTCAACTATTTAAGATGGGACACGTTTTCTAATGAAAGAGTGCATATATTTGTCATTTTGAAATAACTGAAGGCAACACAGAGATGTAGTTGAAAAAATATATATATTGTGGTCAATCTCTACGTCTTATATCCATCAGTGTTAAGGTTAAGCCAAATTTTCTAATCCCAACCCCTGAACCATCGGTAACGGGATCAGACGTAATAGCAACTAAATAGCTAAAAGGCCTTTATCTGTAGACCTGCTAGGTGCTTCTAATAAAGTGGTCATCACATGGTTATCAGCTCCGTCTTCTCTTCTTCCTCCTCCTCCTCCTGCTCCACCTCCCTCTATTCCAGCCGAAGTCGGCAGGGTTGGGCGCTTGGTTGCCATGGCAACAGCAGCTGCCGGCGGACGGTTTCCCGTATTGCGGGTGAAAACGGGCAACTCCCGCATCACTGTAGCCGAGTCGGCTACCTGCTTCACCTTTAAAAGGTCTCGCTCTTGCATCTCAAGGACAACAATAAAGGGAAAACAAAGAGTCGGCAGTGAAAGGCAAAAGTCGCCCCAAAGGTCTCGGAGTGTGTGAGGATAGGGGGCGGAGTACGCAAGCGGATGGGCATTGACAGAGGGCAGAGAGGAGAGATAGGACTGGCACTGCTAGATGTTGATGTTTTTCACTGTGTGGTTTATCTTCAATGCCAGTCTCCCCTTCATCAATTCATGCACATTGCTTCTGTCGATGCTGTTAATATTCCGTAGGTGTTTCAGGAGTTGGACAGCTTTAACCCCACCTTTGGATGGCCTCGGACCCTCAGTATCCGCCAGATGCATTTTGTAAGTTTTGTATTGAAGTATTTCTTATTCTCAATTTTGACACAAATTTCCATTTTTACAGAAGACATACAGTATATTGGATCAAATTTTACTTTTACGGACTATTATGCAGAACAACGATGGCAATTGACAACGTTTAAGGAGATGACCCTGTGTTCGGAGGGTTGCTGGTTCAAGTTCCGGACCGGTAAAGGTACCACTTAGGTTCTCATGAGCAAGGTACTGTTCCCAAGCACTGCTCCCCGGGGGCTGCGCGTAAAAGCTGCCCATGGATGAGTCAAATACAGAGGTCACATTTCAAAGTGGTGCACTGTGTGCTGTGGTGTGTTCACAATGACACACTAGAGATGCATTTCTGCAAGAAAATTCCAATGTGACATGAAAACTGGCCATAGAAAGTCTTCAATTAAAATACATTGAAGTGAACGGGGGAAAGAACGAGAGATGATAAAAGGAAGAAAAAGACCGGTGCAGGTCAAAACTGATTTTAGGTGCGTGTTGTCTGAGCTGGCATAAGAGAGAAAACAGGCCGGGGGAAGCTTTTCAGTCTCTTAATGGGAGAAAATGAATGGGTTCCTATGGAAAAAAATTTACAGCAAAAAGGATGAATAACACATGTGACAGAAGTGACCCTGTCCGTGAGGAGCGAGTCAGTTACTTCACTCATCGCTGGAGTGTCTTACAATCAAAGTCTTTTCTTCCTTTTCATCTCTCCCTCTTCCTCTCTCTCTATGCACACACCTCTGTGTTCATCACTCACTGAAGTAATGGAGGTGGTTCCAAGGGCATGGGGAGAGAGAGTGTTTCCAACATTCAGGTCAGATAAGGGAAGATATGTCAGGAGGACGGCTAATCCCACAAGTGAAGAGTCTAATACACACACACACACACACACACATAAACGAAAGCAGAGAGAGAGAGAGAGAGAGAGAGAGAGAGAGAGAGAGGATAAAGAAGGGTATAATGATTTTGGATTGCCTATCATAACCCTCCTTAGGTTAAGGGTGTGTGTGTGTGTGTGTGTGTGGCCATGTATTTATTGTGGGGACCTTCTGTCCCCTAAAATCACTTTTATCTGTTTTTTTGGGGCTTTGTGGGGACATTTGAGAGGTCCCCATGAGGAAAAATGACTTTATAGAAAATGTGCTTGTTTTATTTGAGGAACTAAAAGAGGTAAAAGATGTGCTTTTGGTTACTGAGGTTAAGGTTAGGGTTAGGATTAGGTTTGGGTGTAAAATTATGTGCTTTAGTCATTATGGGAGTCTATGTAAGAACCTCACAAAAATAGTAATACATAGACTGTGTGTCTGTGTGTGTTCTTGTACTTGCTACTTAGTGAGAACCAAAATGAGTTTTTAATCAGCAGAGTGAGGACATTTTTGGGAAGTGATGACTTTTTTAGTGGTCCTCACTTCTTAAAACTGCTTTTACAAAAAAAAGTTTGTTTGCAAAACTAAAAGTGTAGAAAGATTAGCTTTTGGTTACTGAGGTTATGGTTAGGGTTATGTTTAGGGTTAGGTGTAGTATTATTTACATACAGTAATATAGAAGTCAATGGAGGTCCTCACCACTATATAAGTACAAGGATGTGTGTGTGTGTGTGTGTGTGTGTTTTGGAGTTAGTCTCCAATTAAAGTGTGTGTGTGTCATTGCTTCTAATTTTGGTATATTCTGGCTATAGGGATCTGCATTTGTGTAACACGGCTAACAGCCACAGAGGCAATTATACCACATCCTGCTACTACCGCTCATCCCGCGCTCGCGCTCTCTCTCTCTCATCCTCCATAACCTTCTCTCTCTCACGTCCACCGTTATCCTTCGTTCTCTCCCTCTCTCTCATACCCCCCACACCTCATCTCTCACTCTCTCCCACTCATATCCTCCCATACCTCTTCTCTTTCTTTCCATCTTTCATTCCCCCTCTCTTTTTCTCTCATATCCCCCAGCCCATCTCTTACTCTCCCTGTCTCTCTCATATGCCAATTCCACCCTCTTTCGCTCTCATCCCCCTTACTCTCTCTCTCTCCCTTTCGCTTTCATACACCCTATACCCTGCGGTGTGTTGGTGCGTGCCCAGGGTTGTTCCCCGCCTGCGCCCGCTGGTTCCCGGGACAGGCTCCGGTTCCCCCGCGATCCCAGTTGGGATTAAGCGGTTCAGATATTGACTGACTGACTGACTGACACCCTATACACCACTCACTCTCCATCTCTCTGATATCCCCATATCCTCCTTTCTTTCTCTCTCTTCATCTCCCATATCTCTCTCTTCCTTCTCTCTCTCTCACAGCCCCTACATCTCTCAAATACTCCCCACACTCGCTCTTTCTCTCTCATATCACCCAGAGCCTCTTTATTTCTCCCTCATATCCCTGTTTTTCTCTATCCTTCATATACTCTCCCTCTGTATCTCCCTCTCATCTCCCTCTTTCTCTCCATTCCTCATATACACCACACTCTCGCTTTCTCTCTCATATCACCCTCAGCCTCTCTATTTCTCTCTCATGTCTCTCATATCACTCTTTTTCTCCATTTCTCATATGCACCATACTCTCTCTTTCTCTCTCACACCTCTTATCTAACTGTTTCTCATATAACCCCACACTCTCTATTTCTCAGGGTGTTTTCACATATAGTCCTCTTTAAAGGAACCGAACTCAGTCCTCTAGAAGCGGTCTAAAAAGTGGACCAACAGAAAGGGAACTCAGTTTTTTTAATGTTCACACTGTGAGTTGATTTGAAACGGGACTCAGTTCTCTTTCTGGTCCACTTCAGCTCAGATGGAGCCTCAGTCCCTTTTCTGTTCATACTTAATTCTAATGGAGCTCTCAGACCTTTACTGCTTTGCATTCTGGGTAGTTTTCACTTTGAACAAAAACTGTCGAAGCGAACCAGGAGCGCTTTGCATTCATAAGGCGCAAGTTAAACGAACCGTACCGCGGATTTAAAGCGAACCGGACTGAGACCACCTCCCGACGTGGTCTCAGTTAGGTTCGTTTCAGAGGGTTCCGAGTTCGTTTGGCGTGTTCACATATACGTTAAAAATGCTGACTAATCGATCTGAGTTCGCTTTGAGGGCTGAAAACACACTTACAGGCAGTTGGTGGCGTCACAGTAGGGTGTTCGTCCCGTGATCAGAAGGGCGCAGGTTGAATCCAGGGCCAGTAAAGTTACCACTGAGGTACTCATGAGCAAGGTACTGTCCCCAAGCACTGCTCCCCGGGCGCTTGCTAGCTGCCCACTGCTCCTTGACGGATGGGTTAAATGCAGAGGTCACATTTGGTTGTGGTGCACTGTGTGCTGTGCTGTGGTGTGTTCACAATGACAAATAATCACTCACTTTCACTCTCTCACATCCCTCTTTTTCTCAAATACTCTCCATGCTCCCTCTTTCTCTCCATTTCTCAAATGCTCTCCATATTCTCTCTCTCTGTCTGTCTAATATCACTCACACCCCTTTCTATTTCTCCCTAATATCTCCCTTACAGCCATTCTGTCATCTCCCCAAACTCCTCCTTCTCTCCCTATACCCTCTCTTTTTCTTTCTCTCACTGTCCCCATTCCCCCTCTCTTTCTCCCTCTATTATATCCCTGATACCACTCTCTCTTCCTTCAACACTTCTCATATCCCTCTCTACTCCGCTCTCTTTCATCCAAATCACACCTCTACCCCTGTCTTTCATACACACCATAGCCCTCTCTTCTCTCTCTCATCCCATACACCCATCTCTCCCTCTCTCTCTCTCTCTCTCTCTCTCATATCCCCCGTATTTAACTCTCTCTCCTCTCCCCATATTCCCCAAACTTTTCTGTCTATAATACGACTACCTCTCTAAAATCTCCCTCTCCCCCTCTCTCGCTCTCTCAAAAAGAGGCTGGATCAGTTAAAACTCCAACGCTGTAAAGCGCCAGCTCGTCCTTCTGCAGTTTACAGATAAAGTGACTCGAGTCCCACAATAAAACTCTTAACTGCATTATCAGTCTGCAAAGTGCCGCTCATTGTCAGTGGAGTCAGAGCATCGCAAAGCAGCAAAGAGCTCAAACTCCTGTGCTATTTTTGCATGCTGGGTGTGGCTTTAATGGGGGACGTTTCCTCACCGGGTCAAGCCGAGTCCCGAACGCCATGCGCTTTACAGTTAATGAACAACTTAAGACTTAAGGACAATAACAGTTTGTCATCCTCTGTCCACCTAGTTGAGTCTCCTTGACCTTCTGTGTGTGTGTGTGTGTGTCTCTCTCTCTCTCTGCTCCACCCCTCCTGCCCCTCCGTCCGTCTGTTCCTGCCCCGTCTGTGGTGCGTGAAATAGAATTTGGCTCTCACCCACCTGGAGGATGATGAGGTGGGTTCTGAAAGCTCCAGGTGTCATAAAGGGAATATTGATCGTTTCTGACGTAATTCTGATGTAATCATCTTACCGAATCATTCTATAAAATTCATGTATCCACGGCCCACGTCAGTGTGACCATCGCCAAAATCAGTACAGGACCATCAGTCATCAGCACCAACAATGTTCCATCAACTTTCCATCCTCTGCTCAAAGGAGAGGTTTGTTAGAAGCAAACCTTCTAAAACAGGAATAAAGTCCCACAATTTTACTGTCAGATGATGATGACAAGACCCCCATCTCACTATAACTTGATTATTGGTTAAGGATTTTCTCTAAATGCAAAGTTTGGTTGACACCCCGGGTTTTGAGCCACGGATCAGTTCATACCTTCGTTTTTTTTAATGTGTTTTCTTTTATATTCCTTGTTTTTTGAGGGAACAGTTGAGTAAGTAACAATGGGGAAAATACACCTCAGCAATAACATTATGGCAGATTTTATATATTTAGTTATGAAGTAGATCTGTCTTAGAGATGCACATATTCATATTTAATCCTTGTCTTTGTGCCTCCTCTTTTTATCTTCATTTAAATTTGCATTTATGACATTGAGCAGACGTTCTTATCCACAGCGACTTCCGTTTCCTAATTTCTTGGGGTTAAGGATCTTGCTAAAGGACCCAATGATGTTAATGCCGGACTTAGGCTACGAACCCAGGACCTCTTGGTCCAGAGGCGAGGACAGATAAGAATAATTTGTGAATTTAAGTGAATGATTATTTGTCAGGGGTGGCACGGTGGCGCAGTGGTTAGCGCTGCCGCCCCACAGCGAGAAGGTCCTGGGTTCGAACCCCGGGGACAGCCGCAGTGTTTGCGTGGATTTCCTCCGGGTGCTCTGGTTTCCTCCCACAGTACAAAGACATGCACGATAGGTTAATTGGAGACTGTAAATTGGCCCCGTAAGGTGTGAATCTGAGTGTGATTGTGTGAGTGCCCTGCGGTGTGCTCACGCCTGCCCAGGATTGGTTAGAATTCAGGACCGGTGAAGTTACCACTGAAGTACTCATGAACAAGGTACCGTGCCCACGCACTGCTCCCTGGGCACTGCCCACTGCTCCCTCACGGATGGGTCAAATGCACACATCTCCTTGTGGTCACATTTTGTTGTGGTGTGATGTGCTGTGGTCACAATGTAATCACTCACACACTTCAATAAATAAATCAATGAAAACAAAAATCGTAACAAATCATATTTGTCGAGCTGGCAACATTGTCAAAAAAATGTTAAGCAAGCAAAACTGTACTGAGAATGCTGCTAAACATAATTGCTGTGATTATAATGTAATTCTGATATTGTATGCTTTAGATTTGTGTGTGTATATATATATATATAGGCATTTATTTTGGACGGTCCTCTTTTCTGGACAAGTCCATGTGCTCATGCAGCCAATTCAGTATGTCTCCCAGTAGAACTGACCTCATTCCCCCTGGGTTCAGAAGGACCAGAGTGTGCCACCTCACGCTGGCAGCAGCAGTGCCCACAAGGCCATACCTAACTTAGAGGTAAGGCACGGCAAGTTTATTTATAGAGCACATTATCATACACAGGGCTCATTCAATGTGCTTTACAGAAACAGGATAAAATTTGTTAAAATTAAAGATTAAAAAAAAGAGCAATTAATGGAAAAAAGGGACTAAAAATAAAGATAAAGTAGAAATAAAACAATTAACAACTCTATAAAAATGATTTAAAAATCAGGCACACTTAGATTTTAAAATACTGCAACAGGTCAGCACTCAAGTGTGGGAAAAGCAGAAGAGAAAAGTGCAGTTTTTAGCAACCGTTTAAAACTTGTCGCAGTTGGGGCAGATCTGATATTGCTGGGCAGTTGGTTCCAGCATTGGGCAGCATAGTGGCAAAACGCCATTTCACCGTGTTTAGTTTCAGTTCTTTTCACCACCAGCTGGCCTGAACCTGCAGATCTAGGTGACCTACCAGGATTATATACATCAAACATATCAGAGATGTAACTAGGGCCCAACCCGTTTAGTGACTTATACAAAATTAGTAGCACTTTTAAATCAATTCTGTACTGGACTGGAAGCCAATGCAGAGACCTGAGAATTGGCGTGATGTGATCTCTTTTCTTAGTTCTGGTTAGAACTCTGACAGCTGCATTTTGAATGAGCTGGAGCTGTCTAATGGACTTTTTAGGAATCCCGGTGAGAAGAGCATTGCAGTAATCAACCCTGCAGGAGATAAAGGCATGTATACGTTTTTCAAGGTCTTGATGCGACACAAAGTCTCTGACTTTAGCTATGTTTTTAAGATGCCAGAATGCTGACTTTGATATCGATCTAATATGTTCACTGAAGTCAAGATCTCCGTCCATGATTACACCAAGATTTTTAACATGCTTTGTTGTTTTAAGAGTTCTAGATTCTAAGTAGGTGCTTAGATTTGATCTTCCCTCCTTGTTTCCAAACAGGATTATTTCTGTTTGGTCTTTATTTAACTGGAGGAAATTTAGATGCATCCAGTTTTGTACTCTATTAAGGCACAGATATAGTGAATCTGTGGCAGCAAAGTCACCAGGAGAGACAGCCAGATATATCTGAGTATCATCTGCATAGCTATGATACGATACATTATTCTCTCTAAGAATTTGACCCAGAGGGAGCATATACAGATTAAACAGAACTGGACCGAGAATGGATCCTTGTGGGACTCCATATGGCATGGCGGTTTTCTCTGATTCATAAGTGCTGATCGAAACAAAATAACTCCTGGCTTCTAGGTATGATCTAAACCAGCTCAGCACTGTTCCTGAGAGCCCAACCCAATTTTCTAGCCCGTCTAAGAGTATGCTATGGTCAACAGTGTCAAAAGCTGCACTCAGGTCTAACAGCAACAGTACGGTTACTTTGCCCGCGTCTGCATTCAGGCAGAGGTCATTCAGTACCTTTACATGAGCAGTTTCTGTGCTGTGATGCTGACTGAAAATCATCAAAAAGGCCATTTGTATCCAAGTAGTTGATGATTTGATTAAGAACTACCTTCTCTACAACCTTGCTTATGAAGGGAAGGTTGGAGATGGGCCTTTAACTGGTAAGGGCAGAGGGCTCCATGTTCCGTTTTTTTCAAGAGGGGTTTAATGACTGCAGTCTTTAGCAGTTCTGGAAACACACCTGAGTTTAGTAGGTGCAGTAGGTCCTGCGCTAAGCTAGAGGGTGAGTTCTAAAAGACACAGGGGAAAAGGAAACTCACAGAGTGTGGAGGCTGAAGAGATCAGCCTAAGTGATATTTTGAACCGATATGTGTCTCCTGTAAAAATGAAAAATTTAAATAACAAATAGTCACAGGACAAAACTTTTATCATGTGTTTAATACTGGGAGCGGCATATAATGTTCTTAACGCAAAAGGTGCAGCAAACTCCCAGCTTCAGTGTTTAAGGGCTAAACTCCTGGTGTCTAACAAATCAGATCATTGCAGTTAGCGGAACATTCCTCTAGATCATTGCTGGTGACTTCAGAGAGAGGAGGCTGCATCAGAGCCAAAGCACATTTTTTAATTAATTTATTGTATCAGCATATTAGTTTTAAAAATAACTCAAACCGAAAACCATAAAAATGCTAAATATTAGTTTGGATCAGGTCCATGGCCCCCTGGTGGTCTGCGGTGGCATTGCAGTTGGTCCATAACATGCAATCGTGCAAACCCCTGGTCTGGATAACTGTCCAGCCGATAGCTGGTCGACCCCTAAACCACATGATACATATCTCTATCTTGTCTCCAATCTGGCAGTTGGTAACGTAAAGGCTGGGGATTTGGCCCTGTGATCGGGGGGTTTCTGGTTCAAGTCCTGGACTGGGAAAGGTACCACTGAGGTACTCATGAGCAAGGTACCATCCTCCGAGCACTGCTCCACAGGTGCTGCACATCAGCTGTCCACTACTCCTTCACAGATGGGTGGAACGCAGCGGTCACATCTTGTGCTGTGTTCATAATGACAAATAATCCTTTGATTGTTCTTTAACAGTCTCATGTGTATCTGGCTGAGGAATCAGAACTCTGATCCGTATGAGCTGAACATCGCTCTCCTGAATCAATCTCCTCACCTAACCCTGCCGCTGGACACCTCGCAATAAACACCCAGAAATAAAACCTGCGCGGAGTGTGAGTCGGAGGAGAGAAAAACCAGACTCCAGCATCATTTCAGATGAGATGCTCTCTCCATTACAGCCAATTAGAGCTCCCAGGTCTAGAGCAGCACTGGTGGGGGGGGTTAGGGGGGATTTTGGGAGGGGTTTGGGGTGCATTTCTGATTAAGCTGATGAACGACTGACGGATTACCCATCAGCCCCTCCGTCTACCTGAGATGGAGAGTTAATTAAGAATTATTGTGTTTTCAGCAGCATTCAGTGGTGAACGTTAATTTGAGTGAGCAGCTCCACACACAGCCACAGTGCCGGGTCTAATTGGGGGAGCTGAAGGGTGCGTGAGTGTGTGTGAGTGAGACATCATGACATCATCTTTCAAGACTGAGGATCTGGAAGTCAAGAGTCACATGTCAGTGTTTGTGCGCTAATTAAGCCTTAAAGAAGTGGGGGTAAGAGTGTGTGTGACGTGTGGAGTGTGTACATTGTGATGAATCTGCATTTAGTGTTCAACATCTCCTACACACCTGGTGATGTAAAACACCCACCACAAACACACACACACACACACACCACAAACACACACACACACACACACACAGATAAATGCTGGTTAAAAGGAGACATTTCTTTTTGTTCTGATTCTGTCTGATAGTGAGATTACCAGAGAGAGAGAAAGAGAGTGATGAAGGGAAGAGAGAGAGAATGGAGGAGAGAAAGAAAGAGAGAGAGAACGTAAGGGAGGGAGAAAGAAAGAGAGTGGTAATAAGGTAGAAAGAGAGAGAGAAGGTGTGTGTGAGAGACAAACAGAGAGGAAGTGAGAGTGAGAGAGAAAGTGTGTGTGTGTGTGTGTAGACAGTAGTTGAGCTGTGTGAATAATGCATCCTGGATGTTTTATGCATAAAGGCAGATGCACACTCTTTGTTCCAGCATATCACCCAGTGTACTCCTATAAAGAGCCTCCTGAGATCTCACACACACACACACACATACACACACACTTGTAAAACTATCTTTGTGAGGACATTCCATAGGCTTCCATACTGACTAGATGTATATAATTCTACAGCTGACTCTAACCCTAACCCTAAGCTCTCCCCACCCCAACACGGCTTAACCTCAGTAACCAAAAGCACATCTTTTACCTCGTTTAGCTTCTCATTTTCCTCATGAGGACCTTTCAAATGTCCCCACAAAGCCACACAAACTGAACAACAGTGAAGCTCCCCTCATAAAGACATGGTACATACACACACACACACACACACACACGCACACACACACACGCACAGTCTTGTATTACTATTTTTGTGAGGTCTTTCCATAGGCTCCCATAATGACTAAAGTAGATAATTTTACACCTACACCTAATCCTAACCCTAACCTTAACCTCAGTAACCAAAAGCACATCTTTTACCTCTTTTAGTTTCTCAAATAAAACAAGCACATTTTCTATAAAGTCATTTCTCCTCATGGGGACCTCTCAAATGTCCCCACAAAGCCCAAAAAATCAGATAAAAGTGATTTTAGGGGACAAAAGGTCCCCACAATGCGATAAATACATGGCCACACACACACACACAAACTTGGACATACAAGGCAACATGAGAACAATGTAAGAAACAATGACCAACTGTTGCAACACACACACACATATTCTCTCTCTCTCTCTCTCTCTCTCTCTCTCTGTCTCGATCCCTCTTTGATCTGTCACATACACACTCTCTATCTTCCACTATCTCTATCTTCATATCTATCAATCTGTTGGTTCCTCGTTCACTCACCATTTCTCTCTCCATCTCTCTCTCTTCTCAAAACATTAGCACAAATATTTGTGTGTGCATAATATATAAAATCATATAAACAATACACATATATGATATTCTTTCTTTCTCACACACGCACACACGCACACACACTCCAGAGCTGCATGAACTGCTGGCCCATTTCTTCTTTCCCCACTGCTTTTGTCCACAATAAATGGGCCAGAAGATGAAAGCGAGAAGAAAAAGAGACTTGCAGGAGAGAAAGCCACGGACAGAAACAAAGATGTCAGAGAGAGAAAGAGAGTTAGAGAAGTCAGAAAGCCAGAATGAGAGCGGCACAACAGAGCAGGAAAATACACAACGAAACACGCTGAAATCACAACACAGATGAAGAAAAGACTTGGAAAACATGAAAGAAAGCAAGAGACTGCAGTGTGTGATCCAGCGGGAGAGAGGAGGAGAAGAGGAGAGGAGGAAAGGAGGAGGGAGCGGAACACAGGTGAGGAGGAGAAGAAGGGGATGGATGGAGGGATGGGAGGAGGTGAAGTGGGGGTGTGGGGTAGCAGTGCGTCATCTCTCCTGGATTAGAATTCCGGCTGGTATAAATAGGAGGGGTATTTTTAACTCCTCCGTCCTCCGTCTGCCCTCCTCCCCCTCTTCTTCCTCCTCCTCTTTCTCACCCCTTTTTCTGAGCTCCATTAATTACCGGCCATCAGCTCGGCCTAATAATAACGTGCTTGTTAATGCACGACGTGATGGAGCGAGTCACAACACTCGTATACAACGCTGCAGCTGTACGGACGAGCTGGAGACCTCTCTCTCTCTATTTACCTATCTGTCTAACTCTCTCTGTCTGTTTTTTCTCTCCTCCTCTCTCATATTCAAGATTCAAGATTCTTTATATATATATATATATATATATATATATATAGATATATATCTTATTCTGATATAAATGCAAATCTTTCTCTCTCTTTCTCTTTCTCCATCTCTTTCCTCATCTCTCTCTCACTCTCTCCTTTCTCTCTCTCTCTCTATTCCTTCTCTCCATTTATTCTCTCTTCCTGCTTCCACTTGTCTCCTCTTCGTATAAGTCTCTCTGTCTATCAATCTCTCACCTCCCCCATCTATCTATAACGGGCTTCAACATGATGAGCAAAAGTGGGGGAGAGGGAGAAAGCGGGAGAGAGGGATGGACAGGATGGACTGAACACACTCGTCTGTTTCACTGCTGCCCGCATGGAGTACAGGAGAAAAGAGACACACAGTGTTCACACAAATCCACCATCGTCAGCAGCATTACACAGCAAGTACAACACACTCTCTCCCTGTTGCTCTATTTCTCTCGTTTCCTCCCCTTTCCATCTATCCATCATCATCCATCTATCACTCACACCCTTTCTTTTTTCTATCTTCCTCTCTCGCATCTTTTTTTTGCATGTGTGTGTCTCTCTCTCAACAATTCAGATACGTATCTCCCTCACTTGCTCAGTTTTTTCTCTGTTCCTCTCTGCTGTTGTCTTTGTGCACAATCCATCCAGCCATCCATGATTCTCTCCTTCTCCCCGGTTGATTCCTTCCTTCTTTCCTATCTGTCTGTCTGTCTGTCTATCTATCCGTTTTGTTTTCCTCCCTCTATGTGCCTCTCCCTCTTTCTCTGTCCTCTCTCTCTCGCTCTCTCTCAATTTCTGTTCCCCCCTCTCTTAATATTGATCTATCTATCTATCTATCTATCTATCTATCTATCTATCTATCTATCTATCTATCTATCTATCTATCTCTATCTATCTATCAAGCTATCCAGTTGTTACCTCTTTCCCTCTGTCTTTCTCTCTCAATCTATTTTTCTCTTTCTCCTTTTTATCTCCTCCTCCATCTCTCTCTCTCTCTCTCTCTCTCTCTCTCTCCTCTCTATCTCTCTCTCTCTCTGTCTCTTTCTCTCTCTCTCTCTCCTCTCTCTCTCTCGTGATCTCCTCTCTCTCTCTCTCTCTCTCTCTCTCTCTCTCTTCGCTCTCTCTCTCTGTCTCTCTCCATGGAGCAACAGTAACAAGGAATTTTGTAGCAGGCCAGCAGTTCTCCAAAGTATCCTATAACTGCTTTATCATTACCTCCGTCTCAGCTCGGTTGTAGGTGCGTGTAAAACCTGCTGGGCCCGGCGTCCACATATCCACTGGCCGGTCACACATCTTTTCTCATATTTCAGCATTTATTCACCATTGCTGTTGGATGCTCATCAATTACAGGACTCACAGCAGCGTATTACGCAGGCGTGTGTGTGGCAGTGTCAGTGTAGTCACCTGCTGCCCACTCCAGTGGTGGAGAATAAAAACTGCACCCATTCAACACCAGAGGCCACTGAGGTCGACACTGGTTCATCACTCCATACATCATACTGTCTCACACACTCTCTCTCTCTGACACACACACACACACACCCACCACCCACACAGACACACACACACACACACACATTCTACACACTCATCTCGTCTCACGCTGGCACAGCATTCTGTCAAACGACTACGGCTGCAAGATTCAAAAAATCTCACGATTTGATTCCATTCTGATTCTTTTGCTCACGATTCCATTCAAACTCAATTGAACTGCTCCTGGTAGTATACGTCTGCTGATCACTGTGCTACTTCATGGATTCTGGGTTCAAATGCAGGGGTCACATTTGGTTGTGGTGCACTGTGTGATGTGTTGTGCAGTGTTCACAAAGAGAAACAATCACTTACTTTCACTATTAGGCAGGGGGGTCATAGTGTTGTAGCTGTATTCTCTGTGCATGGATGTGTGTGTTTATCATCAACATCATCAGTCACCTTAATAATCAGCCTCAGCATCTGCCAGTTTGCTCATGTCTACTTCCTGTATACGCTGCTGATTCGATGTCCTGTTCATGATTCCACGAGACATGCCTCAACTCGTGTGCTTATTAGTGTGGAGTTGACTGACCATGACTCTTCCATCTCTCCATCAACATTTTGAGCCGTGTGTGTGTTTGTGTTAATGCTGCGGTGTAACAAGCGACGAAAATGCGCGTGATTCTCATCGCAATCTGTCCCTCTCTCATCAAGCGCCGCCGGTGCATTTGATAAGACTCACGTCTCCTCCATTAACCTCGGCTGTTTGGTCACGAGAGCGGTGGAGATTAGTGAGGGCTCTGCCTTCCCCCCAAAACATGAGGCTCAGGCCTCCAACATCCTCCACACACACCTCATTTATTTCACTGCAAGCAATCTCCGCTGAGGGCCACAGCCAATTCTTGCGTGCTGCCCATCTTCTTAAACCCACAGGCGGGAGGGCGTAAAAATTTACCATCAGCCATCACACACACCGCTCTGCTCTTGTAAACCCAACACGGGGGCATGGCGATGCAATCGTTGGTTGAATAGGCGATTGACCGATTAGCCATAACAGTATGACCACTGGCAGGTGATGAATAACCTGGTTACAGTGGCACCTGGCGAAATTGGGATACAGCAAGAGACAGCAGGGAAGTTGTTGAATGTGTTGGAACAAAAAATAGAACGCTTATAAGTCAATTTTGCAAAGCTATGATTTTGAAAGTGTTTATTTGTAGTGTATTGAAATGCAATACATGTATCATATTTTTTAAATCCTGAAATACTGTGCCACGGTGCACGGTTGCCAGTCATAAACTAGAAAAAAACAACCTTTTTCCCACCTAGGTCAGTGTCCTATTTTCAAAGTGTGGAATTAGGACGGGCCCCTGTGGTTCCGTCACTAACTACAGGTGTGGGGTCATTTGTATTGGGGCTGGGCTTCCTGATGCAGTCTTTTGGGCCTGCCAGAACTTCCCCCAGCGTAATCAGCCCCTTCCTGCTCTTTCCTCAGGCGGTAATGAGGAATCGATTTGTACCACATCGGTAGCCGAGCCAGAAATATCACGGCTAGTGCATAAGCCTCTCTCTGACCCTTCCGCCATGTTTACATCCTCATGGCATAATAGGGGCACTTTAAGAACACATGATTTGGGACTCGAACGCTTTCCTTCACCTGTTCTCACACCACAGTCAACGCAGTTCTTATGCCACCTCAGATCATCTCACTGAACACACATCTCTTCTTTTTCTTGCTCTTAACATCCCTCGTTCTTTCCCCATTCACATCAACGCATCATCTACTCGGCCAGTCTTCATGTCACAGCTACAAAACTCAAGCAGTCACATTTGTGTTTTCTTGTGGAAATGCATCTCTAGTGTATTTTCATTTCTGTTTTGTTCACTGATGTTTTAACTGCTAAACGTGCAAGAAAATGCGCTATAAAAGTCGTTAACAGTCTTTTATATTGAATTTCCTCAAATGCATCAGAGTTATGTTTCTATTTCAGACCAAGTGTTTCATCTGTGGAATTGGGAACGACTATTTCGACACGGTGCCTCACGGCTTCGAGACGCACACGTTACAGGAGCACAACTTGGCAAACTATCTGTGAGTTCTCTGTGTGTGTGGATTCCTCATGTCGTATGTTTTCCAACACACCCTTTCTTGCATTATCTTTCTGACTTGCACATTTTGCATGATTGCACTGAATGCACCCTTTCGGCTGAAAAGCTGTAGATAGACCTTGTGGGAACCAACAAGCGAAATTCTGCTGTAAATTATTTCACCGCTTCTTGTATATAATCTTGTATATACGTATATTTAAAATCAATTTATCACGATATATACAGATACTAATACAGATAAATGAGGAAGACGTAGTTGAGCGCGAGCGCAGGCAGACTTGCCCGTGTAAAGACGAGATTTTGCTCGCTAAAGTTCCACTGCGCGCTCTGAATTTTGGCAAAAGATTAACACCATAACTCAGTTATTTCTAACAAAGTGCCAAGGCAAGCGAGCGTGAAAGCAGAGTGGAGCGAGGGCGGAAGATTTCCAGCGTAGTGCACAACTTTTCAAGAAAAAATCACTTCCCGCCCTATGTAGTGTACCAAGTCAAATAGGGCGTGTGTGACTCTCCATGTGCACTACCTAGTGCGCAGAGAGCCGTTAAGCTACAACCCCTGCTATTTCCTGAGATGCAGATTGCCACATATGAAAGTATGATAAGAGCCACAAGATAAACTGTCTTTAAGGCTCAGGTTATGTTTTTTTAAAAATAATCCAGCAAAACTGTTTTGGCTGCTGATATTGAGGTGAGGATTAGATTTAGGGTTAAATTCAGAATAGGAGGCATACAAACAGCTTCGAAGCGTACTTTAAAACGAAGTATAGACTTTACAACTGTAGAATTTTTATGGAATAATTATGGCTCACAATCAGAAATAAAAGTGCTGATTGTTGTATGATAATGCAATGTAGATGCAATGTATGCAACTAAAATTAACAACTCTATTAACCTTTTTCTTTTTTTACTTCTACCCTGTTATTTTTAAATGTCAAAGTCAAGAAGTCAAAGTAAACTTTGTTGTCACCTCTGCTATATACTGTACAGATACATAGAGAGACGAGACGACGTGGCTCCAGTTTTAACAGTGCAGTAGGAAATAGGGGAATGGAGGGAGGGAGGGAGGGTAATGGAGGGAGGGAGGGAGGGAGGAAGGGAAGGAGGAAGGGAAGGAGGAAGGGAGGTAGGGATAAAGTTTGGTAGGGAGAGTTTGGAAAGGAGAGAGGGAGGAAGGGAGGTAGGTCAGCAATGAGGGTTGTACGGATGGAGGAAGATGTGAGGGAGCGATGAAGGTAGGTTGGGAGGTAGAGAGGGTGGGATGGAGGAGCGAAGGTCGGGAGGAAGGTTGAGGGAGGTATAAGGGAAAGTAGTGAGGAAGAAATGTAGATAGGTTAGAGAGTGAGGGAGATATTTAGGCAGGGAGGCAGGATGGGAGGCAGGCAGCTAGAGAGGTAGAGATGAAGGTAGGGAGAAAGAAAGCAGGGAGGTATGAAGGAAGGTAGGTAGATAGGTAGTAAGGGAGGGGTGAGGAAGTTTAGGAGGTAGGGCGGGAGGTCTTAAAATAAAAGTCCAACACCACCACAAAATTAGGCACCAGTTTCTAAAACAACACACAGCACAGAAGCACGGGTTCAGCAAATTAACATTAAATTAACACATTAACATTGCAATAAACAACAATTTCACATAACCACTTGTTTTCTCTCTCAATCATACAAGCATCTGTGTGGCATAGCAGCCAACATTAGCGAGACTTGAGGCAACAAACAATGAGCTCACCAACTGGAGGAGCTGAACAGGGATTCCGTTTTGCATTAAATTCCTCATGATGGTTCCTTTGGGTCAGAGTTAGGTCTGTTTCAAAAACTGACATCAGGATCCCCCCTTGATTATTTGACCAACAATAAACAGAAGTTAGTTGTTGGCAGTGTTGGGAAGGTTACTTTTAAAATGTATTCCACTACAGATTACAGAATACATGTCCCAAAATGTAGTTTGTAACGTATTCCGTTAAGTTACTCATTGTGAGTAACGTATTCCGAATACTTTGGATTACTTAATATACTGTCATGCTTTTTACAACTACATGAATGTAGCGATCACATCCTGCAAATTCTTGTTTGTTTTTCTCTACCAGTTGGCTGTTAAGCCCAAATCTCCCTGAATAGACAATATATTTACTCTAAAGGAGCAAACACGAAATTTCCGAGTAAGAAATGCATTCCTGCCCGGGCACTGCCGGCTCTGTTGTGCTGCTCCGGGTCCATCGTGTAACTGACGCCACCAACATTAACAGGACGCTTACGCTTGCGTGGAATTACCAAAATTAGAGAGGAGATAGAGAGGGGATAGAGAGGAGATAGCCTAACATATGAAACAGGAAAAGACCGCCGTGTAATCCATTTATTTCAACAAAGTAACTGTATTCTAATTATCACCTATTTAACCGCTAACTGTAACGGAATACAGTTACTCATATTTTGTATTCTAAATACGTAACGCCGGTACATGTATTCCGTTACTCCCCAACCCTGGTTGTTGGTTGTTAAGCAAAGCTGCTCTTTGTCATTATATTGCGCCTCTCTGAATCATCCCATTAATTAGAGTGACCAGACGTTCTCTTTTCCCCGGACATGTCCTCTTTTCAAGACCGAAAAAAATGTGTCCAACCGTGATTCTAAAATCGTCCGGGATTTCATTCTTACATTGGATTTGCCTCGCGTTTTTTCCAGGGGCTTTCCCTAACTAGTTCCTTCGCCTTCCCCTACACACTACCACTCGCTTTTCTTATAGCTTTACTGCATAAATCTAGTGGAAGTGAATAGGGGGGTAGGGCGAAGTCTCATGGCCATGGTGCCACCTGCCCCCGTCCCACTGCCAAGTGTCCTCTTATTCACAAACTTAACTCTGGTCACCCAACATTAATCTATTACCGAGCGGTCAGCGGGGTCAGCGTTAATAATAGTATTTCTTTTTTGTGATTGTGCATTGGATGTGTTTACAACACTGAAAAAATTGTGTTTCTGACGTCACTGAGTAACAATAAATGAATTAAATAACTGAGGTGGGCTTTGAACTGTCTTCTGTGGTAAACTCTCGGCAGCTTTATGTTTTCTGTTCAAGCCGCACGTGAGAGAGAGCGAGAGACTCTTTTAAGAGAGTCGGTTCTTATGGCTCGGCTCACTAAAAAGAGCCGGCTCTTTCGGCTACCAAGTGACTCCTCAGATTTTTTGTTGCTTAAATTATTACCAAAATAATGTAAAATTATGTGTAAAATAAATTACTTTGCATTATATCAAATGTTAATTATTTATATGGTTTATTATACACAACATGGAGCTACAAAAATTAAACAAAAATAAAGTACAAAAACAAATACCCATCTCAATTTGACAAAATATCTCATCTCTGATTGTATGTATAATATTTATAAACTTTTAACTACTTACTGTTTATACATATTATACATACAATCAGGGACTGGATCTTTTTGTCAAGTTGACATGGCTATTTGTTTTTGTATTTTAGAATTTATTTTTTCAGCACTCTGTTCCATGTTTAGTATAATAAGCTACATAAATACATAGCATTTTATATAATGTATATTTTGTACATTGGTAGTTAATTTTACACATAACATTACACAGTACACATTTTACATTATTTTTGGTAATAAATTAATTTAAGCCGGAACTCCCATCACTACAGCTTGTTTACACGACAGTTGACATACAACGCCTCCTAGCGGTGAAGAGGAAAGTCTTTTATCGCTCACCGTAAAGCTGTAGCGTCATGTTAACACAGATTTGATCAACTTTGTTCAATAATTGTTTGTATAATCATGTAAATTACAAGCCAAACTCCACAATATTTCTTACCTTGTCAGGAAGCTTCTGTTTCATAGACTGTACGGATGGTGAAGTTCGCATATATTAACCTCAGAAATGATTCCTTTTCTTATGCTGAAATAATCCCACTGAGTAGAAATTAGAAACTGTCTTCTTGTTCTGGACAAAAGTTGAAATTGCAATTCATCCATTAACCAGCAGAGGGCAGATGACTTTGGGCAAAAATTAATAGATGATGGAACTACCATTTCAATAAAGCCAGTTCGCTCCACTGCACATTTTTGAATTAGCAATAAAATCTTTAATATGCCTGCACAGATGTAACAAACAATAGGTTAACATATCAAACACTTTCTTTTCATACACATAGATTGTTTCATACATATAAAATCACTATAAAATGTCACTCTTTAATACTGCACTGCTACAACATTCCCATGATAAGTGGTATAAAAGTCTTTCTGGCCCAGTAACGGCAGGGGCAGCAGGTCATCTAAGCATCAATTTAACATAGTTTAGTTTCAAACACACCTTTTACAAACTTCTGTCATATTTTCAGCATTATCAAAGCTTCAGTTCCAGATCTTGACTTTTTAGTGTTCAAGAGTAAAGACTTATTACTCTTGTCAAGATAAGTATAAATGAGCTGATTAAAAATTCGGTCTGATTGTGGTCCTGATGCCACCTTCAGCCACAGTAGAAAGGCTGATGAAATCTGGCATATGTTTACTGTAATTAATTCCCAATATCACTTTAATATCTTTCAGCTGATGCAACACAAGATCCCACTCACTCACATTTTAATATGTTATCTGATGCAAATTGAGACGTCGCTCGCTCACTCTTATACATTCTCTAGCTTCACAAAAAAACAGGACGTACAAAACACTATTAGAGGAAAGAGCAACAGAGATAACTGCGGTGAAAATGAACGATCTTATAAAACCAGGGGGAGTATAATATGCAAATATGTAAAGCGACTGGCACGGGAGCCTTGTGCTTGCTCTTCCTGTGATGTTATCTTGATTGCTCTTCAAACAACATGCTGGTTATTTGTGAAAAATGTTTGACACTGAGTTTATAAACTTACAAACTGAGCAGGTATGCAAATGTGTGGCTTTATCGGCAGACGTTTGGCGGTGTTGTTGAGGTGACAGCTCTTCACACAATGTGCTGGTAATAACAGGATAAGGGTGTTGGAGCTCTCGCAGGAGAGACGGTAATACAGTCTGGTGGAGGAGGAGGAGGAGGTGGTGATAAAGGTATTGATTTAAGGCACTGTGACGTGGAATGGGCTGCCCGGCACCATCTCGTCTCCCCATTTGACGATGAGGATGTAGTCTCCCTTCTCCTTGACAGTGTAGGTGACGTTGTACATCCTGTTGCCCATGTGTTTGACGTAGACTTCCTCACATGGAGTCTTCGGCCCGTGCACTCCGACCATCAACATGTTTGTCCCTGTAAGGAATCAGATTTACATTTACATTTAAGGCATTTAGCAGACGCTCTTATCCAAAGTGACATCAATTCCCAAATTACAGGGACAGTCTCCCTGGAGTAACCTGGGGTTAAAGGTCTTGCTCAGGGCCAAAAAATGTGTTTTTAATTCACTACAACCCACTGTATTATGTGATAATGGCCAAATTCATACAAAAATCCTGCATGAATTATGGATGTGATCTTTCTGCTTGTATGAATATAATACAATGCTCCGATAATTGTTTGTTTTACACATGTATATGCAAAGTATGTCCTATTATACAGACTTGAGGTCGACTGATATTGGTTTTTCAAGGCCGATATCGATATCGTTTATTGTTAATGGGGTTGATAACCAATACGCAAAAAAAAAGAAAATCTCTGTCAAAATTTTGAATTTTAGAATTTTAAGCTGAAACTCTCCTCTCTCTTCTCCTTCACGGAGCTTCACACTGCGCTCGTGTGTGAGTGTGGTGTGATTGACAACAAGGCTTCAGTGTTGATTGGTGTGACATATAGCCTTCGGAGACTATTGTGGGCGGGACATTAAATGAAGCAGTGAGTCGAGAGCAAGCAGTACAGAGAGAAGAGATGGCAGTGGAGCCACAGTAGCGCATCTTGTAATTACTTAATATCGCTGATGGTCAAAATTAAACACTGATACAGATACTGTAATCGGCAAAATGCCTAATATCAGCCCCTGATAATTGGTCGACCCTTAATGCATACATTTGAAGTACTGTGCTTGTGTTTTTGGTGTCTTACATTGATCTTGAATGAATTAGATGAAACCTATATGGATCATATCTAAATTATATAAATATTTTCCATATAAGTGTCTAGACTCGGTTCGTCTATGTGGTACTGTGACATAACAGAATTCTGCATTTGATCTCAGCACAATGCAGTGCATGTGTTTTTTGCTTGTGGAAATGTGCTAGTGTTGTAGATTGCCTGCTCTTCATGATTGTTTCTCCTGAGAAAGCCAATTTTACTTAGAAACATGGCATTACAATAGCAATCCACAAAAGTGGCAAGTGACTGTGCCAAGTGAATTTAAAGCGAGGAGACTCTGAATGCTTTATTGTATGATAATCTCAAAAATGAAACCACTCAGCGTATCTGACATTTGCACAATGCACTTGTGCCTGTGTTGTTTGGAGCATTTCAGTTTGGGTCTATATTAGGGACGCACAAAACTATCATATCGTACTACCGCACACATTAGTATGGTAGGTAAGGCACTCTTATCATAGTTTTCTATGCAGTAGTATGCATCTCAGGAAATAGTCGGGGTTGTAGCTTAACGGCTCTCTACGCACCAGGTAGTGCACATGGAGTGTCACACACGCCCTATTTGACTTGGTACACTACATAGGGCGGGAAGTGACTTTTTCTAAAAATATTGTGCAGTACGATCGAAGTGCTCATCTCTGCCTTGCGCTCGCGCTCGACTCTGCCTTCCTCAGTTATCAGCATCGGCGCTGGCATCGGCAGATATAAGCATAAAAAACATCGGGTATCGGCATTGGCCGATAATTTCCATATCGTGCATCCCTAGTGTATATGAGTTTAAAGGTTGGTGAAGTACAGCATCTCACCAGCTTTGCTGCAGTCCACAGTGAAAGTGTTCTTCTGACCGATAAAGGCTTTGGAGAGACCGGCTCCTCTGGAGACCACCTTACTGGCGTCCGACGAAAACTTGGGCAACGAAGAGAAAGATCCGGCCACTGAGGAGGATTTAGTCACCGTCTCCACCAGCACAGACGAGGTCTCATGGAGACTGTGGCCTCCGGAGAGACGCGGACCTGGAGAGAGAAAGAGAGTAAGGGGTAGAGAGAGAGAGAGAGAGAGAGAGAGGGAGGTGGGGGGAAAGAGGGGGAGCAAGAAAGAGAGACAGAGAGAAGGAGGTGGCGGAGAACAGCATAAGAAAGGGTTGTAATTTTAACTTTAACTCTTTTGTGACCATATCGATGATTTTGTTATTAGCGCACACACAGAATTCGGGCCCCTTTCAAGGCTTTTATGAGCAACTGCATCACTTTAACTGCATCACTTTAACCGCCCCATTAAGGTACTAAGGGAAAGTGGAGTGTCTGTAACGGCAGAGGAAGTGGTGAGACCACAAGCTCAACGACACTTTCCAGTTCAGGATGCTCCTCCACGTGCCCAATTCAGGCATAAAACCCCCATATTTCCTTCTTCTGTACTAAACATAGAATGTCTCAAAATAGCAGGGAGCTGTGCAACAGTACGGTCTCTCACCAGAGACTTTGGCTTTAAAGGGGCTGCCGACGATGTGCTGCGGTCCCCCATATTTGATGGAGATGAGGTAACTGCCGGGGGCCATGGGCGTGTAGGTGACTTTATAGCCTTCGGGACACTCCTGGCAGTCCATCTTCACCTTGGACGGGCCATCGATGGTGACGGAGAGAGCCCCGGAGCCGGCGTTGCACGTGTTTACAATGAAGTCAGACGGCACGCCTGCGAGGGGAGAAGGGAGAGGAGAGAAAATGATTTCTGGTGAGTTGCTGTAAGAGTGTTTGTGAAATGCTTATTTAACTGTGAGTTGACCAAAGCTGAGCTTCAATTCTGCATCATTATCACAATGTGCATGTGCGCAATATACAGAATGGCCAATGTCAAATATGTTTCCCTACTTAATACAAAAGGCAAAGTCGCTCACTTTGAATTATCTACAACTAATCTGCAAGAGAACTTTACTCAGATTTACTCAGATTTAACGATTTTAGCATAAGGTTCAAGAAAGGATCATTTTCTCTTTAAAAACCTATTCTTATCCTTTTATTTTTATGTTTATTTTTATTTTTATTTTTTATGATTAAAAAAAATAAATAAATTGATGCACTGCCCTGTAAAATCACCACAATCGTTCTTTTTTCCATCTTTCCATTTGTGTCACGGCTAATACACAGTACAGTGTATTACAGAAATATAGTCAATATCAAAATTTTCAACACTGTGCAGTCCTACCTCACATTATTGTATCAGATGTAAAAATGTTTTCTTTTTTACCGTTTTTTGAATGCACTTGGGTGAATGTGATGAGAGATTTAAAATGTAAACATCACTAAACATTCTCATTGTGACATGTGTACTAAACAGCAAGTCATGTGTACCGGTGGTTCCTCCCTCCAGGCCAGGCCCGAAAGCGGACACCATGCCCGGGTCTCCGACCTGCCCTGGCTCGCCCACGCGGATCTTGAAGGGGCTGCCGGGAATGTGGCTCCCGTTGAAGCGCACGTCGATGGAGTGGACGCCGTTCTCACGAGGGATGAATCGGATGGCGTGTTTTTCTGCAGGAAGGGAACACAAATATACTGTTATAACACTTCCGGACAAGCTCGGCCTCACTTAAGAAAACATATTTGAATAACATAAAGGTTAGTAAGGCACACTTGTAAGTATACGTGGGGTGTAAGAATTGGTGTTCTTACATTTGTGTGTGTGTGTGTGCTCACCATTGTCAAGTTCTGTGACATAACATTCCTCCATGGCACCGGATGGCGTGTGCACCTTGGCATCGATTACTCCTCTAGCTCCATTCAGCTGCACAGCAAAAGAGGCCTCGTGATTCACCTTCAGGCCCATCTCCTGAGAGAGAGAGAGAGAGAATAAAAGAGAGAAGTGGGGACACAGCAGAATAAATACAACTCATCACTACTCAACGTATTTTTACATTATACATTTATGGCATGTAGCAGATGCTTTTATCCAGAGCGGCCTTTATTTTCCTTTCAGGGACAGTGTTTCTGACAGCAACTTGGGGTTAAGGGTCTTGCTCAGGGACCCAATAATGTGCCAGAGGTAGGATCCGCTAGGTCCTAACCGCTAGGTCACCACCACTACCACCCCACTCCTAGTGAAGTAAAGTAGGTCTTACTTCCTCAAACCCAAGTTTCCTGTTTTAAATAGACAGACAGACTGAGATTTCCGCAGAAAGATATGAGATGAAAAAGTAGACAGAAGATGGAACGTTTCAAGATTCTTTATGTTGCAGATACAGTTATACAAACACATGGACTGAGTTGGTCATGAATTTACAAATATATTACAGAGAAACTTAATAAATATTATCTGAACAGAGTGTAAATGTTATAGAACAGAATATCTACAGTATGTAGCGTAGAGTCCAAAGTGCTGGTTTGTTGGTGGATGTAAAGAGTCTTTCTGAGGTGACGGCAGGTGAGGTGAGAGTTTAGTTTGTGTTATAATGAAGAGGTAAAAAGTAGTGCAGCTATTCTTTATTTCATTTTTATAGCAGTATGTCTCCTGCTCTGGGAAAATGTTCTACTAATTTTGTGCATAGATAAATGTCCTTGTGGCATTGCCCATGTTGTAAGGGAACAAACAGACAGTGAGCAGCTGGATCTCGGCTCATACTGCCAGTGCTTTATATATAGTTTAGAGGTAATATGACAGGGCTAAATGGCACTGAGTAAAGATACGCCAGAGAAAATGCAGCTGAGCTTTACGACCTGAGAATAACGTTCCATATTTACATCTGCACTACCTGGCACTTGTGCACTGTGGCTACAGGGGGCAACTGGAGCGTTGTTGAACAATTTTCGAAATTCTTTCACTGTTGAGTTTAAAATTAATTTAGCAAGAAGCTGATTATTATAATGATCACAAAATGATGATATTACTATGATATCATTACCCTCCACACCTTAAAACATGTAGCTACAATACCTTGCAAAACCCAACAATTGTTAAAAATAGTCTGGAGCAGAGTGTTACTGACGGCGCGATTGACCAGTGGTGCTGGCGACTTTGTGCCTGTGTCTTTGCGAAAGAGGATCAATTTGAACGTTTGCTGGAACTTGCAACTGCAAAAACAGATTGTTGCTGAATCTGATCATGAACTGTTACTGTTAAAGTTGTGGCTACACGTTTAAGGTGTGGTAGATAATAAAATAATTTAATATAAATCAATATAAATGACTTTTTCATTGCATTCCTTTCTAAATCTAAAGTGTTTCATGACTGGAGGTGGGTGGTAGAGAGGAGCTCACCTGCAGACTGGTAACAGTAAGGCGACGGGCGTCGTCAGACAGCGATGCTACAGGAACGATGAAAGGACTGTCTGGGATGTGCTCATCGTTGAATTTGATTGACACCTCATAGTCTCCTGTCAGTAAAAAATAAGCCATCAGCAAAATATTTACTGATATGCGACAATCACAAAATCTCACACGTATGAAATGAAAGACAACCAAGAATTAGGATTAAATTAGACAAAGATCATGTATTTAACATTTTAAACGTGTACACAAACAGCATCCGGAGAAAAATGACTCTGCCAGCAAAACGTACCAGGCTCCTGGACCACGTAGGCCACCCCACATGAGCCGTCTTTCCTGTCCTCAAAGGAGATCTCGGCTTTACTGGGTCCCTCCACGGCGATGGACAATCCGCCCGCCCCCGCCTCACGTGTCCAGATACTGAATTCCGCTAAAAGTCAGAGGCAAACAGACTTGCACGGGTCAGAAAATCGGCAAAACAGTTCAATGGAAGTTTGTTTTATTCTGATGAGTATTTGGGTGAATGTGCGGTAAATGTTTAGGCGCCTGTACAATGGAAGTTTAGCAGTAACTGGTTTATTTATTCATGCCCCACGACTTTGCTCTGTCTGTTGTAGTCACTGTGTACGTTTAGTGTCAAACTTAATTCAATCTTTTATTAAATTCTTTTCTGCATCATGAAACTTTCCATAAATAAGCAGCAGTAGTTTTTTAGGTAGTCTTTGTTTTCATCACATTGGAAACAACCCAGTGTTGAGGTTATCCTTGAGGTTCTGGCTCATGTTTTAAGCTGCCCTTTAAAGTTTCTGTTCAAAATTCAAGTGGAAATTGAAGTGTTTTTCTTAGATAACATTTGTGGCATAAGCTAAGCGGTAGGTCTGAGTTTGTTACAGTGTAAAAAGAATGGTGATTATTGATTTTCGGTTGTTTGCGTTAAGATGGAACATCTCTTTGCATGTTAGATTGTTTAAAGGAAAATGTCATTATTAGTACATGTTAAAGTATATTATGAATAATTATTTTTCAACTAGAATGTGAAGAATCTGCTTCAAGTTACTAGAGGAAATGAGGAAAGTGAGTAGAATGTTGCAATGGGAAGTAAGAGGTGTAGGTTCTCAGCCGTCAAGCACATGACAGTCTTGAATTGAGCTTGAACTGAAGGCAACTGGACTTTTCACCTCTCATCCAAAATTTTACTCAGTTGTAAAAGTCTGACGGGGAGTTCAGTTATTTTTGGAACTTCTAGTTCGTTACTAGAAGAAGTGCACGACTAGGGGATATAAAAGGGCAAATACAAAGTGAACTTTGGAGGAAAAAAAGGGAAGTGAGACACGGCAAAACTGAAGTATAGAAAGTTACTATGCGAGTACAGCTAGTGAGAGAGGGAAGATTGTGGCTAGAGGAAATATGTAGTGGACAGGGAATATGAGTAAAAGGAGAGCATGATGTTGCGCTGGGGAAGTGAGGGAGGGATAAATAGGATGTAACTCAAGAAGAGAAAAATGTAAATGTGAATGTGTGTCTCCTACCAGGCAGTCCTGCTACTCCTCGGTCCAGTCCCGTACCACCAGCTCGCACTTTGTGGGCGCCGCCTTCCCCAAGAGGCCCCACGGTGAACTGGAAAGGGCTGCCGGGAACGTGTTGGCCCCTGTATTTCACATTCACGGTGTGCGGCCCCATCTCCTGGGGTATGAAGCGCACGCTGTACGTGCTGTCTTCACCCTCGATGATCTCCGCGTCGTCCGTCTTGCCGCTGGGGCTCGTCACCTGGGCCGTCATCTCCTGAGGAGCTGCCTCTCCTGAGCGACGGAGTGTGGAGAATCAGAAAGAGAGAAACGTGACAGATCAGTGAGGGAAGTTTAAAGGGGAAAAACCTCATTCCTCTTTGCTCATTTCAACTGGGCATGGAATGGAGTGGTTACAAGAGGGATGGATGGGGATATAGGAAGTGTTCCAACGTTGGACCTTTATATGAGTGATGTCTTAAACACAAAATACAGCACAAAATGTACTCATCTACCTCATATCCTACCTCATCCACCCGCCGTTTGGCTTAAATACCAGAAAGAGAAATAAAAAATGCATCAAATCACTTTAAATGCATAAGCAACACAAATAATGTTCTTTCACAAGATAAGGGTATAAGGGTGGGGAACAGCTCAAAAGACACTTCAGAGGTTTTCAGAGAATATAATATTTGTCTTATGAGGAGCAGCCCTAGCATGCAAAAATATCTTGACAAAGCCACAAAAATGAGAAACTACTGTTTTCCTGTCTTTTAAGAGACAAACATTTCCTCACAACCACCTCAATACACACACAAGCGCCACTCCTCAAAAATCTTCAGACACTAAAAGGGCCTGGCAGTGGCACACGCATGCACACACACCCTCGGGTTGTCGGGACTGGAAAGACCCCATGCCGTCCCTGGGCAGGAAGCCTCCGAACACGTCCCGGAAGGGGTCTCTCCCGAGCTGCGTGCTCTCTTCCACCCGCACCTCCCGCTTGGTCTCACCCGCCCGCGTCTTGCTGATCTCGGTGCGCTCCGTGCGCGTGTACGTGTGGCTGCTGCGCGTGAAGGTGCGCGTCAGCCTCTCCTGCGCAGACACCATCTGAAACCAGTTGCCTGCAGCCGCGGGGAGGGGGACCCCGGAGAGAGGAGAGAAGGAGGGAGAAGAAGAGAAAGAGGGAAGGACGGAGGGAAGAGGAAATTAGGACAGCTCTGAGCATGCAGGCTGGTCCAGCATTTTAAGAATCTAAAAAGCATAAATTAGAGTGTGCAAGAAAACTCTTGCTTATATCATGCTCTCTCTCAATTTCTCAATCAGAAGTGAAGCAAATGAGGAGAAACAGATCAGAACAAAGAACAGAATGTGCAACAGGTGGGATAAAGGACAGACAGGGAAAGTCGCTTGCCGTCTAATGCTTTTGATTCGTTTTCCTGTTTAAATTCTTTTTAATAATACCTCAAAAACAGCCCAGCACGCTGAAATCTCTCCCCTCACCTGGGATTTTGAGGTTAAGGTCGCAGGTGCTGCCCACAGTGGCGATGGAGGGCGCCTGTCTCCTCCTGGTGATGCTCTCCTTCATGCGGCCCTCTCCCAGCACCTTCACCGTGAACGGACTTCCTGCGTGGACAGAGCGACGAGAGAGATAAGGACTGGAGAAGGGGCCGATGGTGACTTGGTGCTACGTGGAATGAAGCTGTTCTGTGCTGTACCTGGCACGTGCTGGTCAGCAAACTTGATGTTGATGATGTATGTGCCAGGCTCCGTCGGGCAGTAAGTCACTTTGCACGTGCCATCTTCTACATCCTCACAGTTAATGTCCACTTTGCTGGGACCCTCGATGGACAGACCCAGACCACCATAACCTAACGGGAGGAGGAGGAGCAGTGCTTTAGTCACATTTAATCAAAATCTACATATTTAACAAGCAAGTAACGACATAAATAATTCAACTGTTAAACTGGTTGGACATTTTATTTGTTTGTGGGATTGTTATGGTATAAATGAATGCTTGTAGAAATATATAAATATAACATAAGACTTTGTTTCCAAACAAACATTCACAGAGTGCCCCTTCAACCAGCGTTCATCAACATTATATTAAAATAATCAGCCCACACGGCCTTCTGAGAGTTAGGCTTTAGGCTTTCGGCTGGTCTCGAAATAAAATCCCAGGTTCTCTTTGTCCGTGTCCATACGGCCAATTCCGATACAAGATGGAGACCTTGAAAAGCTGGTCTTATGACCGGTCTCAAGCACTACAACACTACCTCTGACTGTAGTAAGTTTTTTTCTATATAGCTATTAGGGGTGCACGAAAATCTCACGATTCAATTTGATTACGATTCTCGGGCTCACGAATTGCTGCCTTGAGTTACTTTTCCCTATTGACTGTGGCAGATCAAAAGTAGTTTACTAAATGCAATGCATACGCAGCGTTTCCCTGGTTTACAGCTGTTTTACATGAAGACAAATATTCTCAGAGAATAAAGGAGAATTGTAAATGCGCAACCACATCGAAGCAGAGATGACGTGCCCTCGTGTAAATAAGATAAATAGCATAAGGCTGTTTAGTTTGTTTAATAGAAGGATAAGGTATAGAGCCGTTCTATAGGAAAGGTAACCTTAAATGACTTCTGTTGTGAACTCGTGTTGGGGAAAAAGTTTGTTTTTTTTAAGTGCCTTTACGTTAGTTGAATAATATGAATTGATTTTTTGAAACGCACGAATCGATTCTGAATCGGCAGAGAAAGAATCATGATTCGATTCGATTCTATTTTTTTTACACGCATCCCGTAAACCATTTCCATTCAGGATTCTTATGGAGATTCTAGAGTAATTATGTTTAAAAAAGACTGGAGTTGACAGACCGGAATAACAGATATTATTTGTATTAAATTTTATTTAAAAACTAAATCTATATAAACTGTCAGTTTGGCTCACCTGCGCTTCTGGTGTCTACAATGAACTCGGCCACCTCAAAGGTGTGTCCCTCCACCAGGCCCTTGCCGAACACCCTCACCTTGCTGGCATCGCCAATCTCCGACTGACCCACCATGATTTTGAAAGGGCTGTTGGTCACATGTTTGCTGTTTTTCTTCACACTCACCACATGCTCACCCACCTCCTTAGGAGTGAAGGAGATTCCTGCAGAGACAGTAGATGAAAGTCTTTGTACTTTCTAAGATGTAGCACTATGTTTACTTCATAAGCAATCAATATTAACACAATATTTAAGGTCAGCATGTAACAAACTTGCACTCTACTAATGAAGCTCGTTTCAAATATATATAATCACAAAAGATCTGCGAGATTCCTTTTGTGTCTTCTAAAAGCTCTCACCAAACAGCTGTAAGTTAAATCCTCATAGACTGAAGCTAAGTGGTTTTGAACCTCTTTATATCCTGCTATTGTGTATTTTATAATCTGAAAAAGCAATAACCAGAAAATAGCCCTCGCTCGATGACCGCATTGGGCAAAATGAGCCTGACGGAAGGCAGGCCTGGTGAGCTGCTCACCGATGTGACGATTGGGGAGTCTCTTTAGCAGACACGGCTCCTCGTTGCCTGATGGAGCTCTGATGCTTGCAGTGAGAGAACTCAGGTCCGTCTCCGTGATTTTGAGAGACACATCGGTTGCTGTGCCAACGTTCAGCTGGGATGTCCTCATAGACTCATCACCTGCAAGGGACAAAGAGTCAAGTCTCAAAAAGGTTTTCTATTTTTTCATGTGGTTTTTACACTTATTACGCTATTCTCATATTACATAAAAATGTCACACTTTGTGCAGTTGACATTAGAGCTCTAACGCCAGCATTATTACACAGGTCGGCTGAAAACGAGCCAACGAGAGTGAGAGTGAGAGAGAGTTTGGGAGGATGCAGATGTTTCCTGTACAGATAAAGTCCATTAGCCTAATAAACAACATTCACCCTGCACTGTGCGGATGTGGTGAACTCTCTCAGACTAATGCTTTGAAAACACACACACACTCTCACTCCTACCTACCCAGTGAACACACAAACTTCACAGAAACGGTATATTTCTTAACGTCTTAGAGAGACATGACATTGCTCCTCCAAGTTTTTTCCCCTTAGTACAAGTCATGTCAACGCACACACACACACACACACACCTGTAATCTTGGCTGTGAAGGGGCTGCCAGGGATGTGTTTGTCATCAAACTTGACAATGATATTGTAGTCTCCAGGAGCGGTTGGTAAGTAGGAGACAGTGCATGTGCCATCTTTATTGTCCTTACAGCTTATTTCTGCTTTAGAGGGACCCTCCACTGCTAGAGACAAGCCGCCTGATAAGAGAGAGAAAAGTGACACAATAAAGTTACAAATGCTGTCCCCCAACTCAAACCACCTGGAAAGAAACAAACCCCTGCATCCACACACTCACTAACCCAAAATCCTCTGTGTGTGCCTACCTTCCCCTGCGTCCTTGGTGACAATAGTGAAGACTGAAGGTTTGTTGACGGTGCCGTGGCTCAGACCGGGTCCGTACGCATTCACGTGACCACTGTTTATGGCATCCACATAGAACTGCAGTGGACTGCCTGTGAGAATAGACAAATGCATCACTTCCGGTTTCTCAATTTTGAAATATTTCACGAACACGTACTAGTGTAATAAAACTATAGAATGAAAATAAACAAAGGCGAGAGCGAGCACCTGGTATGTGATTGCCGTCGTATTTGATGTCCATCTCGTGAAGGCCTTTCTCAGTTGGAGCGTATTTTACAGTCACTGTGCCATCCTTATTGTCAGTAATGTGAGGTCGAGCGGTCTTACCGGAAGGCATCCTCACCTCGCCTGAGCAACACACAAAGGTTACAATTAGTCAGGGTGTGAACCATGTTTCATCAGGACACAATATTATATCAGTTCAGAGGACACTATTTCAGTCTGTTACAGTGCAATTAATGATTTTGATTCAGTCAGTTCAGGAGCCAGCAATCAAAATACCAAATACTAAGATGAACCCAAACTGTCCAGGAACAAGGGCATGTTGGTTGTTATTTCTTGTCCTTTCAGACTGGAAATACAGTATATCCCAAATAATACAAGAGTGTTTGTGTTGTATTCCAATATTTCTGATCCATGGATTGATTTTTTTCACACAAACTTAAAGGAATTGTCTATAACTATATCTATAACCATGTTCAACTGCAATGTGAAAGCACTGCACAACAAAAAATGTGACATACTTTGTGAGTTGTTGCTAATCATGGTCTAACTGTCTAAATCTATAGTTTTAAATAAATATTTCTCTGAGTGCTTTGGTTTCCTCCTACAGTGCAAAAGCATGTGCTATAGGTTGATTGGTTACTCTAAATTGTCCCCTTGGGTGTGAATATGAGTGTTTGTCTGAGTGTATGTGACCTGCAGTATGTTAGCGCCTGCCCAAATTTGGATCCCACCTCATACCCAAAGTTCCAGGATAGGTTCCACTCCCCGCAGCCCGTTTAGGATTAAGCGGTTCATATAATGAATGAACAATTAAAATCCTGTTCTTAAGAACTGGTAAAAGTACATAAATAACATCACAGAGCTGCTATGAAAGGTTTCCAACCTGAGAACACAACAGTCATGAAATGTTTTTATTTAACGTTGTCAAACCTGTGATTTCTCCTTTCTGCACTGTGAAGGGGATGACCAAGTTGAAGGGACGGAGCATGGGTTCCATGCCGTTTACGGCTGAGACCGGTTCCTCTGTGGCCTAGAACAGGAGGGGATTAAAGTAAGCGTTGCTTGCCAAGAGAACGGGGGACACCGGTATGCTCACACAGCCAGGTGGAGGCACAGATTCTGGACAGACAGACCAGATGAGAGGCCAGGCTGCATAGGCCATGACAGAGCAGTTAAAGCTTCAGAGGACAGCGCTGGAAGAAAGCTTTGATATGTAAGCCATGCACAATTAAGAAAAGAAATAACTACAACAAAATGCAGGCTCTGAGACATTTAGTAATGAAGAAAAGCTGTGTTAGTATAAAGTTGTGACCAGTGGGTGAAATGTGCAGTGTATAGTGACCCTTTATTTTGCGAAGAGAATGGATGAAAAAATGAGGGATTAAAATGAGAGGAGGAATGGGATGAAGGAAGCTAAAGGGCAAGATTGTGTACCCAGTGAGGGGAGAAACCCTGGTAGGGAGTGTAGGGTTGCTGCAACTGCACTTTATCACACGGCTCCTCTATTATAGGAATGGTGTCAGATGCCTGGGGATGGAGGGAGTCACACCGTTACTCCAACACAATCTCACAAACTTCCATGCAATGGCAGTCATTTGCCTCTCAATAATAAGACAAAAGTTGTTACTGTTCTGTCATGCTTTTTGCTGTTGTAGACTCAATTATTATGACCCTAGTAAAAACAAACATTATTCAAATATACAATACATTTACAGTGTTATGACTGCTTTCATGCACTGTTATTTTTGACTTCAACACACCACACAAGTTATTGTCATCACTGATTTGCTAGTTCGGGTTCGTCGAAAGTCCGTTAACCCATCAATACCAGAATTTCCGATGCTTTTACTCATAGTGCAATGCTGCCTAATACAAGACACGCTCACCACCACATGGAAGGGGCTGTTGGGGATGTGCTCTCCTCCAAAGCGGATGGTGATGACGTATTTTCCAGGCTCTGGGGCTGTGTAGTAGATATCAAATGTTCCATCTGAATTCTCCACCACATCCACATCCAGTTCAGCCCCATCAGGTGTAGACACTTTGCAGGTGACCTTTCCTTTCCCAGCAGCCTTTGCATCTACGGTGATGACGGTCTCCTCGCCAATCTGAATGGTGGGACCGAGTCCTGAGCCTGGCAGAAATGCAATGACACACTGTTAACCCAAAACAGCTACAAATACAAATACAGTACATGTACAGTATGTAGACGGATTATCAAAATACTGTTGATTTGTCATTTCTTTAAAGAATTAACACATTTAAATTACTTGGATATAATAAAATGATAGCAATGAGTACAGGACTGATTTACTCACCCAGGCCATGGCCTCCAATAGACACTGCAGCATCAGAGAAAATAAATTCCGTTATTTTGTCTCTCAAAATATCAATTAACTGCTAATCCCATTTAAAACATGAAGTCAGCAACATTAACAGCATGACCAAAAGAAGTCCAGATTCTAACCTGTGACCAGGCACTTGCTGGCATCTCCGGTGGGCACAGCGTGGATGCGGTAAGGAGAGTATGGAATCTCGTCTCCGCCGTATTTGATTGTAATCGTGTAGCGGCCGGTCATGTCCGGCACATAAGACACAGTGTATGTCCCGTCTCTGTTGTCCCTGATATTTGCTTTCTTAGGCTTCCCTTCTGGGTCCTGTCGAAAAGACACTGAGTGTAAGTTTACACGACAACTGTGCATGACAGCATGTGTGTTATACCTGCTAAACAGTTAAACTGAACATGGCATGACTAAGGCCTCGTTCACACGGACGTCTGAACCAGGCGTTTTTCTGGCGTTCGTGGCGCCAGGTGAGCGCCGACTGAACGCAGACCGTTTTTCTGCTCATTGGAGCAAATCAAAGCGTCCACATGGGCGTTCAGCACTGGCGTTCGGCCGGCTGCGTGTTCGGGTGGCGTCAAATAAACGCTGCATGCAACATTTTTTTGGTGTCAAAATCCAGACGAACGCAAGGAAAACGACGCTATTGCGAACGCCAGTGAAACGCTATTGCGAACGCCAGTGAAACGCCAATCGAATGCAGCAACAAAACGCAGCAACAAAACGCAGCAACAAAACGCAGCAACAAAACGCAGCAAAAACGCGTATGGCGTTCAGAGGGTGTTCATTTCGAACGTCCGTGTGGACGAGGCCTTAAATGTAGGCATAAAATTACAACAACCATTCTACACAGTATGGTTTATTAGTTAGTTACGTAGTGGAAAACCACATTAAGTATTAGCCCAAGCTCAATGGAGTGTCAGTCCACAGAGACTAAGAAAGGAGGAATATTAAGGGCTTTAAACTCATTGTTAAGGCTTGATTCTAGTTGACAGGGTCCATGTCCACTTCACACCCTGTGTAGCACAAACAGTGACTGTTGGTTGTGCTGGCTGTAGCATTGTGGATAAAGTCTAGGCCAGTGGTCCCCAATCATCTTTCTCTGAGGGCCAAATTATATAAAGCAATCAGGCTGAGGGTCAACAAATCCACGTCACATTTCACTTGCTCTATATGACCATCAGAGATGTCAACCCACTGACGTGGAGATCGCTAATCACAGATGGGAGTGCACTTGTCTGTTTATTGCTTTGCTTGGGCCGGATCTGGCCCGTGGACTGGCATTTGGGGACCACTGGTCCAGGCCTTTGTCCTTGTTTTATGAAACTGTTTACTTATGTGAACAAAGAAAATAGGATTATTCTATTAAATAAAACACCCTCATTTCCCTCATTTTTAATATTTTGGAGAAAATAATGAGATAAGAGAGCTATATTTATGTGAACTGTACACTTTAAGAGAGAGAGAGAGAGAGGTCTAAGGTGGCCTAAAAGTGATAAACCACAGTCACCACTTTTCTAAAATCCTATTAACCTCCTTTAGATGGTTTATATTAGACTAATAGGTTCCTGCAATACGTGAGCGGTTGATTTCCGCTTTATCCTCTAAGAGCATGTCAGAGATGTAAATCTACAGCGTAGGGAGCTAGGGTGTAGGGAGCTAGGGTACAGGGTAAAAGAGAGGAAGGGGGATCAGCAAGGGAGGAGGGGAGACATCAGACATGGTGAGGGGATGATCAAATGAGGCCAAAATCAGGGGAGGCCTTACACAGCCTTTCCTAAGAATATAGAAGGGGATGGTGCCCTTTACAATATGGCTGTCCCAAACCCGCCTTCCCCAGTCCTCCACAAACACAGAAACCTCACGCCTGCACCCATCCGGATCCTGCAGTGACAGCAGGGGGAAGGGGGAGGGGGTCGAAGGTCAGGGCAGGAAGGGAAGTGGGGAATGGGGATGACATCGGACTTAAGGTTTTGAGAAACCAACAGATAATCTAATTAAAGGCGATGTCATGCAACGGTTTGCTTAATATCGTAATATAATAAAGGTGATTCCTGTGAAGAGAATAAAAGACGTGACTGACCAGGATCTGGACAGTGAGGAGTCCCTCGCCAGCATCCCGGGCATCGATGGTGAATTCCACTGGCAGGCTTGCGGGCACGCCTGAGGCGTTGAGGCCAGGCCCACTGGCACGAACTTTACTGGCGTCATGAGCTGGTAAGACCTTTATCTTGAATGGACTGGAATGACAAGGGAATAGAAGATAGTGAGAAGGTGGATAGAAGTGACAGAATGGAGAAAGAAGCGATGAAGGGAGAGTGTGTTCTCACCTCCGTGGCACCTCCTGGTCTGCGTATTTTACACAGACAGTGTAAGGACCATCTTTGGCCGGAGTGTAGATGACAGTGTGTGTACCGTCGCCATTGTCCGTGATGTTAACTGGCTCTGTCGATCCTGCAGAAACAAAGTACTCATTTTTTATTCATTTATTCTCACCAGTATCATCTTAGAACATTATTAAGGTCTAGTAAATAAAGTAATATTTCAGAATAAAAAATATTGGAGTTCCTATGTCTTACTGTAGCTTCACTGTTTGGGGAAACAGGTTTTAAAGAAGCATTAAATCCACTGATCTGAGTAAATCACTTCCTTCAGCACCACTTCAAAAATATCAGAGGGTTTTATGCCACTTTAATCCTTTTTGGGGTCTGTGTTTGTGTGTTCCTGTGTACGTGTTGCTGCATCCTCACCAGTAGGGCCGTACAGTAGCACCTCCAGTGGGGCGAGTCCAGCTTTGCTGCAGTCCACGGTGAATGTCTGTGGGACGTGAGCTCTTACTCCACTGCCCAGACCCGGACCAGAACATCTCACCTTACTGGGGTCCACCAGCTCTCGCACTGGCACTCTGAACGGACTGCCTGCAAGTCACACACACATTTAACACACACTGAGAATCAGAGAGCACATTCCTACACAGATATTAACACAGGCATCTGCTGTTGTAAATCTAGCAGTTCCAACACACTGTAAACCGTCTACTGTTGAAAAGGCTCCTTATTAAAACTCTCAGTAGGAAAACACTACTCCAGGGGTTTCTTTATGGCTTTAACGGGTGTTTTAAATTTCTCAGTAAATAGAACCAGGAAACAACTGTAAAAAAGTTCCAGGTTTTTGAAACACATTTCCTGTTTGGAGAAGTCATATCCACCTGGAATTGGCAGTCCTCCAAATGTGATGTTAACATCGTACTCTCCGGGAGTGAAGGGGATGTACTCCACACTGCAGCTGCCATCTTTGTTGTCTTTACAAGACATCTTGGCCTCAGATGGACCCTCAATGGCCAAACCCAGACCACCTGTCCCTGCACCCCTATAAATGGATGGGAAGATGGATGGGAGAGACACAGAAATTTAGACAGTGGGAAAATGTAGGTAAAGGCCAAAAATGTATGATAGGAACCACTTGAGGAGCACATGAGGAGCTGTACACTGATCACCCAAAAGGTTATGAGCACTGGCAGGTGAAGTGAATTACACTGATTACCTCATTACAAAGGAGTCTGGCAGCAAGAAAACATTTTGTTGAGGTGTTGGAAGCATTAAAAATGGACAAACGTAAAGATTTGAGCGACTATGACACGTGCTAAATTGTGATGATGGCAAGACGACTGGGTCAGAGCATCTCTAAAACCGCATAGCCACACGGATAGCCTACCTGCATTAGGTTAACTGAACTTGGGAGACGAAGATGGATTCCGGAGAAATATCTTCACGCTAGTCAACCAGTGGATTTACCGTAAATATTGAAGTAGAGCGGTCAAAACAGAAACTTTTAACATTCTGCTGGAATTGAACTCCTCACCTCAAGAAAGTCACGTTTTTCGGATGGAAGGGGTAAGTTTTTCAGCTAAATTTATTCACAACAGTACAGTATAGACCTTCCACTGTTTCAAAACACCAAAAACAAAAAATCCAAAATTTTACCCCACGCAACATAAACGGTCGTTTTTCTCGGAAACCTCCGTTGCGACAAGCGACTGGTTTCGCCGTGCAGAGTCACATATATGTAATATATAAAATCTCCGGTACAGTACCTGGTCTCCACGGTGAAGCGGTTGGCTTTATTGACCAGACCCTCCTCCAGGCCAGGCCCATAGGCCCTCACACGACTTGGATCACAACCCTCCGTCACTGACACCCTGAACGGGCTCTTTGGAACCGGCACATCATCATACAGCACCTCAATCAGGTGCACGCCTGCACACACACGGATGGGTTAACATAACAGTCAGGTTATTACAGGCTAAAACTTTATAATACCTTACTACACAATATAAATAAACCACATTTTCTTAAAATAAATCATTGCTTGTTTTTGTTGTGATATTACTTGTTAATTATGTGATGTCCATGTTAATTATCCTAATTGCATTCGGGCTGTGTACTAGCAGTTGTTCAAACACTTTCGAGTCGTGTCCAACTCCACCATCAGCCATAGAAATATTCAGTGCGACAGCACAAATTTCACATGGAACCACGCAACTGCTCCTTAAAAATGTTAAAGATCATGTCCTGTTTTATAGGATATGAAGGTTAGATGGGCTGGTCAGAAAAACACTCAAATAAAAGCCTGCAAAAGAATAAGGTGATGTATCTCAGATGGGTGAGATCAGGTCAGATCAATGTTATCTCCTGCACAGCTCTGCAGTGTCAGGATCAATAATGTGGAGATTGTAGGATTATGTGCAGCTATCGTGAGAGAACAGGCCCTGCACTAGGGCTCTCAACACAATACACACTGCCACCATCTCACCACAGCACCAAGAACGCTGACGTGCTTGGGATACCGATGAGCTTCGTGTGTGTGTGGGGGGCGGGATCAGTGTGTCTGAAAATGGTGAAGGAAGAGATTGTGTTGTCAGCACCATTTTAAAGTAAAAATGTCAAAGTATTCGTTAAAATCACAACATTATTTATTAATTGTGGTTAGAGGATCATAAACTTCCCTGTTTGAGCAAATCTTGTGATCGTCACAACTCCTGGTGCTTTAAAATGGGCATGGAGTGCGGTGGTTATGTGGGCGATCGTTTTAAATTTTAAACTGTCACATGTACCAGATCTATCCCATATGCTGTGGTTTTCAAAACCAGAAAAAACTAGAGGTCTGTAAACCCTTAGAACTGTTGTAGTAACACATTATTACAGTTTGAGTCACACGTAAGACAATGTGTTACTGAATGTCTCAAAGATTTCCATGTGAAATAACAATTACAATCTGGTAATATAATCTGGTTCAGTTGCACCTCTGCACCTTACACATCACCGTCGCTGTGATGCACATGCTGCTATACAGACTCTCATTCATGTTGCACTGAAAGTGTCTCAGGAAAATGTTTATGAATAATGTTTATGTTTACAGACGATACAGTATTGTCCCTTCAAACTGCTGCTGATCTGGCACACATTTAAAACCAGCCGATTGAGACTGTAATCCTCTTCTCTTGACTGCTACTACATTATTTTGCCCTGTTGCTGCATATTTGCACTATTGAACATTGCTGTACATATCACTGATAGCTTTTTTCTGACTGTATCTGAACAAATTGAAAGTATTACACAGATTGTTTTATTTAAGACTGTATAGAATGTCTCATATTGAAACTGTTACTGACCTCATGCACATCCAGCACATTCATTCATGCACTTTTTAGTGTCAAAGACAACTCCAAAACCATAATTGTAGGCTGAGTACCGCATTCTAATGATCTCTCTTTCTTCTTCTAGTTTAAAAGTTTACATTTATATTCTACTCTAGCTTAAAAGTGTATATTTCATATTCTATTTATATATTTTTATTCTATGTGCCTTATTTGTATCTTGTTCCTTGTTCTGTGCACTGTTAAAACTGGAGCCACGTCGTCTCGTCTCTTTGTGTGCTTGTACAGTACATAACAGAGATGACAATAAAGTTTACTTTGACTTGACTTTGACTTGACTAATAAATCTGACTAGTCATTATGCATACATGTGAATTTCCCACCATCTCTACCCTCTGGGACAGCCTCGACTGCATAATCAAACTTTTCCTCCTTTCCTTTAGAGAGTTAGTGCGTTTAATGTGACGTAATATTAAGAACAGTATTTCATGCTCAATAAAATAGTTTTAACCAGCTATAGTGGCTTTCACTGCCTTGTTCTCAAAGCCGGTCTATTGGTCAGAGACCTGCAATGTTACTGAGTTCTCCTGACCCCCTCTGCTACAGCCGTGAGCTGATATTAGAGACGAGACATCCTGAAACACAATGATTTATTACTGAGTGTCATACCGTCCTCATAAGCTGTGTATTCCACTCTGTAGGTTCCATCCCCTTTATCAGTGATGTACGCGTCTGTGTTGTTGCCGGAGGGGCTGACGATGCGGGTTTTGATGTGATTGCCCCCAGTCTTACTGTAAGCCCGTGTGTCCACAATGAAGTGTGTGGTGACTTCCCTGAGGACACCTGTAAACACACACAAGCAGCCCAACACACTTCAGTCCTGATGCATCACTAAATGTGTGGTTCATATCTGAAGAAAATTAGTAGAATCGTTTCAATGCAAGGACCCTGAGATTAACTTTGTCTGTTCTCATACCACCTACTACTGATGACTGGATAAACATTGCTGTAACAAATTTTGCTAAAAGAAAACTTGATGTAAGGATTTGACAGATCACAGTGAGATTTAAAAGATGTTCAAAAGATCTCGAAAAACTGGGTCTTGGCATTTCTGAAAGCAGCTACTATTTCACAGGTCTTTGTTTATAGTGGGTTGTGCCGAAGCAGAATTAATTTCCACCCCCTAGTGGAATGAGTTAAAAAAGAACAAGGCCACCGAAGTTTGTCCTTAATGATGTGTTTCATGTTGTTCAAGCGTGGACAAAAGGATGCACCGAATGAATATTAACATGAAATACCAAACAATATATGCCTCATCCCTAATGAAAACTAGACAAAGCACAATACCACTTTTTAATGTCTAATTTATGTTACATTTGGATATCTGCTGATAGGATACAAATTCAAAACAGTCTTTTTTAAACAGAAACATATAATGCTTTAAAAATGTTTTTCTAACTAGAACTATGTAATAATTACACACCTATATATATACAGTACTGTGCAAAAGTTTTAGGCAGGTGTGAAAAAATGCTCTAGAATATATTTCAGAAATATAAATAATGATTGTTTATTTTTATCAATTTACAAAATGCAAAGTGAGCGAACAAAAGAAAAATCTTAATCAAATCAATATTTGGTGTTACTACCTTTTGCCTTCAAACCAGCATCAATTCTTATAGGTACACTTGCACAACGTCAGGGATTTTGTAGGATTATAGTCATTATATTATTTTGTAGGATTATAGGATTATAGATCTGTGGTTAGTTCTCCAAGATGTTTGGAACAACCTACCTGCCGAGTTCCTTCAAAAACTGTGTGCAAGTGTACCTAGAAGAACTGATGCTGTTTTGAAGGCAAAGGGTGATCACACCAAATATTGATTTGATTTAGATTTCTCTTTTGTTCATTCACTGCATTTTGTTGGTTGATGAAAATAAATGATTATCACTTCCATTTTTGAAAGCATTCTTTGTTTACAGCATATTTTCACACCTGCCTAAAACTTTTGCACAGTATTGTATAATATAAATATTTTGTCAGCACTTTTATATGTAACATAATATTTTCTCGTGATTTAACCTCCTCAAAGGAGACACAGATAATTCAAACTTTAACTTAATTTACCACGCTACAAACTTCCATCTATGTTAGCACTGCAGCTTCAGTGTAAAAAATAAACTAAAACAGTTCAACCTGCTTTACAATATACTAGAAATTAAAAAAACAACTTGAAAACAGAGAGTCAGAAATCAGAAAGTCATTTGTTACTAGTTATAATGTGTATGTCTGAGAAGGCAGGTTTATCCTCCGCTAATTTCTTACATAAAGTGGCGTGTGGATGAGCGATAGTAAATGACAGATCATGCTCAGCAATTAAGGGGCACAAGCGGATTTTTAAATTAGCCACACGATCGGTCATTGAGGGTGGAATATCTGCCGTGGCTGTTGCCCCCGGCAAACGTGAGGTGTGTTGCATTGCTCGGACTGCTGCTTTATGACTAGGGTCTAATTCGTGCTGTGACAGCAATTTTTGCGCACAAAGTGCAGAAGCATGCTCCTGGTTGCCGGAGCTTTTGGCACCAGCTTCCAAAGGGCTTTTCGTCACTACCCACCTCCAAGCCCAGCGCCATTTATTCCTTATGCCATTATCGACATCTTTGGTGTCTTCCCCTGACTTCATAAACGTGCTGTCCATGACTTACGGTTTGCGTTCCAGCGACTGCTGGATCTGTATCAATACGACTGGCTTATTGGCTAGTAGGCCTATTGTTGTTGTGGTTGAGAGTGAACGCTGCGCTCTGAGCTGCGCCTCTCAGATCTAGTGTCAGATCACTGGGCGAACCTGATTTTTATTTATCTGTCCTGAACAATTGGAAAACAACGCCAAAAAAACACTTATAATCATTATAAATTCTCACCTCTGGGTTCCACTCCTGGGCCGTATACCTTGATGGCACTGGTGTCGACAGCAGGGTCCACCTGAACCCGGGTGGGGAACTTGGGCACGGCATGTCCCCCGTAGTTGATGGTGATGGTGTACATGCCGTGGAAGGGAGGGATGTAGGTGATGGAATACGTCCCGTCGCTGTTGTTCTGCAGGTGGACTTCAGCCTGGGCTCCCGAGTCTGAGATGATCTCAATGGTGAGCTCAGCCTCACCCGCTTTGGAGCAGTCCACAGTGAAGGAGGCGACCTCGTTCATCTTGCCCCTCTCCAGACCGGGCCCACTGGCCGTGACCTTGCTGGGGTCGAAGACGGACTGCACCATGGCTTTGAAGGGGGAGCCGGGGATGTGAGCGTCGGCAAACAGAATGTTGATTGCATACTCGCCCGGCTCGGTGGGCAGGTAGGAAACAGAGCAGGAGCCGTCACCGTTGTCCTGACACTCGATTTTGGCCTCGCACGGCCCCTCCACCGTCAAGCCCAGACCTCCGGTGCCTGCGCCTTTGGTGTCGATAGCAAATGGGGCGGGTTTACCCACAATTCCTCCCTTCAGGCCTGGGCCGTAGGCTCGCACCTGAATTAACGAGATATAATGGTTAGCAAGGGGGTTGATTTGCCGGACTCGGATAAAGATTTGGACGTGACTCAGAATTGTTCAATGCTTGCTAAAACTGGTCACAGCAACAAATTGGAATTTGTCTCAAGACACAAATCAGGCTTGAAATCTAGTAAACAGACCACAATTTAAATCCTTATGAAAATATAATTAAATAACCATTAGATATAGTGTGATGTCACCAGGCACATGACTTCTACACTACTTGGAACAACCATGCACTTTTACTCTTTCTGGTTTTGTGCCATTAATTAATAAACAATGTTTTTGTTTTACAGCAACCATTAAAAGGTTAAAGAATTCAGCTCACTGAGAATAACCTGGCTACTGCGTTTTTGTCAGTTGCCCAAACCCTCTTTTATTCTTTTCTAGATCAAAAAATGTTGTTCTCTATTTTGTTTACATTGTTACGGCTCTCATTCCTGATTTTGGCCATAATCCGTCTCCATGCAGGAGAGTTGTGCTGTTACTTTTTAGTGTGGATTGCCTGTTCCTGATGCTTAACATGACTTCAACAGCTCATAATACAGCTCAATTACTAGGGCAACTACAATCAGCAGAAACGTCTATAAACAGCCTTTATCATTTTTCTCTTTAAATTGTACCTGTTTCTACGTTTTTAGCGCAGCAATCACAGCATTTCTTCGGTCTAGTTAAGGACTGCAATATGCATGTTTACCTTACCAACCCTGCCTCTGTCTGTTTTTGATTATTTGGACTTTTCTTTGGCCCTGTTTCTTGTTTTATATTGTTTTGCTCTGTGTATTTACAACTATGATTAGCACTGTTCGTGCTGTACCTGTTTTTTGGCTACCGAACCATGCTATTAATTGTCTACAATTTTGTCTCTCTCACTGGTGTGTAATAAATCTTTGAGTGCACACAGATAACTCCTGTTTACTTATACCTCAATGTTTATTCAATGAAACACCCTTCCCCGATCACGTCCTCATTTTCCTATATCTGCTGTGTTGTACTCCCCTAACGATTAAACAATTTGGGGTGACCTATTTAACTGCTTTCACCACGTGGGGCTCCGGTGATTAGATACTGAATCCCCACCACCCTTGTCTAAATGTCCTTTCCTCTCGAGGATGTGATGAATGCCGTCTTTCCAGATGTGTTTAAACTACCCCCTGTGGCCAAGCACCCGCTGGCTCACCCTCTTTCTGGCAGATTAATTACACACCAAACATCATCTAGTCATTTCCTACAGCGCTTACACGCTCTGCTACGTTGAATCTGCTCTACAGGTCCCGTCTGATATGTGCACGTACGAGAGGGAACATCTGGTGGACGGAGCAGCGCGCGCCGTGAAACCCCTGCATGGGACAACAATGACCTCATCGCTTGGGTAATCTTATCCATAGTTAATTATAGGAAGGTTAAAAGCAGCGCTCGTCCGTACACATACTCACGCGGGTATGCACCCTCATTTCTCTAAAACGTTCTTTGGTTAATGAGGCCAGGCTGGCTGCAGTCATGTGGAGCAGAAAGAGATAATGCTCCTAGACAATGATGATGGACACATGGAGTTAATTAATAAACCTCTTTGTTAATGCCCAATTACTGAGACTCAGGGGGGTTTGGGGGGAAATGGGCCTTAAATTGTAGCATAACTAGAGAGCTTTAACGTCACTCTCAAAGTTACATAGATATAGATATCTAGTAACAGTCAAACGTTTGGGCACATCTGGATGAATACATCTATTTCTTAATAACATTTTGATCTTGTGATCATATATTTAAGTGAAGTGAGTGATTATTTGTCATTGTGAACACACCACAGCACAGCACACAGTGCACCAAAACAAAATGTGACCTCTGCATTTAACCCATCTGTGAAGGAGCAGTGGGCAGCTAACAAACGCCCAGGGAGCAGTGCTTGGGGACGGGACCTTGCTCATGAGTACCTCAGTGGTAACTTTACCGGCCCTGGATTCGAACCTGCGACTTTCTGATCACGGGGCGAACACCCTACCGTTACGCCACCAACACTGAGCCCCTGAGTGAGATCTTTAACATAGGGAGGGGCACGTTACCAAAAATAATTGTTGGGTTTAGAGCCTCTGACACGTCCAACAACAACAAAAATAAATACATTTTGTTAATTGTAACTGAAGTAAAAGTTGGAAGTACAGTAATTGTGATAGTTTGAAGTCGTATTGCCAGCTGTACTAACCACAAGTTGGGAGACTGTCAATGTCGTTAGGAAAATGTAAGTCATTCTGAATAACAGCGTAACCCTAGCTGTGTAAAACAGTATAAATAAAGCATGAGTCGAGAGTCCAATCTTTAGACTGGTGCTGTGATTAAACAGCATTCCTGACCTTCTCTAAGGACACAATCAGTCTGCAATAAGGCACACTTTCTTCTAGCTCACAAAAGCACTGAGGAATGTCCCTAACCATGACACTAAAGCCAACTTTTTTACAAGCTCAGAGAAAGCATTGCTGCCCACAACAGATTCTCCATATGCCTTTGTTTACTTCATTGGTCACTGACAATTAGTAGGACATTACACTGGTCTGTAAGATTCAAGACAGTGTGAGCTGTACAACTGGAGTTCTCTGCTCCCACGTTCTTCCTCACAAAGGGCGGTTTGTCTTCTGTGGCCAACTCCTAATAAGCTTCAGGCCTCGGGCCTGCACAAAGCTGCACTCAAACGATCCGTGACCTGTTCTAAATGTCACTGTGCAAAGTCTGAACTCATTCCGAGCAAGGATCTTATTAATAGACCATCACAGATAAAATTATCTTGAGATCATCTAAAGAGTTTTCTAATAAAACTTAATGGTGAAAGCTGGCCTGCACCACTTTCATCACTTTCTGACTTGAGTGCTGGTCTCGATAACATCAGAATATGTTGTTCACAAATTTCCATCATGTAAATGGACATTTTTTTAAGATCAGTAACAGGGCAGCCAGGACAATGTGATTAAAGCTCAATATTTTGGAAGTTATGTACTTGTGCTGCCAAACAATCTTTCTAATTAGAGTTCTGTCAGTCAACTAAATGATTAACATATGCAGCAAACCACATGTGATGAGTAGAAAAACATGAGCTCTGAATATTCATCATTATAGAACTTTTTATAATCTTGCATTTGCCAAAATGTATGTGAGTGCATCTGCCTCTTGTAGCACTTACTTTAGAGGGGTCAGGGGGCATGACCCCTTCCACGTTGAAGGGGCTTCCTGGCACTGGATTTCCATCGTAACTGATGTCTACTTTGTAGGGTCCTTCCTCTGGAGGGATGTACTTCACCTTGTGCATTTCACTCGCTGTTTCGGACTCGACCTTGCATGGGATCGGGCGTCGGGACGGGGACGTGATCTTCACATCGACCATGCCCTGGCCACCTGCTCCACGGGTGTTTACAGCAAACTCCTGATCCATTCCAACATCGACTTCTACACCACACACACAGAAGAAGCACGATCCTTCAACACTGGACAGCTCACAGCTCCTTTCCTAAATCACTTTAACTAATGTTGACAAAACTAGGCAATAAAAATATGTATTTAAAATATATGTATCACATTTAGACAGAACGCTTTCACACTTACTGGTGTTAAGTCCCTGCACTTTGACCTTACTGAGGTCCAGTGGAGGAGCGACTGTTATGATGAATGGGCTTTTGGGGATGGGGTCACCTCCATGGCATACAGTTATACTCATGTTACCCTGACAATGACAGAGCAAGAAAGGGAAGACATGAGCTTCGGTTAACTCCATCTTGTAGAAAGAAGATACATTTTATGTTCACTGTGTGTAAACTAACATGCTATTTAACTATCAGAAAATTCATAACCAAATCATTATAATCATCATTTTTATATAACAGGTTTCACATACGTATATCAATTCCTCAAGCTTTTCTACAAGTATTGTCAATAGACCCACCTAACTGAATATTGAAATACAGGTAGAGCTTCTTTTCTCAACTTAAATTCTAAATGTTTCAATGAAAATATATAAACATACAAAACTGGAAACAGAATCTACCCAAACCCATATTCGACATCAGCTGTGCAACCCAGCTTGAATACAGAGAATGCATTGGTGGGATGAGGGAGTGGAGCCGTGAGCCAGTCATTCCTTGACATCTGGATGTGAGGCTCGTTATGAGTTTGGGGCTGGACTAGTTAAACACAGTCCAGACCGGAGAATAATATCATGTGGAGCATGTCAATAATTAAGCTATTCTGTAGGTAGTATAATATATATGGTTGTAAACTGATTTTAGACTGGCTAAACATGCAGGTTGGTCAGTTAACTTATGATACAATCAGCACAGTATAACTGTGGATTAAAAAAAAGAAATACTGAGAAAAACTGCTAATTTCCTTCCCTCTGTGTAATCTTCCTTACATCAGTTTCTAACACATTAATATGGCTTTGCTTAACTGAGCTTCAGTTTCCTGCCGTCGGCCTTTTACACACTGTAGCTAATAACCTGAAGATTAAATTAAAATAAAATTGTTAATGATGGATGGAACATCTTTTGTTTACATCTGTAATTGTTCATGGGGAGCAACTATTACGAGCAACAAATATTGTACACATCACTGAAAAAGCAATAATGACGAGCATACAGTATATTCTGAATCGGATTATTATGATTACTTGCTATTTATCACACCTGTTTGCTGTTAATCACACCTTTAATTCAATTCAATTCAATTCAAATTTATTTATATAGCGCTCTTAACAACAGTCATTGTCACAAAGCACTTTACATATAACCGGCCTTTAAGCTGCTTTACAAACCCAGTTTGGAAACAAAATCCAACACAATAGGTTTCACATCCCAGTTTAAGCTGGTGAAATCACATGGTCCTTAAATAGACCAATTTAACCAGTTAACCATCAAGCAAAAAATCTGCCACTTAATGTAATACTTAATTTGATTTGCTCAACATTTAATTTCCATCAGTTAGCCTTTTTATCATAACTTGATCAAATGTTGTATATTGTTTATATATCATACATATTTTAAAATATTAAACATATTTTACCCTTAAATGACTATTAGTGTCAAGTCAACCATCAACCTACTCACAATGTACAGAAAGACATAGTCACATATATAGGACTCAAATTTTACTTTAAAAAGTATGTGTGAAGTACGGACACAGTTCAACTATATTGGAAATATAAACAAGTGTAAAAATCGGTGGACGTAAACAAGCTAAAAACCTGTTTGCTAAACTAAGGCCCATATTTCGTCTCACCTGCTGTAGTGCAGTGTAGCGAACAGTGAAAGAGTAGTCGTGGTTATCAATGATCTCGAAATCACTGACTGCCTCTCCTTTAAGCGCTGCTGCAAAGTGCACCTCGGGCGTGGCCTTGCCTGCTCCTTTAGTGTAGATGGTGAAGTGGGTCGGCTTTCCCACCTCCACGCCTACAGACCACAAACACAAGTGTCGAGTTAGATCAAGATTCATGTTTGTCACATAAGTAGTTATACAAGAACAGCATACACTGAAGTCTCCCTGATCACTCCTAAGACTGTACAAATTAAAACAGAAATGAGAAATTAACAATAGACCCTGAAAAGGTCTTACCAGTCTTGCTGAGTCCTGGACCTTCTGCTTTCACCTTATTGGCATCATGGGATGGGTCCACTTTAATACGGAAGGGGCTTATGGGTATTTCCTTAAGTTGGAAACAAATCAGTGTTAGCATCATTATAAAATGTTAAGAGATTCATCATTTGATAATAATCTAGAAAACAGGCAGAGAAGCTCACCTGGTCAGCAAACAGCACCATGATAGTGTATCTCCCTGGTCCAGGGGGTGTGTATTTGACAGTGAAGGTGTCATTATCATTTTTGATTATGTCGAAATCGATGTCGGCCTCAGCAGGTCCCACCACTCCAGGAGCACACTTAATACCAATGCTAACATCTCCTACGGTGGGCACAGGGACAAAAGAGAAATAGGATTACATTTTTTGGCTGTGTTGACTTCCATAAGGAACACAAGGGTTTTTTTAAAGTAAAGTTTAAAAGCATCAAGCTAGTTTTGGCTGCTTATCTCCTTAATCAGAGCCATAAAAATTAATTTTACATATTTGTGGCCATCATTTCCAGCTTAATATCCATGAAGGTCCATCTTGGCCTGTGCATATTTCAGCAAGATCATTAAAAGCAACAGCACTAAGCACAAACCAACCTTGACCAGCCTCGCTGCAGTCCACAGTGAAGTAAGTGGGCTCGTTGGCTTTCAGGCCAGTCTTTTCCACTCCTGGTCCATACACCTTCACATTCTCTGGGTGGCTGCCCTCTCCGATGGTCACCTGGATTCCGGTTAATAGTGGAGCATCACACAAAATGTAAACAAACGACGCAAAAACATAAAAAAAAAAAAAAAGCTACAAATAAAGTACTGAACACAGCTCAATAGTGGTGTTTATGAAATCTTACCCTGAAGGGGCTGTTCGGGACATTGACCTCACCCCAGGTGATGATGATGGTGTGTTTGATGGCTTTTGTAGGGATGTAGACACAGAAATAGGTGCTGTCGCCATTATCCGTGATCTGGATGTCAATGGGTAAGCCTTCAGAATCCTAAAGTACAAAGAAAACATTAATTCATTCATTTTCAGAATTGCTTAATCCTTATCGGGGTCATGGAGACCGGAGCCCATGCCGGGCACTACAGTACAGGTGCAAGGAGTGTTGATCTTTGCCGAGTAAAATTTCTTAAGAGCAGGTACCTGGGCGTAGATCTTCAGCTGACCTCTGCCAGCTCCTCGGGCATCAATAGTAAACTCTGCTGGTTTATTCACAATGCAGCCAGTGGGCTCCAAACCAGGGCCGTAACATCTGACCTGCAGGAAGACAGCACACTTAGCCACTAATGTAACATAGGAAAATGCTGACAAGCAACTATATGAAATGTCACTCCAGTTTTTATGTTTTTAATAATCTATAATTATCTTTAGAATAAAAAGATGGATTTGACCTTCTCAGGGAAAATGTCAGTGGCCACAGGGAGGATATGGGCCATAAAGGGGCTGTCCTTAATGTCCTCATCATCACAGATGACATGGACGGCATAGTCTCCGGGCTCCGTGGGCCAGTAGAGAACGTCACAGGAGCCGTCACCCTTATCGTCGCACTCTATCTTAGCCTGTGAAGGGCCCTCAATGGAGAATCCTTCACACACACACACACACACATAAAACACAAACAATTTCTCAGCTTTCTCACACGCAAATCTGAAATCATCCTTTGCACCCAATAAAAATATGATGAGAACTATTTCTCACAGAGTAGAAAAGGCCTACATAGAAACACATGCTACTGTAATATCAGGGGAGGGATGTTAACAATGAAGCTTTACTGCTGGTGCCCACCACACTCACACCTCGTAAACACTCCCAGACTCCAGCCCCAGGCCGTGAAAAGAGCGCTTAAAAAAAGAAACATGGCACACTTACCCAGAGTTCCCACCTCTGTACCAATGGCCTCCACAACAAAATCAGCTGACTTTCCAACCATGCCCGTCTCCAGGCCCGGACCCCACGCTCTCACCTTCTGGGGTCCTGCATCCTCGCTGATCACCACCTCAAAGGGACTACACACCAACACACACACATAAATTAGCCTGACACAGAGACTGTTGTTCCATCTAAGCACCCACTTCTAACCTATCTCAAATGCCAAACATTTTTAGCATTTTTAAACCCCTCTCCATTCTTGGAAATTTTCTTGGCTATAGCCATTGAAGGCTGTATAAACAGAACAAGAGGAAGAGCTCACCTGCGTGGGATGGCATGGCCACCCCAGGTGATGACCACAGTGTATTTTCCAGGAAAAATGGGGAAATAATCACATTCATACACTCCATCGCCCATGTCACGGACCCTAACAGGCTCATCCCCGTCTTCTCGACACAAAGCAACAAGCAGCACACAAATAAGAGAAAGGAAGAAGCATTTACAACCTAATAAAAACTATTTAAAAATATAAATAAATATTATATTATGACATTATGATATAATAAAAAATATTTTATTAATAAGTTTTGATAGTCCATCATCTCCAAAAGTCAGGACAGTAACAACAGTTATATAATTCCAAAAAGCAAGGCAATAAAATATACATGGTTTTTTTTTACTCGGGCCTTTGATGAGGACGCGGAGGTCTCCGCTGCCCGCTCCCCTGGTGTACACCTTAAAGTCAGCCACCTCCTTCACACGCACACCTTTGGGCTGTAGTCCTCGCCCAATGGCTCGGCACGCATTGGGATTACACGCTGAGGAGGGGGGGAGGGGTTAGATAATAAAATGGCAATAATTGTAAAGTTTCAGACAGCCAATTCACTCACACACACACACACACACAGAGTTCAGACACACAATTCAGACCTACATTCAAACAACACACACACACACAGTTATTGGGTTTAGAGTTAGTTCTTATGTTGCTGCATTGTTATATATAACCTGCCACATTCACACATCTGAGGAAACAAACTTTAAGGTTAGCAATGTCGCTGAGGAAACTCTAGTTCCAGTAGTAGAGAAGTGAGATGTAGTGTTAGTTCTTCATTACAGAACTTAAATATAAAAAGCAAACTCTAAACTCTTTAAGGGTTATGCTAGTTTTAATATTTACATTTTATTATTACATAATCTTTGTAACACATTATATATTTATGACAGTTTTTCACCAATTACTCTTTCAATTTTCAGTCATTCTAAAAAGAAAAAGGCAAATTCACAGGAAAACACCTGACTCTCATTAAGAATCAGATCGAAGCTGCTGTAATTAAGTTTGAATGGTTTCAAAATAATTAGGCTTTAGAGCTCTCCTACAACAATAAACTATTACCCTGACCTGGTGCACCAAATCAAAAGAACTGATCTGTTTCTGTCTCACCTACCCATGCATAAACAAACAGACAAAGGACAAACAGTTAGATAAGACCGTTCGAGTCTTTTAGTAGAATGCAGTTATTACAGTATCACGTTATGGGGTAATCCATGCCAGTTCCGGTTTGAACAGATCATCCACATGTTAGGAGAGACCCAGAGAACAGAAGCATCCATGTTCCCTGTGTTAGGAAGCAAAGACAGATTTCGGAACAAGTCTGAAAGCCAATGCTCTGGTCTATGAGGCACAAGAGGCAGAGGCAATGGTGATGAGGCTGATGATGAGGACGATGAAGACGGAGATGAAGATGGCATTTCAGAACGCACACAACTAGACGGTCACTTTGACAACAGCCCCCCAAAAACAATTAACTTGCAAAAATTTAATCTTAGTCACAGTCTTTAAGCTACGATGCTAGTTTTGGTTTAGATGCATGAATTAGAACACTTAAGTTACAGATTTTAAATGTGTTAATTTAGAGTTTATATTAGCAGTTATTATGGGTTTAAAATAGACCAATTTTGTACGAAAATCGGAGCTCAAGTAAAGGTGATCGTCCAGCAGATGGCTTTCTGTCAACGGCTTTAATACGACACTGGCAGCAAATCCATTTCTAATCTCTTTCTCTCTCTCACACACACACTCTCACACTCCCACTCCCACTCATTCCATTCCCTCCCTGCCGAAAGCCGTATGCGGGGGTCTGAAGTCGTAAACGGCCAAGCGCCAGCACATGCCAACAAAGCCAAAGGGGAAGCAGGGTGGCATGGGAGGATGTGGAAAGATCCACACCACGGAGAAAGAGGGAAAAGGAGAGCGGGATAGAGGCGGTGGGGCAGGGAGGGTCAGAGGCGCCCAAGCTCGGGCAGGCACGTGCCGCGCCCCAGCGGCCCTTACTGACTTGGTCGCCTGGGTTTGGGCGGCGTTGGGGGGGGCACTTTCTTGGCCTTTTCGGAGGGTGGCGTGCGAATAGACTGGGGGATTATCTGAACCGGGGAGCCGGCCGGCACGCTGCTCAGAGGAGCTAGAACGACACACAGGCGAAAGAGAATTCAGGAACAATTTGGGGACGCCGTCGAGTGTGTGCGAGTGGAGGGCGGGGCAGTACCGAGCCCCCCGGAGCAGAGAAGGCAGAGACCCCAGGATACAAACACCAAAACCACGTTCCAGCCAGGATGTCTCTCCACCAGACAGAGCAGCACAAAGGTTCTGCATACAGGTCTTTGTTCAACAGATTGATGCACAGTCCACCTTTAGATCCCCCTTTAGAAGACATCTATTAGACACAGCAGGGGCTCTTAATTTTATTACATGCTTTGAGCTGTATACAACAGGATTTCTGAATAAACATCTAATTCCTTTTGCTTCTGTGGCATGCATGGAATTAAAATGTGCTATAATAACTTTTCATTACAGTCAGTGCTGAAAGATTTACATCACTGCATAAGTGTTTTACAAATGTGATTGCTGAAACAAAGCTCAAAAAAGCAAAGCTACAAATCCTAGAATTCGCTGAGCAAGTTGCATGGTAGAATAGCTTTCCAGCTACTTACAAAACTACATGCTCTTTTTAAAAATCTGACAGTACTAATACTAATATTTTTATTTTGTCAATCAGTGCTGCAACTAGTTTGCAATTAATAACTGTACTACTATTACTGTACATTAGCATAGTAATTTAATTTCAATTTTAGCTTTTTCAGCTTTTTTTTTTTTAATTCACATATTCAAAAAATCACACTGGCTGTATTCCGATCCAAAATTAAAATATGAATCAGAACAGCTGAACATAAACATTTGGACCTGAAAGGGTTTTTTAGCAATAACTTTTCAACGCAGGAAAATGTTAATCAGGCATATTCCAAAGATAAACAGCAACACTTTGAGGCATCAAAAATCAGATGCAGCTTTGGACCAGGTTCCAACAACATGGAGCAGCAATCGGGATTTTTTTTGTAAATCCTTAATTACTTTCATTAATTGATCAGTTATTGGGTTAACAATGTGGTTATCACTATAAGACAATAAGGCAAGTCAGGAAGTGGGTCTCACCTTCAGATATGTGCACATTAAAAGGGCTTCTGGGTATTTGCTGGCCAGCAAAGGTGACATAGACAACATGTGGGCCCTCCAGCACGGGGACGTAAGTACAGCGGAACACACTGTCTCCCTTATTCTCCAGTATAATCTCCACAGTGTCTCTGCGGCCCAGAGAGTCCACAATGATCACACCCACGTCACCGGCGCCTGCGCCTGAGGTGAAGCACATAGAAATAGGAATGGACAATTAATTGAAAATTCATTTCAATTGATTTTGAAAATTGAAAATGATACTACAAAACTATTCAGTTCAAAATATCTAGAGAAACTAGAATAAGTAGGTCCACTCCATCTGACTAATACTTTTGTCTGATGGCACTCATGGATTCCCATGATTCTTTACCTGCAGTGTAGATGTCAAAGTAGGTGGGTTTATTAGCAACACTGCCCATAGGTTCCAGTCCTGGGCCACGTGCCTGCACCTTGTTGGGGTCTCCGAGAGCTTTGGACACGTTCACAGGAAAGGGGCTTTGGTTAATATCCTGCCCGGCAAAAAGCACTTTGACCTGAGCAAAGAAACAAACGTCAATTTTTAAGACATGGAAAATATGAAGATGTGAACAGAAAGTACAACACACAGACAAACAGTATGTAAAGACCCTTTCATGTAAAGACACCCCCTTGCAGTTAAACATGCTTCTTTTTTCTAGCTACCTTATGAACTCCCTCCACTTTGGGGACATAGACTACGGAGTAGGTCCTGTTCTTGTCATTGTTGGGGATCACTCGAGCCTGTGGAGTGGAGAGAGAGAGTCTAAATTATGAGGAGGTATCTTCTAGTTGTTCCAAAATGGAGAATATAAAAAATAAGTGTGTAGTTAGCTGCTAAAAGTCCCTTGTGTTACTTCAGACCTCTTCTGTGTGGCCCTCAGGATCCTCGATGTAGACTAGCACCTCTCCAAGCCCTGCCTCCACTGTCTCAACTATAAATTCAGCTGGTCTTAGGACCATGTTGCCTCTGGGTTCAATGCCTATTCAAAGAGAGAGAGGAAGGGAAAGAGAGAGAGGGAGTGATTAAAGGAGAGGAAAAGGAACAGGAAGAAGGAGAGAGAGAGAGAGACAATAGCTAAACAAAACAATACTCATTTTAATAAGGCTGTATGTGATGCGAGTGCAAAATTGCAAAAACAACTTTTAACTCTGTATACTTTTTTCAGGAACTTTATCTCAAAACCCCTAAAAAGCAAAAAAGTAGTGTGACGTGTTTGACTTCATTAGCTTTCCTTGATATTACCATCCTGCAGTTTCAGTATTACACAGTATTTAAGTGTGTATGAACGTTGCCCCTCACCAGGTCCATATGCTCTGGCCCTCTTCGGGTGCAGGGTTTTGGAGCGCAGTGGGGCGCCGGGCTTCAGTTTGGCTTTGGGGAACTGAGACAGGTAGGTCATCACGGAGTGTTCATCCACGTTTGGATCCACTATCTCCTCAGGAGCAATCACCTGCCCGGGGCAAAGGTCAAAGGGTCAGTAGATCTGCTATAAATTTGTATACTGGGATTCTGCAAATAAACCCAAATAATGATGGGACATGTCTATGGTTCTAAGGAAGATAAATGACAGAGGAAGTGACTCAGAAACTGGAGACACTACATCAAAAGCAACTTCCAATGTTGTGGTATATGGCTAAAAGAACAGGGTGTTTCCTGCCATCGATAGCAGCACTCAAGAATGATCTACGAAGGGAACTGGGACGTATTTTAATCAAACTGAAAAGAGGACAGACAAAGATGAGATGAGAGAAATGTGTGTACATTTGAGAGAGAGAGAGATCGCATCTGGTTTGCACATGAGAATCTGATTAAACTTAGCCTGAATTCAAACTTTTAGCTGGTGTGACATTATGGCCGTCTGAACCTCTCTCTCTCTCATACACACACACATCACTGACACGCATATAAACCTGTTTTTAATACATGAGGGTGTCAGGACTGCTGTTAAACCTGCGTGTGGGTAATAACACTAATTTCATGTATTGTGCATTTGGTGAAACATTGTACAAAAGCACCGTGAAGACAGAAACATTCTGGCTTTAATATCCATCCGTGGATGGTTTTGTTTCTGTGATCTCCTCCCTTCTCCACTTAGGCCTCTCTTTCACACCATGCTGTTTAAGTGGCTTCTATATTTATCCTCAGGCTACAGGGATAAGAACCTTCTGGAAATAGTGCAACTTGTGCTATAAAAGACCATTACCATTTCAAGCAGATTTGACATCCAGATTCATCAGATCAACAAATAAAACTGAATCTCGACTCACATACAAGTGAAGTACAATTTAGTCTCAGTACGTACTGCGTTCAGGGCACGACTGGCCAAAATCCCCTCTGCTACAAAAGCACTTAAAACACATTTTCTACATGACTTAAAGTCTCTGGGCATAAATCAAGCCAAACAAAGACAAAAAGAATCAAAAGTGAAGTTGAGGCCAGATATTCAGCAATCATAAATTCATGATCTGGAATATTTTCACGGTTAATACAGAGCAGATTTGACCACGGCAGACAGATAGGGTATTGTATAACTGCTCTGCACCCACAGACACAGACTTACACACAGGGAAATGTGTTGTTCAAACTAATCAGTCCAAACTAATCAAGAGCTGTTAACGACTGGCATAAAACCTATAGGCCTAACAATACGTCACAAATACACAAATCCACACACACACACAAAACACAATCAAGCTTTCATGAAAGCATGATGTCATTCTCATGTTTTCCTACTCCAAACTATAAATTTCTGCTGAAGTTTTCCATGGTAAGGGTCTGATCTCGTCTGTGAAATCTTCAGTGAGGACGACAAGAAGTCGCCAGTAATCAGCACAGCTCTGAAACATTTCTGCAGTTGTCAGAGCAGAGCAGGATGTATGGAAAAGCTCCACACAGCTTTGGAGCAGAATCATCCACCCATGGAAAATACCTAGCCAAAAATGTGTTTATATGTAGTAGGAAAATTGTGAAGATGTATGTACAGTACCGTATTAATTAAATATGACAAAATGTTAAATACATGCAGAAATATTAAAAATGTGATTTTCACTTTGTGCAGAAATTGTCTTACGTACATAAATGCTGAACTAATGTATATGCCGATGGGTGAAGTGAGTGCTGCTTACCTGAGGCACTCCGAGCCAGTCGTCAGCCTGCTGCATGGCCTCCCGAGCGTTTTCCACTGGCTGGTTCGGATCCCACATCTCCCAGTCAGGACACAAACCTACACAAAGAAGAGAAAGAGAGAGAGAAAGAGTCATACAAACGCAGTCACCAGGACCACAGCCTTTGTCACTGTGACTGAGGAGATAAAAAGATTGAATATAAAGAATAAAAAATACAACATTTAGATCTCATCTGTGGAGCAAGGTAGAATGTGTCAATTACACTCATTCACATACACACACCAGCTAGCATAATTACTATGGCAATAAGATGAAAATGAATTATTCTTTGTGTGTGTTCTATTCAAGCCTTAAGAAGTGTGTGTGAATGGGAGAGCTTGTTTCAGAAGTACCGTTTCATTCAAACATTTCATGCTTAATCTGACTGACTAGCTAACAACCATGCCCTAGGTACGTCACAACGACCTGCAGCAGTAGCAAAACTCCGAGTGTGCAAGGAGCACGTAGGTTAAGGGGTGTAACAATATTTTGGTTGCTTTTGGCTATGTGATATGAATGGAAAAGATATGATAGAGTATAAGTGATATAAGTGATAAGTTTCATGTCAAGTGCTGGCTTCTGATTTGAATCAAATCAAAATTGTATCATAGAAGTTACCCATTAAATGGCTATAATATTGTTTCGTGATGAAACTTGAGATTTACATCCCCACAGAAGTAAGAGTGGTAAGACCGATGCTCTTTAAACACCGCACTTGTACAGTGAGTTTTTAGGCACTTCCTCATGTAGTCATCCCCGCAGTGTTCCCATTTTCATTCCCACTCATGGTTCATGGCTCTCAAGTGTCCCAAAATGGCCCCCTCAAGCAAGCACTGGCTGCTGTCTGGGGTCGTATGAAAACGAGGTGAGGTGTGAGCTTATTGGACGATGGTTAGTGGTTTGGCTCAGAGTATGGGAGGACTTTGGGTCGGACGTAATAAGAGATGCTCGTAACCGCAAGGTTCCGTACCCGATGCCAAACTCACATATCGGAACCAGATTTGAGACGGAGCTCCAAACTCAAACATGCCTGTCAGCTCGGGCGGCTCACCTCTTACTGCCAATGCTGATAAACATGGGGCTTTTCAGTCTCCTACACGTTTACAGGGAGACTTTGAAAAAGGGATACATGAAAAGTGTAGGCAGGGGCTGGTATGAGATTCTTAAATAAAAACATCATAGTTTAACTGTATTGCGGTATTGCAAATAAAGCTATAAAACCTCTGGGTAAAAAAACGTCTTCGATAGAATACAACTGGTATATTTTCAAACAACCTATAGATTATCTGAAAAATTATTAAACATGCATGTTAAATGAAAAAATTAATTATGGGCGGCACGGTGGCACAGTGGTTAGCAGTGCCGCCCCACAGCAAGAAGGTCCTGGGTTCGATCCCTGGGTCAGCCTTAGGGCCCTTCTGTGTGGAGTTTGTATGCTCCCCAGTGCGGGTTTCCGCCAGGGGCTCCAGTTCGCTCCCACAGTAAATGAGATGCGATTTAGGTTCAACGGTGACTCTAAATTGGCCCCGTAAGGTGTGTCTGAGAGTGTGATTGTGTTAATGCGCGTGCCCTCCTGCCCATGGTTGGTCTCCGCCTTGCACCCGTAGTTCCCAGGATAGGCTCCGCGCCCCCACTGTGACCTCGGTTGGGATTAAGCGGTTCAGATAATGACTGAATGAATGAACATAATTATAATAAAATATCATGAAAGTCTTCGGATCGCCGTACTGTACACACTGCACAACCGTGAGACTTCCAATCACAGTTATATAGTGAGAACAGAGTAGCAAGAAGGGGTCGCCAGCTACACCATCTTTCAGCAAGACTACTGCGTCTGGTCTATGAATCACTGAGTCTCGTTGTAAAAGGGGGGTCGCCCTGCTTTGCATCAACAAAATCCTCACTCTCATTGGCTGGTGACTAGACATCTGGTCAGACTCCGCAAGTAGTCAACAACTGTTTTCAGAAAACAATTTTCACACTATACCTTGAAACTTACAACCTGCCCAATGCCTAGTCCAGTCTAGGATACTCCACCAAAAACAGCTTTAAAGTGTTCTAAAAAAAAGAGTTTAAATGGTCTGAAGTATTATAGCAGATACACATGGTGACCAGCTTGTATCTTTTCTTACTTCCTAGTACAGAGCATCCTTTTTTCCGTCTTACACCAGTAAATAACTTACTATAGAGCCCTCATATGCACTCAAAACACACACACAAGCAAAAGCATAACTGGTGCTATGAAGATTGGTGCGTGTTGGCAGGAAACTCACAGGCAGCATGTGTTTTCACTTAATCATGTTTGCTGTGTGTAGCTCTGACACTTTCCATACGGTTACAGCAGAAAGCAGCAGCTCGTTATCCAAGCCTGTGTTCTACCGACTCACACACACCCACACACACATCACATTCACAAACACATACACCTGTATCATACAAACTCCCCGCTACACGCCTCTCACAGTAAGTGAGCCCCTAATTAATCCCAGACAAGGGTCAAAAGGCTAGTGCTAATCAGTGCTGCTAAATTTCCCAGCATTCCTGAATTATAATTACCGAGAACGTGCCGTACCCTCTGTAATGAACCGATTAGCCCAACATTAGCCCGGCAGTAAGCTCAGAGACAGCAAGTGCAAGCTAGCATTAATCAATGCTTATTCATAATTAAACGATGATTTGTTTCCCCGAGACATGTGGGACGAACACATTAGCAGAGTTCTGCAGTGTCATTCAGAGCTCTCAGCTGTTTGGCGAAAAGCCACATCCACCCAGAACAGTCCTAAAACAGCACCCACTACACCCCGGGCCCTAAATTATGCCAAGACAGAGGTGTTCTACAGGAAAAATCAAGCCACTATGTGTGGACTTATGTAAATATGTGTTACTGCAGGTTTCTAGCTTAAACACTCATAAACACAAGTATACACATGCACACACAACACAAATAAACAAGCAAAAATGACACTACACTAAAAACGCAAGGCATTATTTTGTGTAATCAGTATAATTCAATATGAGGCTCCACGTGTGGTTAATCAAACTTAATAAAACAAACTAAGTGCGGGAGGGTCTGCACTAGACGGGTCACATTAAATAAATAAATAAATAAATAATGCAAGAGCCTCCACTTCTATATAAATTCAACAAATAATCACATCGGGAGTGATTCCTGTTTTAGCTCCGATTTGATTCTCTTGTTCACCTGTGTTTAGGAGTTGCCATTCTGACCTGTCTTGAGTGTGGTTTGGATGTTTATAAGTGTGTCTTGGAAGGCTTAGTGTTCTAGTTAGTTTTTTTCCCCCCTTTTTTGACTTTGGACTTGTTTTTGTCATAAAAAGTTTTTTTGCATTTTCAAAAATATTACGTTTCCAGTTTATTACGTTTCCATATCTAAAATAGTGAAACTAATACAAATAAATACATAAATAAAGTAAATAAATCTCTTACGCTAAACTCCAGACTCTCTGCGTCATTCCTGATCTCTTCCCCCCACCTCTTTCTCTACTTTTAATCTCTTCATCGCCTGTTTTTCTCTCCACTCCCTGCCTCCTTGATCAAAGCTTGTGTTCATTTCAGAGCTGAGCTATTGAGAGTCTAGCTGGAGAAATGAGAGCCATGCCAGTGGACAAACGTAACACTCCCTCCCCAGAAGAAGGTTCCAGATGCTGGGCAGCTGTCTTCTTAGGACCAGGCTGGAGTGCTCTATTAACTTTAACAAACTTATCTCACTTAATCGCCCCAAATGCCACTGCCGGGTAGGTACAACGGGCTCTCTAAAAATAAGTGCCCATGAGACTGATTAGCGTAGAGCAACTTAAAGTAAAAGTTTCCTACAAAGGATGTCAACATCAAGGTAAACACAGTCGTTTAGATTCACTACCTTTATGTGTCAGTCACCTACAAAAGAGGAGCATTATGTGAATAAAAATAGCATTTATTATCGCTTAAAAAAGATAAAACGTCTTTTGAATAACTCAAAAAGCAGCAATTTAGCACTTCTCACAGGTCAGGTGCGAAAGTCACAAAGACGGCACAATTGCTTATTTTGTCTTCTCACACTTTTTGAGCAATCATTTGAACTTCCACACATTCAGGCTTTTCTTCACCTGCAACATTTGACTGACCCTAAAAAAGAATTCTTAAACAGAAGCAATTGTGCCTGCTGTTCTCATTCCTTCCTCACACCAGGACTTCTGTAATGAGGTCTTCTGCAACAAGCCACACGACCCCACAAAATATTAACCACCGTGGCCATGAGAGGGGAGGAAGTAGTTGGGATTGCTGATTTGATGTTCAGACTGGACACAGCTCAGTTTGAAAGTGATCTGCCAAGTTGTTTTGACACTAAAGCTAGGTTGAAAGGTTCCAAAACAGAACTTTGGCTGTAAAATTGAGTTTTATAGACCAGCTAAAACTAGGTCAAGCTGTTTTATCAGTGTGGTGTGTGAGACATCTGACCATTCTTTACCAGAGCCTCTCCTCATTCTCCTCAAAGAATACCACATGAAAGCGGAGAAATACTTCCAGGTTCTTCCTTAGGTACACATTTGGGATTTGTGCCACGCAACATGTGCAGAGTTAAGTGGTGATGAACAATGCAGATGTGCAGGTTACACCAGTTTAAACTCATTAAAACAAAATGTCAAAGTGATTAACTCCACATGTTCTGCAGTAATGAGGCGTCAAGCATAAAGCGCCTTTAGCCTAAAAATGTCATTAGAAAAATACTTTTTCTTTCCATTTGAGAAATACCATTGTACAAAAATTGCCTGCTCATTACTTTTAACGCAATTCAAATGTATATATTAGGGCTATATAAAATGAGATGATGAGGCTGACATCAAAATTCAAAATGAGAATCAAAATGATAGGTTTGTCCCTTGCATTATTTAATTGCTCAGATTCTGTTTCATTCAGGTTTAGTTACTTAAGCGTTTCTGTTGTAGAAATTCTTCAGGACGTTTGAGTCACTTGGCACTAATCCTCCATCCCCTGCATTCACAATAAGACCAATTTATTCTTCCATTTAGCTCCTGTAATCTTTAGTTTCGCCAGCAAGGCCCCTCATCACTATAGCTCAGGGGTGGGCGAGGGCTGGAGTGTAAGTGTTTAAGTCCAGCTCCCAAGTGTAATGTAAAACATATCTATATGCAAGATTAAGATTTTTTAAAATACATTTGTGATTCTGATTTTGGGAGTGCAATGTCAATATACAGCTCCGAAGAGAGATGGGTCTTTTATTTTTTTGTATATTATATCTGTATATTTCACTGGCCCTAACCTTAACCCTGTTTCTTAGATAAATGACCCAAGGATGTAACTCATGGTAAGTACATTTGCCTAATGTCTTAAATGTAAATGAAAAAAGCACTACAAAACTAACCATCATTAAAAATACATTTAGTCATCATCTTGTGAACTGAAATAAAATCAAATTTGTAACCAATGCTAAATAACGTGCTTTCTAATAAAAGCTGTAAATGTAAAATTAAACGTATAGGGTTTCACTCGGATTCCCCTCACAGTGGACTCACCAGGGGCGCAGTTGTCCACGAGGGCGCCCAGCGCCTTGCCATCCCTCCAGTCCCGGTGGAAGTTGTTGATGGGCAGCTGGGGCACTTTGTTCTGGATCCAGCCAAGGAGACGCTGTTTGGGGGTGAGCTTCTTGGCATCCTCATCATCCTCGTCCTCCCACATGGGCATGGAGATAGAGTAGTGAAGGATGAGGGTCCATATCAGTCCCAGAATCAGCTTCAGGTTACCGTCAACTATGGCTTTACTGTCTGTGGATGGGAAAGACAGAGTTAAAAGTATAATTCAAATGGTCCCATAACCAGAATACAACAAAAACAAGAATGCAGTGATGAGTGAGAGATTTTGCATTAGAAATAAAACGCAGTGAAGCATGGTACACTGATTCCAGGCTCCTTAGAGTGAAGGAGGCTGCATGCATGTACAGTATGTCACCATAGTCAATGACAGACATAAAGGTGGCTTCCAGAAGTTTTTTCTTTGCAGAAAATGTGAAACATGACTGATTCTAAAATAAAAGCTAATCTTCAATTTAAGTTTCTTGACTAAATTAGACATATGTATATTAAATGAAAGCTTTTCATCAATCCATATTCCTAAGTACTTATAGAGTACACCCTTTCAATTAATGTACCACAAGATGTAAAAATTCCTAAATTGTCGCAGTTTTGCAATTAAGCTTTTGAGAAAATCTAAACTTTGTTTTCTGAACATTTAAAACCAATTTTAAACCATTCAAATTTCTTTGTAATGATTGAAATGCAGTCTGAAGTTTTCCTATCGCTTGTGCTACAGAGGGAGCAGGTGTATATATAACTGTATCATCCACATACAAATGCAAATTAGGTAAATGTCTTTACCTAAATCATTTATAAAAGTAGAAAATAATAAAGGAGCCAAAATAGAACCTTGAGGCACACCTTTAGTTATCTCAAGAAAATCTGATTTGTAGCCGTTGAGTCCTACTTGTTAAATAATTTTTAAACCATTTTAGAACCCTAGAGCTAAAGCCCATTTTCCTAAATTTATCTAGAAGTAATTCATGATCCACTAAATCAAACGCCTTTGAAAGATCCACAAATAAGGCAGCACACTGCTGTTTTTTGTCTAAGGCATCAATGAGATCATTTGTCACAGCCATAGCAGCGGTAATAGTACTGTGACCACTTCTAAAACCAGACTGATACTCACCTAAAATATTATTATCAGATAGGAACTGTTTTAACAGTAAATTTACCTGAGATTCAAGGGTCTTAGCCAGGACTGAAAGTTTAGAGATTGCACGGTAGTTATTCAAATCAGATGGATCTCCACCTTTCAGAAGAGGAACAATATTTGCAGGTTTCCAAATTGAAGGTATTATGTTTGTCTGAAGACTTAAACTGAGAGTATAAAGTGCTTGTGAAAGCAGGCAATCAGAAATCAATCTAAACTAAGGAAGACAATAAACAGACAAATCAAAGCAAACAAACTGTGGCTTAACTACACACAAAACAAGTGAACCCAATAGACGAAGCAGGGGCAATTGAAAGAGCAGCTCATTACCCCAGGACCCTGAAGCACAAGCCCAGATGCACAGACAGTACACATGAACAAGGCTTCAGAAATCAGCTAAAAAGTCTAACACAACAGCAAAATTCCACACTGTGAAATACATTTTATGCTCAAGCCAGTGGTGTGCATTTTATAGCATATGGCCTCAGATAAAATTATCTTCCAGTACTTGGCCTAGTAACTGAGCAGTTGTGCTGGTTTACAACAGTTCCAGTCCTAGATTAAGTGAAGTAATACATGCAAAATATTACTCAGTAGTATTTCTAATAATTTCTGAGATCAGTCAGGAACAGATAATTACAGTAATGTGACTTTTCCGTGTCACGGGTTCAGTGTTCCTCACCTGGGATGGCTCTCCTTTACACACACAAACAACCAACAAACATGTGAGACTACTTCATTCCTCAGCAGAAGCCACAAAACACTGCACACACACAAACACTCACACTCATACAGACACACACACACACACACACACACACACACACCAGCACAGTGTAGAAGGCCACTGTACTAATGAGACACATCCCTGCCCACTATTCTGGGAAAACTGTAACATCTGTGTTTACCCTCTCCTCATTCCTTACAAACAGTTCAGGCAAAACTGTGTGTGTGTGCGTGTGTTCCTAGACTTATTTTGGGGACCAATTAAGGCTCTGTACCTGCAGACTGGGACAGACCTACCTTTCTGAGTTTGCATGCTCTCCCCATGTTTGTGTGTGTTTTCTCTGAATGCTCCGGTTTCCAAGAGCATGTACTATTGGATAATTGGCAACTCTAAATTGGTCCCATAAGGTGTGAATGAGAGTGTGACTGGGTGTGTGGTCTTCGCCTTTTGCCCGTAATTTTATTCAAACAAATGAAAGAAAACTAAAAGAGCTAACTTAGCTACGGTTATCATTATGTCTATGAAATGTCCACAAAAGCCTAATGAAGTAAATGTGTGTAAATAGAGAGTTGGCCCTGTGATGGGAGGGCCACCGGTTCAAGTCCCAGACCAGTAAAGGTACCACTAAGGTACTCATGCACTGCTCCCCCGGCGCTGCCAAAAAAGCTGCCCACTGCTCCTTTAAGGATGGATCAAATGCAGAGGTCACATTTCATTATTGTGCACTGTGTACTGTGTTGTGTTCACAATGATAAATAATCACTCACATACTTTATAATGGCTTGCTGTTCAATAAGGTGATCACAATTTAGAAAGCATGAAGTATTGCCCTTTGCAGAAGGAAAGACTGTTGAGTATAAACACAGGATTATTTAGCTAATACAAGAATCAATGGAAATATCCCATAAAGATATGAGCGTGTGTGTATATTCATGTGTGCTTGTGTGTGTCTGCATGTGTAGTTTTAGCAATTTTGTCGCCGTCATATGATCATAAATTCCGAGATTTTACAGTCTGTTTTCCATCATTTCTGCCCACTGCACTGACTACACATTTTGCAGGTCTTAACGCTCATAACATCTGGATTCATCAGTCCAGCAGCAGAGGTTGTGCGTTTGTGCTGGCACGTATGTTACTTTTTCCAGTGTGTCATGTTGTCATCTAGCTTTCTGCTAGCAGAACTTTTTTTTAACTGACCTGTCTCATAATTTCATTTCATGATCATGCTTTCCACAAGCCAACTTATATTTTATTAAGTTACAAAATGTTACAGACAGATTTAAGGCCTTGTTCTAAACACAAGGTGCAAACACATTCAAGTCATATCCAGAGTAAATTTTACTAAAGGAGGGAAAATATGTGTTGGGCCAGACACAAGGTTTAAAAATATCATTTGCTAGTAAAACAAGATGAGAAAGTGAACAATGCACAAAGTAAAGTTATTGTAAACTCTTGTACCATCATGTGTAAGACAGAGCTCTTTATGTTTGTCACATGTCAGGAGCACGTCATAATTTTAAATTAGAAATGCTTGATTACAATTAGTTAGGGCTGCAACTAACGATTATTTTAATAATCGATTAATCTGTCGATTACTTTTTCGATTAATCGTAGAATCGGATAAAAAACAAAAAACAAGAAAAGCATTCATTTCCAACCCTTTATTCAAAAACAGAACTAAAATCTTTAGAAAGTGCACAAACATGTTGCTCCTTGAGCTGTTATAATAATAAAAAAATAAAATAAAAATGGACTAACACAAAAACCATACACATGTATGCTTTACATCTGCCAAATATATAGACTTTTTTTTTTAATAAAGTGCCACCTGAGCTGCCAGAACAATAAATAATTTATTTAAAAAAATAAAGAACAATACAAATCAGAAAATTTAACAGGATTTGTTTGAATGTCAGAACTTGTTCTCTACACTACACTGCAGACGCACACACTTTTTCTGTTTATTTAGTGTGAAATGCTCCCACACCTTGGATGACTTGGGTCGCACGGATTTCTCTTCACATATGTATCTCCTCTACCTCCTTTCGTTTTAGCTCTTTATACTTCTGTCTATGGCGCGAACTCTGTACTAGCATCAGTGTAAGAGGGCCAGTGTGTTCACTCGCTCCACTCAACTAAGTTTTTAAAGGGATCCCGACTAGTAGACATTTAAGAAGATTAACGTTGGTGTCAGCTATGTAAATGTGATAAAAACACTATCTTTTTATTTTTAATTAGAAAATTCTTTCACTCGTAGGCCGCCATTGTTGTTTACGTTTCAATGCATTCTGGGAAGTGACGTCACATGGTTGCCGTCCTCGGCCTAATTCGCTTGACAGTACAGCGAGATGAACGCGTCTTCCATTCAGCCTTTTCAGTTCGAGCCCGAGCGCACTGTAAATCAGGAGGACAACGCGGAAGACAGCACTCGAACTTTATATGAAAGTGAAGAGGATCAGAGAGGTGAGGAAGCGAGAGTGGGGCAAAATCCATGGTGTCTGTGTGGCAACTGCTTGTCAATGCCGACAGACAGGGAGAGTGTTTGTTGTAAAGAGCTCCGCTTTCTGTCAGCAGCTGTCCGGGGTAAGCATACGGATCAAACTATCGTATTCAATATAAATGTTATGCTCATCTACCGTTGTCATTTGATTTATGAAAATATACAGTAAAACGCTATAACAAGACGCTCTGGTTATTTACAGACACTCCATGTATCACAGCACACAAGAACTTTGACGCAGTTTGCCTCAATCGAGATGTTTTATGGGCTGCCCTCGTCAGTCTCCATGACCGGCAGAGTGCAGGTCTACCAAATCGAAACCAGGTCACTAATAGGCAAGTGCACGTTTGTTCTCTAGATTTGTTATCGTGCTTTACATAACATGTAAAGCACGATATAAAATAGCGTTTTACTGTATATTTTCATAAATCAAATGACAACGGTAGATGAGCATAACATTTATATTGAATACGTTATCATACGACAGTTTGATCCATATGCTTACGCTGGACAGCTGCTGACAGAAAGCGGAGCTCTTTACAACAAACACTCTCCCTCTCGGTCGGCACTGACAAGCAGTTGCCACACAGACACCATGGATTTTGCCCCACTCTCGCTTCCTCACCTCTCTGATCCTCTTCATTTTCATATAAAGTTCGAGTGCTGTCTTCCGCCTTGTCCTCCTGATTTACAGTGCACTCGGGCTCAAACTGAAAAGGCTGAACGGAAGACGCGTTCATCTCGCTGTACTGTCAAGCGAATTAGGCCGAGGACGGAGCAACCATGTGACATCACTACCCAGAATGCATTGAAACGTAAACAACAATGGCGGCCTATGAGTGAAAGAATTTTCTAAAACTTTTATTAAAAATAAAAAGATATAGAGTGTTTTTATATCACATTTACATAGCTGACACCAACGTTAATCTTCTAAGGCCAACATGTCTTACTAGTCGGGGATCCCTTTAATAATCAAATGTCTCTGCGTCGCGCGGCACAACGAATCGATTATGAAATTCGTTGCCAACTCTTTTAGTAATCGATTTTTATCGATTTAATCGATTTTTATCGATTTAATCGATTCGTTGTTGCAGCCCTACAACTAGTAGAAACTGCCTTTTGTAAACTCATAAACAAACACACACAAACAAGCAGAGAGGGGCTTGGTGATGTAGGAGCGCGGCAAGTGCGGGGTGTCAGCACTCCGCACCTCTTAAGCAGCATTTTTCCTGTCAGGGTGAAACTTTGCTCTCCAGAGCTGAACACAGATCATGACGGACACGGCTGAGCCCCAGAGTAGAGCCCAAGGCCTGATGTCATTTAACCCTGGCTCTGAGAAATGAGGTCAGTTTAAATAAAACCACACACACACAGAGGAATCTAAACCAGACTTCATTGCAGCCCCCAGTGGATCTGTCTAAACTGAGCATTAGAGTGAGCTCCAAGAGCAAATTCAATACGCTCACATCACTCTAATCTAATATTACTGCCAAACCAGACAAGGATTCTGCCTCTCCCTCTCCCTCTGCATCTCCATCTCTCTCTAACTGTCACATCCCATTTTCCCTGAGCTTTTCTCTGTCTCTGGGTATATTTCTGCTTCTCAGCCTGTCTGTCTCACTCTCTATTTTATCAGCCTCTCACTCGCCTACTCACTTTATTTCTCTTTCTCACACAATCTCTGTTTCTGTCAACTACACAGTCTGACTCACTCTCTCCTTCATCAGTCTATCTCACTCTCCTACTCTCTCTCTCTCCTCCGCTCCCTCACACAGCCTCTTCATCTGTCTGTAAGACTGTCTCACCCTTTCTTTCATCAGTCCATCTTGTTCTCCTTCTCTCCGCCATACACACACACATACACAGTCTATGTCTCTCTGTCTCTCTCCCTCTCTTTCACTACTTTTTCTCTGTTACAGTCTCACTCTCTCTCTCTCGTTCTCTCTCTCGGTATTCCTTTGATCTCTGATTTGTGAATTGTGTGTGAATGTGGTTAATACAGTGTAACATTGCCGGCTGTGGTTAGCAGGCCACGTGCTTTATGCTATAACGGTGGTGTTATGTATGTCGGTCGGTGATGAGGCTCGGTGGGTTTGATGCTCTTTTATTGGAACAGTAAAAACAGAGGAAGGGAATCTAATGTCTCCTGCCGAGCAGGAAAAAATTGTGAACTTAAAGTTAGTGAGATGTGATGAAACTGCCGAGCTCACACAGCAGCTGTTCCGCAGCTGTACCGTCGTGCTTATTACACAGCAATGCACACAGACACACTGCAACTACCAACACCTGCTGAACAGGAACAGTGATAGTGTGAAAAGTGACAAAGTATGCATGTACACACACACGCACACACAATCACACACATGTAGTAAACACATACTAGAATTCAACTGATACACTGCTGTGAGGTATAACAACCTAAAAATGATAATTAAAAAAGTAAGCAAGAGATGAGGGATGGGTCCTTCAACTATGCTATGAGTGTTGTTATTGAGAAATGTGTCCAATAGAGGGCAACACTGCAAGTCCACTGTTGATTTTGTGCGTCATTATGTCCAGTTATCTTGGTAACCCAGCCACTAGGGATTAACGAGTCAGTGTAACTCCTAATGCCGGTCTCAAACCCGGATTAATTGGGTGTACATGTACATGAACACGTATACTTGTATGCACTCACCTGGAACACAAATATACACAATTTTTACCTAAGAGCACAACCCAGTTTTCTGGATAAGTCTTTTTACTTTAAGTACCCATTTCTGCTGCCTCTACAGTTCAACACACACACATTCATCTAATACAGTGAGAGTCTAAACCGCTCCTATCACTAGAGGCCCCTGTTTCCTGTTAGAGGTTCATGATAAATCACTTCTAATCTGTTCTAAGTGTTTCTTTATGTTTAATGTCCTGAGCAGAACGTGTGCAACCCATCCTCTCACTGGACTCAGACACCCTTAACGAGGGGCACCACTAATTAGGTGTGTCCTTTCACTGTCGGGACTCTCTGCAGTCACCCACACAAGGAGATGCACACAAACACTTATACGGATCACTGAGGGGGCAGCAAAATAATCATGCCAGGAAATGATGAGAGATGGCAAGCATGTCTACATTAAAATATGAGCATAAAATCTAAATATGACACACTTCCACTTTGACACAATTTTCTTGTGACATTCAAAATCATATTTCATATTTGGAAGACAATTCCTTTGCAGAAAAAAATATGGTCTAGGAAATGTATGTGGGCCAAGGCTCTCTCTTTTACTCACACATACACACACACACAATCACATTATGCTACACTGATTTTATAACATAACATCCAGACAGAAAACGTTGGGTCAAGGCAGGTCCTGCCAGAATTTGCCCAGAGGGTTTGCTTTTTAAATCAAAGGAGTTGTGCTTCAGAGTGAAATGTACAATTAATCAACGCCTCTGGCAGTGTGTGGAACTCCCTCTCCCTTGCTCTCACACACACACACATTCAGGAGGCTTTTACACAACAGGGAGCTTCTCAGATACAACATGTTTGTTAGATGCTCTGGGTGAGACTTGCATGTTGCTTAGGGTAACCAAACACATAACACGTCTCCCACCACGTTCTTGGAGGAGGAAGAGACAATGACCACTGTGTTGAATAAAGCTTTGCCTCTACAAGCATCCAGACAGCCAGCCCTCTACACATACACACACATACACACAGAAGGCTGAAAAAATGAGCCCCTCTCTTCTGGAGAAAATGTGTAATGCTGGAAGCTTGGAGATTTGACCTTTGTGTCATCACTGTAAAAAAGGGCCTATGACAGACAGACAAGAGAGATACAGAACGAGACAGAGTCTGACAGACCTACAAGGTACAGCTGTAGAGTTTGAAAAGCTGTTATAAACTGTTTCTCTAACAACGCGTTACTACAATAAAACTACATCAACATTCACATACTTTTAAAAAGTGGGATCTACCTTACATAAAACATGGGCCTACACATCCTGTAAAACCACACACTGTATTACCAAAATTGTTCTAGTAAAAGTAAAAGACACACAAACACACACACAAAAAGTAAAGGACCAGCACACCCTTAAGCTTAGACGGGAGTCACGGACAACACAGCACATGACACCCATATCAGAGCTGGGAACTCAAAGCAACAAACAAGGAAGGAGCTGACAGAAATTAAGCAGAACTCACTCACACACTCATTCACTCAGTCTCTGTCAGACATTAGGCTCACACACAGGACACACATGACCTAAACATTATGTCCCTGAAAATGTACAGACACACACACCTACACTGTTCACATACAGCTGTTTCTTCTACAGACTGATGGTATCAGTTAATGCAGCAACTCCAGTATCTTTTTTGTTTTTTTCTATTTTTTCTATGCTCAATTTAAATTTTACATGGAAAAAAAATGTATGGTTTGGATGTAAATTACACAAATTGTTTGATGTAAATTACATTGTCAAATATTTGTGTAATTTACATCAAACAAATTTCAATTGGTTTTAAGACTGGATTTTGTAAGTTTGCTGATCTCCGTATATTCAATCAGACTGGACGGTTCCATTGCTGGGTAATGACCCGGGTCACAGTGGTGAGGGGAAAGAAAGCATGTGTGCTGACCATCGGGGATCCCCGCTGACACAGCCAAGAGCCAAACACAGATAAAGTTCCTGTTATCTGCCTTCTCCAGCGGAACGCTTACAGACTCAAACAAACAACATCCTGAACCAGCGGACACTCCGACTAATCATGTCGCTCTGTGTATGTGGATGGGTTTTAAAGCATTTATGGGGACCTAACTGTCAACTAAATGACAGGAAAAGCTGAAATTTGTTAAAGCTGTTCATTTTTGGGGCTTTGTGAAAACATTTTTACGTGATTATCAGTTGTATACAAAAGTTGCAGAATTGAAAAACTAAAAGATCTGCTTTTGCTTACTGAGATTAGGGTTAGAGTTTGGTGTAACTGTAGTATTATTGACTTCTAGTCATTGTAGGAGTCAATGAATATTCATCACAAAGTGCCTCAAATTTTTATTTGGCTAAATTAAGTGAGTTTAGTTTTGGAATAAGAACACTGCTGTCACATATAAACTGCCATACATACAGTATATAATAATATAGGAACCAACTATGATACAAAAACAGATGTGCGTGTATGCATATGTGTGTGTCATTCGAGGAATAAGTTCACTATGGAAGGAAAATGTGATTCCATGACTACATCTCTCCGACAGAAAAGAGTTAGGAAGTGAGGGGACAAGAGAAAGATGGGGAGAAACCGACGGCTGTGTGGCCGTGTGCCACAAGAACTCATTTTTTCCACAGGATTTCCCAAGGACAATGGAAGCATGTTACAGGCAAAACACACAGACACAACCAAAGCCAAGCGTCAAACACTTGTTTGAATGACGACCCTCTGGGAAGCACATTACTACAGCTGGATTTTTGTGTAACACACACAACATCTGCATCCACTAAAGCAGATAACACACACGGTCCTAAATACATAAAAATGGTTCGAGTGACAAATTTCAAATAAAGAGTGAATCAGCTGAATTCATTTTGCATAACACATAAACTTGGTTAAGATGTTTAAACATGTTTATCTATTAAACTAAATTATTTTCAGCCTTAGGGAGACGTTTGCTAATTAAACTGACAGATCAGTTCTGTTTTTGTATAATTTAACCTATAATTTAGGATTTTTGTGTTTGTGTTAAAAACAATCACTATCTCCAGTATCTCCAGTGGTTCACACACATCCAAATATCTAGGAAATCTATAATTGAAAATAATGATGTATTGATTAGCATTTTATTGCATAAAGTAAAACCTGTAGGTCTCGGGTCTGAGCCTGAACAGCCTCCTACTGAACATTTCATTTGTCAATGTCCGCAGATATAAACACACATAAACCTGCAAAGATTGAGTGTGAAGAGTGAGTTTGGTTTGGTGTGACCTCAACCGCTCCCGATTTGACCAAATATACACCACGGCACCATGAAAGGAGACAAAGGGCAGCTGGTTTTTTGGGCTAAAGGAAAACAGACCCCAAATGTGGGGTCTTTACATAGAAACTCACATTTAGTCTCCCAGACAAACTCACTCAGACTCTAACACGCCAGACACACAAGCATATATCACTCACTTCCGTCTGAACAGGTGGACAGTTTGATGGCTAAATATGGTCACAGATGTCCGTCCATCTTTCAATCTGCAACACATGCTTCTGTCCAACCTGTGATGGCCACGCACAGGAGGAACAACACCCACGCTGACAGCTGATAACCTGCTGCACGCACATACTCAGTTCGACACAACAGCAGACCACAACAGCAGTTCGACAAATTTCGGAAAACTGTCAGGTGGTAACGGTCTGCTTTAGTGGCTCCAGTTAGTACCGCACTGCTGAAATAACAAAACGCAAGCTTGGTACTGATGGTTTGATGCTGGTCAAATGCAAATATGATACCCAAAACACATCTTAGGATGGTTAGGACGGTGACAAGTAAAATGGTCTTTATTAAGCAGTGACATGACATGTTAAATCAAGGGCAGAGTCAAACATTTTTCAGTGGAGTAGAACACGCTATTAAACCTGGGGAGAATCCGGCCAACACAGTGAGGTCAGTGAACATGGCCTCATAAACTTGACGGCTCATTCCATTTAAGAGACCGTGACCAATCGAGTCTAAAGCAGAAAGCAACCTACACGTGACAGCCATACCCATGAAAACTCCTGGAAACAACAGCCTGATTTTGGTTAGAATTAGTCTCCATTTCAGGAAGGGTCAGTTAAAAGGTAAAGTGTTTAGAACGGACATAACTCAAATGGGCAGATTATTACTAAAGACATGGTTTTAGCCAGTCAACACCCTAATCCAGTCCATAAAAAACATTTTCCCATGTTGATTTGTATTGGGAACCCTGACCATCTTGACCAGCTTCAAACCAGTAATAGGCAGAAAACTGGACTCTTAAAATCTTTAGCAGGGATCCAAAGTAGGTCTGTGGTTCATGGATCAGTAACTGTTCAAAGAACAAAAATAAACAAATGATACGTAGGGATAAATTCTGCAATCAAAAGCAGAAACAAAACAAACACAGAGCCAATTCAAACCAACTTTACATTGTAACCTTATTATGAGTTTACAACAAATATATTACTAGGAGATACAAGTATAAGTGACAGCAGGTCCCTTTCCAACTTATTTTAGCACTGCAATAAACAAACAGTGAAATCTCATTGATGCTCATTACATCCTACTAACATATAAATCATTTTAGACAGGCAAAACTATTCAAAAATTCTTCATCAAACTACAGAAACGTTCTAACCAGCTGTTGATTAGAGGAGGGGCCTCAGAACACTGGAACACAACCCTTAAAATAATGTTTCATCCCAGAACGTACCAAAAACATTTCATTTTTTATGCCTGCTGTGGTCTATTTTGATGTCACCAAAAGAAAAGAGCTGACTTGAATTTAAATGACACTCTTTCTTCAAAAAGACATGGTCATTTAAATTCAGCGGGGCACCATGTCCAATCCCAGCCTCCAGTAAACCAGGAAAAGGTTGCTGCTAATGTGTTGGTCCTTGTGCAGCGGTAGAATGCTTTCACACAACACAAAAACTATCAGCAACTTTTTAGCAGCAGGGATTTTAGTGCATGAGGAATGTTCAGTCTACATACATTTGGCAGTAATTATTCTTCCACCCAGTCAAACAGGCAGCGAAAAACGCCAGACTCCAAAGTAAACAGGGAATAAAAGCGTGCAATAACTCTGTCAGGGCACAAGAGACCTGGAGCGAGAGGCTCCTTTCTGACTTAACATGAAAATAAATTGATTAATATTTTGATTTGTACCGTGGAATGAATGCTCTGTAAATAATCTTTCAGTTGCCAAATTTAAAAAAAAATGAAACTTCTCCAGAGCAACTATTTTTCAGTTCAGGAAATATGACAAAAGAAAAGAGGCTTTTATTTGACTGTAATTTTATCTACTGACTCGATCATCTACATTTTGTGGAAAAGCCAACGTGTTTGGTTGAAAGATAAAGATAAAGAACATTCCACAAGGTAATGTAGAGGAGTTTGCTTACGGTGTTTGAGTGGGTAGACGTAAAAGTGAGTCAGTGGAAGATACAGACATTCCTTTCTACCGCTCAGCTGCTATCACAGTTGCTAAAGGCCTTAACTACCAACAACTGACAGGGTCAGAGATACACATATGCATGGACACACACACACACACACTGTTTAACCTCAGAATACAGTCACCAAAGACTTGAGGAGAAGATTCATCCAGTACATAGACACTTGATGCCCTGACCTCACCCAAATCACAGGATCAGGAACAGTATCAGCTGAGTCTCTATGAGGCTCCTCATAAATGGGTTGAGAAATAACACAATGCATAATGCCATGAAGGTAACTGAGATTGATTAAATAAATAGAATGAACTTTATATGGACAAAACTGCAAAATAGTCCCTTAACTTAATACACCTACCAGACATTGTCTAAAATGTACAGGCAAAACTTGTTTGTATATAGTTTCATCTAGATAGATAGATAGATAGACAGACAGACAGACAGACAGACAGATAGATAGACAGATAGATAGATAGATATGAAAAACAAGTTATTCATCATCTAAACAGCATCCAGCATGAGCACCAGCTCTCTATCTCTATTTTTCTCTCTCTCTGTGTGGAATTACATATGTATACTGTAGCTGTAGCAATTTTTTCCTCAGTCCCTTTTATGAATGGCTTGTTCGTCAGACTCTCTTGGACCACAACTTGGGAATGTCAGAAGAACTGTAGTCCTCCCCGATGTGCTCCTTTGAGGTCTAGTAAAGCCATTCCTGATCAGGCAGTGACAGCTTTTTCCCATTCACCTCCCAAACTATTCACTAGAGGATTTTTATCTGTACTAAGAATAAAATGTCTGCATTGAAAAAGATGATATACTCATTACGTCACTTTCAGATAATATCTAAATCTAGGATCAGCCATGTAAACTCGTGTTACAGCTCAACACAAACAGAGTAGCACACATAGGCCTTTCAGCACAACCATACAGCAACTACTGGCTGATGTTAAATGTTGAATAGCTAAATGTGACATGGAGTCTTGGATGTCACCCGGACCTGCAGATCGGATTAATCATTTATAATAATCTAATATACAACTATATCCAGTTTGCCAGGCAGTTTGTGGTTTAGCTTTTTCACACACACACACACACACGCACACTCACACTCACACACTGTGACAGACATAAAATGAGTCTGCCAGTCATCTTCAGGAAATGGTTCACAAATAAAATTTATATAAACCACCATAATGAGTATCAACTTTTTCACTGCTGACTTTTCATTCTTATTCCAAGTGAATAGTTTGGGAGGAGAATGGCGGTGTCACTGCCTCATCAGGAAGTTCCTGTGGTCCATTAAGAGTCTCAGAAACAGGAAAAAAAAATCATCTGATTCATCTGTAATTCTGTAGAGAAAGAGAGAGAGAGACATGGAATCACACCAAGTCACTTCAGATTCAGCTACTCTGGTAAATGCAGCACTACAAATCCAAATCACACACCACTTTAGAAACACTCACAGAGCACTGTGGAGGACAGAACATCTGTCTGTGGCAGTTGTCTCTCACGCACACTTTTCCCAAAACCACTCAGTGCACAAGGTCTGTGAAATATCTTAAACATTTTATCTAGAATTCTCCTTTAAACGCCTCTCTCTCCAGAGGTTTGCCAGACGTCTCGTTTCTGCTGCTGAAGTGTGTGAGGAGGATTTTTTTCCCTTACGCCCCCCAAATCTGGCAACCAATGGTCAGACAGTGAATGACATCATGGGTCTGCTGCTGAAGGGCCTCTGTGCCTGACACCATCGACACCAGACACCTCCAAGTCCACTTGGTCTGCTGGCATTCAGACCCATAGCAGTGAATCAGGAAAAATTGAACTCCCACAAGTACAGCTGAGACCCCGTGTACTTCCTATAGCAGATGCATTTACAGTGACAGGTTAAAGATCTGAATTGCATTCCCAGACGATGTGGCATTCAAAAGATACAAAACTATTAAACTCTTGGCCTAAGAAAGAAGGCTTAAGGGAGATCGGCTCAGTCTAAAGTTCTTGTTTATCTCATGGAAATGATCCCATTTGAGGGCAACTCCATCTTTCAGCCTGTTCTACTTCGCCACAGACACCAAATCCGCTCTGAACATGACCTGACCTTTGAACCCCAAGAGAGCAATAGGGTGACCCATAGACAGGAAGTCTCCACCACACAGAAACACACATACACTTGAAGTTTATACACTAGACCATACTAACAAGTGTTAATTTGTCATACTAAATATATCTAATTTCACTGCTACTATCTACTGATTAGCTTAATTACAATTACATAAAAAAGCTTTAGTGATTTAAAATAAATTGGTTAATCAATTGTCAATGGACATCTTTCATAAGGACACTTGCACTTATGTAGCAGTTCAATTTAAAAGTCAGTTAAGAAGAATAAGTATAAAACATCCTCAGTCCATGAGAATTCTTATATATTCATTATCACTTATATTTATACAGTGAATACACTATGGCTTCAATCACAGTTTTCATCCAAGTATCTTAAAAGCCTGAATTATTTTTGTAAAAAGCCTCTTAAAAACCTGCAATATGCTTGGACGATGAAACACATTTGCTTCATGCTGTGGTTTCCCTTCATCTTACCGAACACTTCATATTAACAGGCCATGCACACAAGCACTGGATAGTCTCAGTCTTTGTGCAGGTTCATTCTGCCACAATTTAAAAGTCATAAACATATGCAAGAACAGGAAGTGTTGATTTTAAGCATATCCATGCATATCTGAATTAAATCCACAAAGAACTGCAGTTACTCTCACAGTGTTTTCCATATTTTCAATCAGCCACTTTTCCATATGAGTCTGATAAAGGTGTGGCATCACAGACAGTTTTTGAGTTAGTTAAAGCGTTATATGATGGTGGTTTTCCATCTTTCTACTGGCCCACTTGGAAACGATCGCATGGCAGGCTGTCAGCTGGCATGTGCTGGATTCTGAAGGAGAGAGCAAAAGATCACACTTCTGGACTTTCGATCATGCCACGTCAAAGGCAGTTTTACAGGAAATCTTAGCAAACTTTCACTGTTAGGTATAAATAGGACTGGATTATATGACTTCAAATCAATATAATTAAATCAAACATTTAATTTGATTACGAATAATGCTTATTTATTTAATTACTGGGTGGAGGTACATCACTGAACAGAACATCAGTTTTTAATCTGATAGTTCAAGTCAGTGAAAGGTTCAAAAATGTTGGTTTCAGTATATATCCAGTTAATTACACAGCCCTAGGTACAAAACGGCAAATTTCTTGTAATTACTGTCTTCAATTCATATTAAGATTTTATGAAAATGGATTGGGGTAATATCAGATTGTGGAATCGCTGGCCATTCCCACCGCTCGTTAAGAGATTCACCTACGTATGCCTGTCAGTCAAACAGCAAAGACCTCAACCGTTCTGACAGAAAGAAGTCATTTATAACAATAAGAGAGTAAAGAGAAGGTCAGACTGGACAGCAGCGGGACAAACGAGGCTGATTGCTCCATTCCACTAGAACATTCCACCGGAGTGACGAGCCCCTGACACATGGTAACAATTACAGAGCCCGAATAAGAGGAGCAAGAGGAAGTGAACATGCGCACAGGGGGATTGTAAGTGTGCTTAACTAGAGGGGTCTTGGGGGCTGATTGTCCCCTAAAAGATAGGAAAGCGTTTTGAGACTTGGTTTTGAGACTTGTGAGGACATTTGTGTATGTGTGGACTGTTCCTCATGATGTGAGAAAACCATAAATGTAAAAATAATTAATGAAAGGAGATGCTTTCAGTCAGTCAGTCATTGTCCAAATCACTTATTCTCTATCGGGGTCGCGGGGAGCGGGAGCCTATCCCAAGGCATACGGCAGGGACCAACCCTGAGTGGGCGTCAACACACCACAGGGCCCACACACACACACGATCACACTCACACCTTACAGGGTACCAATTTACATTCACCAATCAACCTAAAGTGCTTGCTTTTGGGCTATGGGAGGAAACCGGAGCACCTGGAGGAAATCCAAAGGAACACGAGAAAAGCATGCAAACCACACAAAAAGGCCCTACGGCCGACCCGGGGATCGAACCTAGGACCTTCTTGCTGTGAGGTGGCAGCGCTAACCACTGCGCACCATGGCGCCTGAAAGAAGATACTTTACCTGACTAATCTCTCAACTTTGATTTCTAAACATTCTAGCTTGAGTTCATTTCTTTACTATTTATGATAAATCTGACACCTTAAAATTTCAGATAACAGAAAGAAAACAGTTACTACTATTGTTATTGTCATTGTTTTCATTGTTAATATACAAGTCGTTACACAGACTCTAGTTCTCCACTACTGTTACAATATCTGCACATACTTGATCCAACTTGAATGTTAGTCAGACTTTTTAAGAAATACTGTTTTATTAATAGACTGTCTGTATAGAATTTTTCATATTAAAACTGTTACTGACCCCATGCACATTCAGTGTAAAAGTCAATTACAAGACCATAGTTGAAGGCTGAATACTGCATCCTAACTGTCTCTCTTTCTACCCCTACTTCTAGTTTAAAGTTTATATTTAACACTCCATTTCTAGTTTAAAGTGTATAGTTTATATTCTATTTATATATTGTTTATTCTATGTGCCCTATTTGTTCTTTGTTTCTTGTTCTTTGTTGTTTGCATTGTGAAAACTGCAGCCACGTTGTCTCGTCTCACTGTATACCTGTACAGTATATAGCAGAGATGACTCTGACTTTGATTCTGCTATCACCAATCAAGTAAAAGAGAGAAAGAGAGAAAGAGGCAGACAGAATCAACTTTACTATGAGCATTTTAAAAATCCTCCTCCTCCTTACCACTGCAGCATACTTCACAGCTCATTCACATATATCACAGATTTATCTTATGTCAATATAGCAAAATTAGAGGTTTTAGTTGAAAAGGGGAAAGAAAATTGATAATCATTTAAATTCCCTGGCAATAATCCCCTACTTTCAAGCAACCCTGACCCGCAAAAAGGAAAGCACTAATTTCATTTCAGTGGTTCGGCAGATCCAGGTAATGGAAGTTCCTGGAAGTCAAGGGCTACTCCTGAAGTAACCTTTCGGTCACACAGTCTATCTGCCCCCCTCTCAGCTGCCCCTCGGCACTCTACGCCCCCAATGGGTCTATTTCCAGCACCTGTTAGTATACTGAGCCCAGTCCAGCTGTCTATGCATCAATCACCATCACAGAAAAGCTCTACCGCAGATGCTCTACACCAGTGCAACCCAAAGGCAGAGCAATTCAGAATATGCACTGCATTTGTCTGCATTTTAGGCTCTCAGAAACCAAATTCAAACAATTTCTATTTTCACTTTGTGCACAAAATGTGAAAACTGAATTTGTGATGTGAAAACTAAATACAACAGGAAAGGTTATGTTCCACCATTTTGCTTTAACATCATTTTTTTTTATGTATGTTTACATATGTTTCAAGAAACAGCATGTGTGTGCAGGTGTGTGTTGACAGTGTGTGTGGTGGTTAAGCCATAACGGTTAGGTCTGATGTACTGGGCAAACCAGGGGCGCACCGTTTCCGGTCAAGGCAGAGTGCCAACTCCCATGTGACAGAGTGTGTGTGTGAGTGTATATGTGTGTGTGAGGAGTGAGGAGGGGGCCAGGAGGTTTTCCTGCTCTTCTGTCAATCTAGACTTTAAGCCAGCAAGAGGAGTCCATGGCAGGTGCCCTTCTGGAAAGATCTGTCTACAGGGAGTTGAACCGGACACACACCATGCACACACTTGTGTGTGTGTGTGTTTGTGTGTCAGAGTGTCTACTGACCTATTTCCCTCTGCAAGCACTGGCCACTTCAAAGACATTTCTGCTCTCAATCTTAAGTTATATCCCTCAAAATACCAACCAAAGTCTCTCACTGCATCTCACGGTCCCTCCAACTCACCTTTCCATTCATGTCTCTGTCATCTCTAACTCTCTCTCACCACTTTTGGCTTCATACCTAAGAGGCCAAGGCCTGCACAGCAGTGATGACAGTGGGGTCCCTCTGCTCTCCTTCCCTCATTCATTTCAGCTATAGGATGAAGCTGATTAAGGCCCATTACTTAAGAACCACTTAAGCTAGATTTTAAGCCTGTAACACTGGTTATGTTAACACAGCTTGGGGGCAAAAAAATGTAAATTTTTAAATGTTTAACTCTTGACTAACATTAAACAGACCAAATGCAACTGAGAATTTCTCCTCCTCAATCTCAGTCCCATGTATATCTTCGTTTCACACTTATTCTGCCTTGCTGAACTGTATTGTGCCTAAATAATTTAGCCACACCTGGCATGACTGTTTAGTTTGCTTGTTAAGTCTATTACTGTCAAATGCCACGTGCAAAGTTTCAGCAGTTGTAGTGCACAAATTAGAATTGGTGTTCCACAAAAATGCAAACCTGGAATTGGTATTTGCAAAATGCAGATCTGCTCTGTAACAGACTTTGTCCCTCTATCTAATTTGTTGGAATATGCCAAACATCTTCTTGGTGAATATTTAGCAGATACAGTCCATCAATTGCAAAGGTCAGTTCTGTTCTAGTCATTTTCATTTTTTCAGTAGTTTCCTCTCTAAGCAATGTCGTTTAACTACATCATTGATCAGCTGGGTGTGATAGTGGCATCTCAAACACACCCTCAGGAGGGCACCAACTGAACCTGTGATTTTTCATCTAGCTTGACTGTGTCTGATATGGCATAGCAACATGCAACCCAACCACTTCTTTACACAATGCTATTGTTCTTGGGTCATATAACATAAGAGGATTTCATTAATGGATGAACTGTGGAACAGTAGGTGAAGAGGTAAAACATTCATGAAGAGAATATGCTAATACAGCAGCAGAAATATAATGCTGATTTATAGAATACATCTAACTTCCTTTCAGACCAAGCAATCACAGTGAAAAAATGATGTCTTCGATTATGCTTGCTATACAGACAGACAATTTCGGGAGACTGTCTCAACAACTAAACGACTTCTCAAGAAAGAAAGAAATACATAATAAAATGTGGTTGAAATACAAAAAAGAAATTCAACTTTTAAAAAGACATTTCAATGAATGAATTGTATCGCAAAAGCAGAGAAAAACGAAATTAATAGGTTCAGCCAACTGACATACTACATCTCTAAGCCATATTGCACCTCTAAGTCTAGGTCTAAGGCGTGCAGGGAAAAAAAACTTTTTTTATGCATAACGGTAGGGTGTTGGCCCCGTGATAAGAAGGTAGCAGGTTCGAATCCAGTTCCGGTAAAGTTACCACTGTGGTTTTCATGAGCAAGGTACCGTCAAATGCAGAGGTCACATTTCGTTGTGGTGCACTGTGTGCTGTGCTGTGGTGTGTTCACGATCACTCACTTTTAAAAAGCGACGCAACAGCGCCCCCTTAAGCCGCATGTGAAACTGCATCGGGAGCTTTAGGCACAGATGCACAAAACTTTTGCCAACAAAGATGCTATCTATACCCAAACTACACGTCACTTACCTATGGACACCAGCTTAATGTGCTCCCTCTCCAGGAACTCCAGCGCCACCGACACGTTCTCCAGCTTCATTTGCCTAAAATTGGGCCTGGCGTGGTACTTTCGGTACATTTTCTTCTGGCTCAGCACCTCGAGCAGCCCGATGAGTTTGAGCCCGTCGCTGAGGTCCTTCTGCAGGTCGCCGATCTTCTTGTTGACGCACTTGAGGTGCTCGTTACACCAGCGGGTGAAGGTGTTCTGCTGGATCTTCTTCCACGGCGCGTCCTCCGCCAGGTCCTTCTCCGTGGCCGGCATCTCTTCCTCTCCGTCCTCGCCGTTGTCCTGGTAGTACAACAGCGGCGGCTGCTGCTGCTGCTCGTAGTACGCGGCGTTGCTCATCATGTTTTCACTCTTGCCTTGCCCCCTTTTTATACCGCAATCAGTGGGGCCGCGTGCGGGCGGTCTCGACGCGCGCGCGCTCCAAACTTTACGGCGCGCGAGGGAACGGGGCAGTACCAGGCGCGCGCACGCCTAACCGAACAAGAGAAAAATTACTAAAAATACGTTAAAAACTAACAAAAAGTTTTTAAAAAAACGTCGGATAAACTAGAAGCTTAGTCGGGGCGACGTCTTTTACCTCACGAAATGTTAGACTTCCAGCTTCTTGTCTGTCAGCGAAATAAATGACGAAATAACAGACAAAAATGTAAAATGTTAAAACTTGTAGGTTTGAGAGGAAAAACTAATATTAAAGAACGACGATAAAACGAGATGAGAATTTCGCAGACTCGGTTAACCGAGTAGCTGCGTTTCCCCACATGAAACGTTACACTACCAAATTCTTGTCAGTTAGTCGCCCTGAAGAAATGACTTATTGACGGACTGAAGACAGAAACGTAAAAAATAGGTTTAAAAGGAAAAATAAAAATGACAGAAGAGACGATGAGAGAGCAATTATTCTCGGCAAACGAGTAGCTTTTTCAGGACGGCGAGTTGCGTTTCCCCTCACGAAAAGTCACTTCCAAAATCGTCAGGTCAGGCAAAGAAATGACGAATTGTTTGCCTCATGTCGACATAAATTAGTAAAAAACTTAAAATGACCAAGCTTGAGGGGGTAAAAAAAATAATAATAATACGGACCGGGCAAAGAGAGTGTGGCCTCGTACACTTGAATGGTTAAATAAAGAAAGAGGCCGGAGGGAGCTTTAAAACCAACAGCCTGTCCGGCTCACGTCACACCGCTGGAGCTCGTGGTATGCCGCTGTCATCGTGACCATATACAACTACGGCGCAGCTAACGCGCTAATCTGACTGGGGCTGCGTCCCAAATCGCGACTGCGTGCTCCGTAGTATGCCGGAAGCCTACATAAACGCTGCTCAAGCATACTCAATAGTACGGAAGTACGCAATTTCGCTCTGATCCGAACGTAGGACCCCACGGCGCCAGGGATACCGATACGGCCCCTGATTGGCTAAAGAGCATGAAAAGGGGCGGGGTTTGGCACCACTCGCCACCCCCATGCGCGCAGCAACCGTTGGGACACTTTATCGGTATTTTTAGGGCGTCCAAATTAGGCGCAGGTTGTAAAACTGCCTCAGCCGGGGCCTGTTATTTTAAACAATTGGGACAGGAAAAGCAAATGACGGCAGGGTTTTAAATTAAATCAAAGTGTGTCAGAATGTGGGACAAAAATGCACGTGACGTGTTGTTGTTTAATATAGGATTTGTTTTTTTATAATGAGTCGTTCCGGACCATGAGATCATCTGTTTGTGGTTTCCACTTTAAGTTTTGATGGATTATTATTATTATTCTTTCTTATAGTGTTGGTCACCTATATAAAACATCTGTTTTGTCTGTTGAAATTAAAAAGAAAGACAGAAATAAACAACGAGCGTTGCAAACATCACCTAAACTCTTTAAAGAGTGATACCTCTTCATACAACATAACGTAAAAGTATTCGTCTGATTTGTTTTGACCCAATGTCCTCTTAGTAGTGTTTGTTTTTAAATGAAGATTATACAATATTTGAGTTAAAGTTTGGGAGTCGGCCCTGTGATCGGAAGTTCGCCAGTTCAAGTCCCGGACCGGTAAAGGTACCACTGAGGTACTCATTAGCAAGGTACCGTTCCCAAGCACTGCTTCCCAAGTGCTGCCAAAAAACTGCGCACTGCTCCTTCACAGATGGGTCAAATGCAGAGGTCACATTTTGTTGTGGTGCACTGAGTGCTGTGCTGTGCTGTGTTCACAATGACAAGTAATAACTCACTTAGTAAGAAATGTGGAAATGCCCATTTAGAGAACACAAGACAGCGTGGCATTCCGTGCTGAACATATATTTTATCCAGTCTTTAATGTTAATGTATAGATCCTGATTTGTGTGATATTATCAGATCATCACAATGTCCAGCAAAAGCCTGTGAGTGCAATGGCTGCACCCGATTCTGTTTTAGGAGTTTTAATTTGATGTCTTATGATATTACTTGTGAAATACTAACATGAAAAGTAACAATACAAACTATTCTAAAAAAAAAAAAAAAAGTTGATTTTTCTCCATTTTGGAACTAATTAACTTTGAAGCCACTTATTCCTAGGTCTAATGTAAGATCAGTTTAGGCTAAAAGTAGGAACTTAATATAATAACTTAAAGTTAATCAAGTGCTTTATTATCCGACCGCTCAATTCCAACCGGGTTCTTTTAGCAAATTGTCTTATTTAACTGCTTTTATTGGGCAGAATATTCACTCCATATGATATTCTAGAGTAATAACAGCCACAAAATCTGCAATTTAAGCAGCTTTCCACTACTTGTATTTATATCACATTCAAAAGAAATAAAACACATAAGACATCAAGATTGTTTATGTCTGCAGTAACAACTCTATGGCCATATGGTTGTTTGCAGATACATTTACCACTAAATATTCAAGTAATCAAAATATTACAAATATTCTTACGAATGATTAATCAAAACATTAGTTACATTATTAGGTCAGATCTTGTACACTCAGGGCCATTTTCCTGGTTGAAAATTAAGCCTAGTTAAGACTAATTTAGACTCGTTTTGAGTTTAAATACTACAACTTTTGATTGATACTACAACTTAGTTCAAGACTAGGTTTAATTCATGAGCAAGAGACCAGCCCTTAGAGACTCTGAAATGAGTGTAAAAGAGAATTTTGTGTGTTTTAGAAAGTGGAACAGAATGTGTCACAATTGTTGGAAGAGGGAAATCCTTTGGATTAAACTCACCAGTTTATGACTCTCCCTTACACACACACACACAAACATTCCTGAAGACACAAGAGTAACGATTTAGAAAAAGCTAATCTTCTCCACTCAATGATGCACATAGTCCATAAATAGCCCGGGCAGCAGAGGACTGACCTCGTAATATGATGTCAGCGCTCTTACTTAGCATCTCGGTATGTTAATGGCGTCTTCCTCTGTGGGATTTGAGAGTGAAAAAACCTCAGCGATGAGAGAAAAAGGAAAATGTCACAGGTCATGCGAAGTGCACAGAGATGAAGACATTAATTAGAAAGGCAAAAAAAGTCAATTTTAGGGTGAAGTCTTCCACATATAGTTGTTAATGGTGATTATGAGTACTTACTGGCTGTTTTACTACAAAATCCAATCAGGGCATTTCTAAGAGAATAGACGAGTTACATGTGAATCGTTGCAGCTAATTAAAAGATCTCAAAGTGATTTTCTTTATTTAAATTGGGGAATAGAACCCAGAATAAAGCATCAGCGCCTGTGGTTGACAAGTCACATTTCCCAACCTGGTCAATAAAAATGAGCATAGTAGCAGAGAAAGGTGCATGGATAAACTATTTTATTTCTTTCTTATCATTTACAAAATATACAGTCAGATTACCAAAATACTCAAACTTGTGTTTACTTTTTTTTACACATATTAATCATTTCATATTAATACATACTAGTATAAATGATTAATTTGTGTTAAAAAGCTTGACATCTCAATACACAACTGGCTGCCAGATTCCAAGGAAAGTAGTGTTTACTAATGTAGTGGATTTTTTAAATAGATTTCACCAGACCAGACCCATTTAAAAACACACTTTCATTTACAATACATAAGAACAGAACAGAAGAAGTACATAGAGTTGAGTAGAAGAAAATGGAAGTAAGGGTTAAAACTCTACTCTTTTAGTAGAGCTACTCTTTTTACACATCTATTTTGTCTTTTAAAAAGAAAAGTAAGACCAAGATAAACAATGAATGTTACTATACATCATCTAAACTCCTTAAGATTGATAGTTATTTATACTGTGTGACATTGTAAATCTGATTAGATCGTGTCTGTCTTGAGCTAATTACGTTTTTAGTGTTTTCTTAGATATTGATGAAGGTTATACAATATTTCGATACTGTAAACAAGAGCAGCAAAAGTGATAAAAGTAGTGTTTTATACAAACATTTAAAGCAAACTCAAGTGTTAAGTGTACAACTTGATGCATCGACTCCAGTACGGAATGGAGAAACACACATTAAGAGAACACACGACAGTACAGAACACGGCAAAAAAGATTACACCTTATTAACACAAAACATGTTTTAAAAAGATAATTAACTGCAAATGGAACTAATTGGAATTGTAACAACAATTTCAGAAAAGGCAAAAGGACTCATGCACTATCCGTCAAACTAGTTTTCACAACGGTATGAACTTAATAAAAAGAAAAATCCACAGGCACACAGCATGCAAAATCCACAGTGAGAAACATGCTAACGCATTAAGGTTTAACATGGTGTGCCTGTCACAGGACCAGCACATTGTCAAATTAATACAATATCCCAAATCGCTGCCGTTGTAATCACGCCAAGTTTGAAGGCTTCATGTCCAGGTTCACAGTATGTCCCACCAAAGCTGTTATTCCTACTGAGTTATTTACAATAGAGTACAAATATTCTAGAAAATAAGCTGTACTGTGTGGCATGCAATGTCTTATAGAGTTGGTAGCCATCGAGACACATTCGGCAGCGTTAACGTTGAGGTCTAGTGTTCATCTAGCCATGAAAATCTGGAAGACAGCAGCCACCCAGGCACACTATAATTCACCCACACACTAAACCTAACACAGTTTCAAGTAGGAGAAGCTCGTCTACTCTTTAAAACAAACGTCACAGAAGAGGCACAGATTCACCGTCACATGACTTAAGCTGTACACAACTTACGCTCACAAAATTCGTCTTCATTAGCACTGATGATCAGAATGCACTGTTAAAAATCAGCCCATAATTCACTCCTTGTTTGCCATCTGCTACAGTTTGGAGTGGAGCCCAATATCTTAGCATTTTTGTAAGTCTGTGAACATGTGACCACTTTCTGAAGCAATAATATGATGCCAAATGTATCAAGAGAACTTCTTCGAAACCCTGTTTTGACATCTTTGAAATATGGAGACTCTTAAAACTAAATACATTTTCCACATGTACATTTTTACATAGACATTCTGTACATGCTCAAAATAATCTATAATCCACCATCAGACCATTATCATTTCATATCATTCATCACAATCACAATCGTTATAATTCATACATCATAATTTGTGTGTATAATTCAATACCAAGGTTAACATGAACAAAATTGCCTTCGAGTAGTGCATCGTTTGTGTATCTAGCTGCATACTTCATGTAAAGCTAAGTGTACAGTAAATTTGTGCTACACATCTGAGCTGCAACATGTGTGCTAAAATAAAAGTGTTACATCTACGTAACAGTAGTGTTTTGAGTGTTCAGAGCTGAGAAGTCTAAATTCAGAATTGGACATATTTTTGGTCATATGTTTATATTTTGTGTTAATGTTAAATAGAAATATTATATTCTTTGCTTTTATTAAATAACAAAATTAAATGGTTAATACCACAGAGGTGCATCCTGCCTTTAGTTCTTAGACAGTGAAATTTTTGTTCCTGCAGCTCTGTATTTCATCTAAACTGAGTGAAGAGCTTGACTATGAATTCAAAGTGCCTGATATAATAAATCAGCTTACTGGGGCATCTAAAGATTTTTTTCTTATTTGGATCGATCACATATGACATATGATATCACACAAACAGTGGATTAAGTCTGACACAGCTTTGGCTACATCGCCATTGATTTAGTCTGATTTTTATGTTGACACTTCTTTGGTCCTCATATTGAGGGACAACAGACGTAAACTGCAAATGTCACATCTAGACTTACTCTTGCAGGTGATTGTCCAACAACCTCTTTCTGAAGAGAACGGGGAGAACTGTTCAGAAAGTTATTCTCAAGGTATTTCTGCTGGGTTCACCCAGTTTATGTGTATACTGAACTGAGTAAAGACGTTCTGCACTTTGGTCTCATAGTCGGGTTTTCGTTTCAGATCCACTGTGTTGGAGTAGAAAGCAAAATCAGGCCCTCCAGGATGTCGCGATCGCAACTATTAACGCAAATTCAGCCAATGTTGAGCCCAGAGGTGGGCAAAGTAGCTAACTTCATTACAAAAGTGAAAGTACAGATACCACTAGTCAAATGTTACTCCAATACAAGTGAAAGTCGTACAGTCAAATTTTTACTTAAGTATAAGTACTAAAGTACTTGTTTTAAAAAATACTTAAGTATTAAAAGTGCATATTCTTTCACCACATTGTTGCATTATTGCCACAACACTTACAATACCTAATGCCTCTGACGAGCTCGTAGAAGCTGTAGAATAAGGTAGAATCTTAGAGAATGAAATACAACCCCAACTTAATCAGGAGGACAGTACAGTAACTGTAAATGCGGATCAGAACATCAAATCAACATTCCAACCTGCGTAAAACCCAGCTCTACACCTCTAGCATCATGACTTTCCAACAGCAACAATGTTTTAATCAAGACAGAAAACAGCAGAACTGTCTGAACTTGGTTTTATAGTTCCAGTCTACAGGTGTGACGTTACCCTGCTGATTACTGATAGACTGTCACCTGCCAAACAACCAATCACCTTTTAGAAAAGGGGGAATAACATCCACTTCATCCACAGATTTGGAAGTAACGAGTAACGAGAATCTTGATAGAAATGTAGTGAAGTAAAAAGTACGGTATTTGTCTTTCAAATGTAGTGAAGTGGAAGTCATAAGTTTCCAAGAAAAATACTACTCAAGTAAAGTACAGATACTCAAAATCTCTACTTAAGTACAGTACTCAAGTAAATGTACTTAGTTACTGTCCACCTCTGGTTGAGCCATACGTCAGAGAGCTCACTTCCTTGTAACGTTTAAAAAATGCAGGAAACAAGTGTTTTTAAAAACACCTCACATTTACCTTAAAAATAACTTCATGATTAATGGTTAATAAAAATTATAGTGGTTTTGTTCCCTTCATTTTAATTCATTGTTAAAGAATGATTATAAAGGGGGACAAAATCACAATTTGTTGCTTTATTGCAACAAAACACCTAAAAACACAGCAACTTTCATCACAATTTTTTTTAAAAAGCTGCCACAAAATCAGCCATTCTGGGCTGAAAAAATCTCTCTGTCTCTATATATAAAGACCCGCGAAATCCTGGAGGGACTGAAAAATGCATGTAAACTGTATAGTGTCAAATAGCAAAAAATAAGCATCAGCTCTGAAATGTCTGGTAGCTACAAAACAACATTATCTTTGATGTATCATTTTGGTGTATGCTTTGCAGGTTGCCGGTATACAAAAATACTCTTCTCTTTTTCTCTTTCTCCTAGTTTAAAATCATTAAATAATTTCCGTTTTCATATAACACATACATAGAAAAATAAGTATCCAACTGTAAATGGTTGTGACTGTCAAAGTGAGAGCATTTCTAGAGTTTGTATGTTATTTATCGATCACAAATCCAAACATAATGCCACTTCATCGTTTTCCCAACTACATTTGTTGCTACTGTCTGGATTATTTTTCACACTTTTCCAAAAAGTGATGAACCATGAAAAAACGCTTTAAACATTAAAATAAGCTGCAGTCTGGTATAGTTCAGAGTTGTTTGTAAAACTGATATTTAAACGTAAAAATACGGCAAAAGAGTTCGCCAGTTAAATATTTGGAAAAGTGACTGGAAGAAATTAGATAAGCATCACATCACATGCGAGACACCAAAGTATCGGTGATAAGAATCTGATAATGCATTCTCTGAATCTCATACCACGATGCGTTAATTTAAACTGGTAAAATAAAGATAAAAGCTCTCCAAAATAACATGATAAGGCAAATTGATTCCTCTTAAATGTTAGTATTTACAGAAAAAAATCAATAAAGTTAGAAACAGTGGAGACTCCTTTTAAAGTCTTTTGGAATTTTTAACACTCCCTCTCTCTCTCTCTCTCTCTGTTATACAGAGGTGGCATGTCCCGCTCTATGGCACTGTGCCCATTGTTCTGCCCACTGCTGCTCAAGTGGAACAGGTTTGTCTACAGAAGCACGGAGGATAATAGCAGGAGAGGGAAAACACAACCACAGCTACAAGGCAGGTGATGAAAGCAACAGATTTGGAGGCGACAAGTTTCCGCGACCTTCAGCGTGACCAGGTCCTCATCTAACATTTTCGGCAGTCGCATGTGTGTGTTTGTGTGTTGTTTTGTGTGACTGGTTACCAGCTAAATGCTAAGCAGCAATGCAGCATTGACATGGTGAATGAGCACGCGTTTCTGTCCAGGCCTCAAGAAAACGCTCGGGTCAGACTGGGCACGAGCAAAGCCACCGCAGCTGCCACAGCAATCACCATCACCAGGTTCCATTCTCCCTCGTTCTCCTAGGGAATAAACATCCAAAAGGTCAGAGGCTGTAGAGATCTCAGAAATGCACTTGGTGTACTTCAAGCAGCAATCGAATGCACACAAGAACAATTTTAACTCGAATGAACATCTACACATATGTTTGAAAATGAGTTTTTAAAAGAATGTTAACTTAAGTGATCATTAGGTCCTACATGGGGCAATAGAAAGAGTACACATACTATACTGTTCATGTAAAGCATGCTTTTGCGAAATTTGGAAAACTATGCTTTAACACAAAAGATATTTTAGCAAAAACAAACTTGGGATGCCGTTTCTAAGATAGGTTTGTCCCCAGTCTACAGGTGTAGAGTCTGAAATTTGTCCCTAAAATGAGTCTAGGTTAAAAACGCGCACACACAAACACACACTGTTCCAAGCTGCAGTTCTCTCCAACAAAGCATTCCAGTGTCATTCAAACACTTACAGCACTGAACACATGCGTTAACACTCCTACATGCTGTCAGACAATCCACATATTCATTCACGCTGTACACTCCTTATTTCTAACAATCAGATGCATTGTATAAACTCAAATGACTTTAAAGGTCCCATATTACGAAAAAAATCACTTTTTCTGTTCTTTGGACATCCATTTGGGTCTGTGCTGCCTCTACACACACTGTAAGTTTGATAAAAATGGTCAATTGTGTTAGTATTCATTTACGAATGTCAGAGATCGTGTGCTTAAACGAGCTGTTTAGATTTCTCCCCTACTTCTACGTCACATTAGGGGACATTTGAATAACTCCACCCTCCTATCTGAGAAGCTCCGCCCACCAGGTAGAACCGCCGTGTTTTCTCACAAGCGCTAGTGTAGGAATCGCAGTGAGGAAGTCTACCGGCGGAGTGTCGTGTTGAACATGTACGGCTGTATGGACGATTTGTTAGCAGCAGCCGTGTGGATTATTATCACGTGAGGTAAACTCTCGCCGTGCTGTCTACACCCCAGTTCCGGAGTGGGGGCGTGTGTGGGCAGCAGCGGCTCATCTGCATTTAGGAATACTAATGAGAAACAGCCTGTTCTGAAAGGGACGGAAATAGAGGGTATAATATGGGACCTTTAAAGGGGTACAAAACCCCCAGTTTGAATAAATCTGTTTTTTCAGCACGACTGCTTTAAACTGGGTTTGGGAGTGCAGCGATTGCAAAGGGGACGGATGGGCAGGGGGAGGCGATGAAGGAAGCACTACAACTTTGGACCTTCATACCAGTGATGTCTAAATATATTCATAGACTCAAATAAACTATACTCATATAAAATCTCCTATACTGTGACCTCTGCTTGCTGATTGTTTTTTTAAACCAAAAGAATTAAGGCACACAAGATTTGTGGCACATAAGAATATACATGATAATGACGGCATGTTTGCACAGTTTAGAGCAATTTTTTTGTTTTTTGATTTTTTGTCATTATGAACACACCACAGTGCATCACAACGAAATGTGACCTTTGCATTTGACCTATCCGTGAAGGAGCAGTGGGCAGCTAACAAGGGCAGCGCCCGGGGAGCAGTGCTTGGGAGTGGTACCTTGCTCATGAGTACCTCAGTGGTAACTTTACCGGTCCTGGATTCAAACCTGCGACCTTCTGATCACGGGGCGAACACCCTACCGTTACGAAAGCAACTAATCAGTTAAAATAAAATTAAACCCCTCTCTCTTTCTCAGGCTGTATGTGAGTGTGACTGCATTAAACACCAGCAGATAACAGTAAACAATGTTCTGAGTGGTACTTGAGTGTTTTTAACACCAGTACCTTTACCTATACTTGTGTATTAATTGTGTGTGTGTGTGTGTGTGCCTGTTGGAGTAAACCCTGCTGCCCAGTAATGTTGAAATCAGAGTTGAGTCAGCCAGGGTGAATGTGACCAGTATGTCATTCCATCTCATCTTACCCGGTGTGGCAACAGCACTGCTGCCTCTACGGCCAGAAAACCTCCACCGCCAACACAACCTTCCTCCCTCTACTCTCTAATGCCTCTCTCTCCACCACACAGAGCATTAAATAAGGCAGAGTAGTGTTTCACAAATGCACTAAACACTGCAACACTCAGTTTAGTCCAGACAGCTGGTGACCATCTGCCGATACGATACAAGTCCGATACAGTCTTTTTAAAACAGAAAATAATTCTTTAAAAAATGTCTGAAGACGTGACTGAGATTATTCTGTTCTGCTTGAGTAAAAACCTGAATTAAATACTGTTTTCCTAACTACAACAATGTCATAATAACACACCCATATGTATATGCTAAATTATTCATTATTAAAATAACATTTTACAAATTATTTGTTTAAACACAGTTGTGTAATTTAGTGACGGTCCCTAATCCTGCGGCCCTAAAACCATCAGGAACACAGAGATTGCGAGAGATTTTATCCCTGCTTGTGACCAGCATAAACTACATTTTGGTATCCATCAACTGTCCAAAATGTTTCCATAGTGCAATAACAGTCCAGTTCAGCTCCTGCCCTCAGCGTGAGGTCGGTGTGGCCAGAAGCGAGGGAATATCTGCCCAGCACCAAAGCAAGCTCACTGAGGATCAAAGTGAAAACTAACAGAAACATTTCCACACTGAGGGAGGAGATACCCTCCCTGCGCACACACACATACACACCCACATACACACACACTTTTTAACTGCTTATCACAGGCACTTTTGTGCAGTTTTCAACTTTATTGCTGACATCTTCAAATCGTGTGCAGCAGTCGCTCTGCGGCTTATCCAGAATCTGATAAAGAAAAACTTTTCATGCAGCATCTTACCTTGGTCTATCCGTAACTGCAAAGTTAAGCCTGCACTGTGCTCATTTTGAAGGGCACGTGGCTTTTAGTTAATAAGCAGCATTTGCATTCTGCACGTCTGGGTTACATAACTTGTGTCAGAATGGTTGTGAAGCAATGTGCACATCCATAAAAGGTCTAGCCAACTGAGTCCTGAAGGCAGCGTTCGGACTGTTCCTTCACATTAATGATAACATTCATTGTGAGTGCATTATTGGATTTATGTGTCTGTATTTGATATTCTGTTGTTGAAGTTCATTTTGTAAGGCTGATAAGTTTCTCTTTGGTCTCTTTGCAGGAACACCTCACCCAAAAGAACTTCTGTGGCTAACAATAAGAGAAAGCCAAAGAAGCATTTAGACAGATTTTCCGATTGGGAGGTCTATTTTTTATTTATTGAGGGAAAACTCCACCCAAAAACGCACATTTTAAAATAATGACAAAAAGGAAATCAGCTGGGCCGGCAGCATATGTTAGCCACTTTAGCATTTTTGGGCACAGTCTCCCTTTAAAGAAAGAAAAGGCAAAGCCATACCTTTCCCCATTTAGGACAAGAGCTCCGTCCAGCAGCACCATAGCAGGGCCATTATTACAACCATTCCTATGAAGGGTATGGAGAGAACAGGGGACTCAGACGGAGGAGTGGAATTCTGGGGAGGGGGGAAAAAAGGGGGATCGTTGGGATGGAGGGAGGAAGAGGAGGAGGAGGAGGAGGAGGAGGAGAGGAAAAGAAATCAAAAAAGGAGAGTGAGCATGAAAGACAATTTAAAAAAGGAATGACCACACATGGATAGGAGTGTATACATGTATAAATAACAAATAAATAAACATAATTTGTGGAGAAAATGAGTGTGAGGAAAATTGTAGGAAGACCAAAGATAAACAAAATAGATAGAGAGAGAGAGAGAGAGAGAGAGAGAGACAGACAGACAGACAGACAGACAGACAGAGACAGACAGACAGACAGACAGACAGATCAGATAGGATAGATAGATAGGATAGATAGATAGATAGATAGATAGATAGATAGATTTTAATATATAGATAGACAGAGAGAGAGACAGATGGGATAGAGTAGATAGATAGAGAGAGAGAGAGAGAGAGAGAGAGAGAGAGATACGGACCGGATAGACAGACAGACAGACAGATAGACTGGGATAGATAGATAGATAGATAGATAGACAGATAGATAGATAGATATAGATAGACAGATGACAAGATATATAGATAGACAGAGAGAGAGACAGATGATAGATAGAGAGAGGAGAGAGTGTGACAGAAAGAGATACAGACAGACAGACAGACAGACGGAGACAGAAGAGAGACAGACAGACAGATAGATAGATAGATGGACAGAGAGAGAGACAGATCGGGATATATAGGATAGACAGAGAGACAGACGGATAGATAGATAGATAGATAGAGAGAGAGAGAGAGAGAGAGAGACAGATTGGACAGATAGATAGATAGATAGATAGATAGATAGATAGATAGATAGATAGATAGATAGATAGATAGATAGAGAGACAGACGAGATATATAGATAGACAGAGAGAGAGACAGACAGGATAGATAGAGAGAGAGAGAGAGAGAAAGAGAGATACAGACAGACAGAAACAGACAGACAGACAGACAGACAGATAGATAGATAGATAGATGATAGATAGATAGATAGATAGATAGATAGATAGATAGATAGATAGATAGATGGACAGAGAGAGAGACAAGACAGGAAGGTAGATAGACAGAGAGAGGAGAGACAGATGGGATAGATAGATAGATAGATAGATAGATAGATAGATAGATAGATAGATAGATAGATAGATAGATGGACAGAGAGAGAGACAGACGGGACATATATAGATAGACAGAGAGAGAGAGACAGATGGGATAGATAGATAGATAGATAGATAGATAGATAGATAGATAGATAGATAGATAGATAGATAGGCTAGATAGATAGATAGATAGATAGACAGAGAGAGAGTATTATGACGGGATAGATAGATATATAGAGAGAGATAGAGGGGGAGAGAGAGAGAGACAGACGATAGATAGATAGATAGATAGAGAGAGAGAGGGAGAGAGAGGAGAGAGAGACAGACGGAGAGATAGATATACAGATAGATAGATAGATAGATACATAGAGATAGATAGATAGATAGATAGATAGACAGGCAGTTGCATAATTAAAAAGCATCAAATTGGTTGAGAATTTGATATCATGCGAGTGCATAGTGATCGCAAGGTTCATGGTCATGTGACGCACAGAGCAACGTTAGAGAGCAACAGAACAAAGCGATGGCAGACCACAGGGAAGGGGAACAGAAAAAAACAAAAAACACAACTATTAGAACACACCAAAGATGGTTAAACACAAGACGAAGACCTTGCACCCATCTCTCGACTTCACGCTCAGAGTCAAGGCCGCCCTCTTGTCATTTAAAGATCCTTGTCCACACTGTACAGCCAGCCCACGCCGGCAGAAAAACCCTGGGAGCCGTACACTGTAAAAAATGATCTGATTAATTGGTCACGTTAACAAACTTCTTTCATTTACTTCAACTTACAACAATAATTTAGACAAATTCAACTAACTTTTGTGAGTTTTCAGTGCTACAACACAGTGTTTAAACTTATAAACTTAAGTTCCATTGTAGCCTTAAAGTTTCAAGTTAAATGTAATTGGATATACTAATTAATAATTCTAAATAATTAGTTCATCACATTATTTAAAGTATGTAATACTCAAATCCCCATTTAGCATTTCACTTAGAACTTTACGTTCTGTGTGAAGTTTATGAATGCTTTATCCTAGGTGTTGTTTTAACACATTTACTCTTAAACATAACCATGAAAACTCACAAAAGTTACTTGAAATTGAACAAATGTTTGTTGAAGTAAATAAAAGAATTATGTTCAAATGACTTATTGGTTAAATTATGTTTTACAGTGTACACACCAGAACAGTGTGAATGAGGGGTTAAACACACCATAAAACTACAACTATGGAGGACAGAGAGGGAAAAAGTGATACGGTACTCAGACTGGACAGTCCAATTGGTTTTTGTAAGCATCTTGCCTGAGATTTCAGATGGGAAAGTTGGAGCGATTAGGGGCCAAAGAGCAGAGGAGAGGCCACTCTACAGTCTATATTATTAGATTATTATAATACTTTATTATTAGACCACTATGTAGGCGCACATTGGAACACAAGCATTAATCAGGGATCAGGAAAACTGTGAGAATCTTTGGAAGTGCGCATTGAAGACGGCAGACTGTTAGCTGTTAAAAACGTTAAGACGCACCACACACACACACATACACGAGGACGAGCAGACGCCAAAACACGTACACCGGAATCAATGTGTGTGAGAAGCTGAGACACACACACACACACACTCGACCAGCCATGATGTGATCTGAACGAGACGCATGGTGGGAAACATACTGCCTTCACCAGTGAGGGTTAAAGTCGTTATATACCGCCTCATGCAAACACTGCTTGTCTACAAGGTGTCATTAAAAGGCAGACAGACACGTATGTTAGCACATGAAATTTGTGAGTGCGTTCATTTTGTTCATGTGTTGTTAGAGATGTGAGAATATTCAATAACTTCACGACTAAATACTTTTAAACCACTAAGATGGATCCTTAAATAAAGACTTACAGTTAACCTTGCACCCTTTCACCATTTCTCACCTGCGCCTTCTTCCCTGTCAGTCTGTCCACCTCCGCCCTACAGCGCTGTAGCTCTGCCTCCAGCTCCTCCCTCTCCTTCTGACTGCTCTCATACAGGCCTTGTAGCTCTAGAAGTTCACCCTTCAAACCCTCACACTGAGGGAGAGAGAGAGAGAGAGAGAGAGGGAGAGAGAGTCACATTACAGGAAAATGTGGAATAACCAGTGATGGGAATAACGGCGTCAAAATAACGGCGTTACTGAAAAAAAGTCATTTTTCAGTAACGGGTAATCTACCCAATTACTGTTTCCAGCGTTACAACACCGTTACCGTTATTGACAATAACATGCGGAGCGTTACTGTTATTAAGCTGTTTTCATCCGACCAAGCTCTCAGCTACAGGAGCGGCAAAGCTTTTTTCTTTTCTTTGGTGAGGGGCGAGACAGCCGCATAAAGAATGATGATTGGCTAAGGTAGAGTAGAAGCATAATTTAATTTAGACCTATTTGATCGCCAGTTGCGGCCTGTTGATGTGCAATTAATATGAAAAGTTCTAAAACATCTATTGTGTTTTATCATTCTACTATTATATACACAGTAATGACCAAATCTACAATGATACATGAAATTGTCTCACATTGTCCCACAGCGATATTAGAATAGTGTAGATTTGTGTACAATGTTTTCTGTTAAAAATGTATTATTTTATTTATATTTAGACTTTTATTTATTTTAAGTGTCTATTTCATTAATTACACATATTTAATAGTCAGTGTTATTACAAATAATTGAACATACAGCTAAATTTTCATCAAAGGGGTTAGGCAATGCACATTTTTGACATATTTGAACATTTTTTAAAAATGTAATGCATAAGTTACTTTCCCTGGTAACTAGTTACTTTTATAATGCTGTAACTCAGTTACTAACTCAGCTACTTTTTGGAAGAAGTAACTAGCAACTATAACTAATTACTTTTTTAAAGTAATGTGCCCAACACTGGGAATAATAGAGTTAATTTGATTTTTTTGTGAAGAAATGATTGCTGTTTGCTAAAAACATACACTCGAAGAAAAACTGGTTCTTCATTATCGATGTAGAAACTTTTATGCTGTTTAAGGTTCTTTGGAGAACCTTATGGGAGTTTCAGTGCTTTTTTAACCCTTTTTTGTCAAAGTATGACCTTAATGGCTACTGACCTTATGCCTAACCTACTGATTTACTTGTGGATGGCTTGTGGGAAAAAGCTATCACGCATTCTGGTGGATCGAGTCCTGATGCTGCGATAGCGTCTTTACACTCCTCCCATCTGGCAGACGCTATCGCAGCATCAGGACTCGATCCACCAGAATGCATGATAGCTTTTTCCCACAAGCCATCAGACTCTTGAACACAGTTTCTGCCCTCACACTTCCCCCTACACACTCACTTTACACATCACTGTCGCTGCTATACGGACATCTATATCTATATCTCATTCATGTTGCACTGAAAGTGTCTCAGGAAAATGTTTATGAATAATGTTTATGTTTACAGACGATACAGTATTGTCCCTTCAAACTGCTGCTGATCTGGCACACATTTAAAACCAGCCGATTGAGACTGTAATCCTCTTCTCTTGACTGCTACTACATTATTTTGCCCTGTTGCTGCATATTTGCACTATTGAACATTGCTGTACATATCACTGATAGCTTTTTTCTGACTGTATCTGAACAAATTGAAAGTATTGCACAGATTGTTTTATTTAAGACTGTATAGAATGTCTCATATTGAAACTGTTACTGACCTCATGCACATCCAGCACATTCATTCATGCACTTTTTAGTGTCAAAGACAACTCCAAAACCAGGCTGAATTAGCGCATTCTAATGATCTCTCTTTCTTCTTCTAGTTTAAAAGTTTACATTTATATTCTACTCTAGCTTAAAAGTGTATATTTCATATTCTATTTATATATTTTTATTCTATGTGCCTTATTTGCATGTTGTTCTTTGTTCTGTGCACTGTTAAAACTGGAGCCACGTCGTCTCGTCTCTTTGTGTACCTGTACAGTACATAACAGAGATGACAATAAAGTTTACTTTGACTGACTTTGACTTTTGACTTTGGATGTGTGTAGAAATCATTGTTATGGTGCAATCTTTAATAGTAACAGATCATATCTGCCTCTGCCTTTTAGAGAGATCAGTTATCAATTTATATCAAGCAATTGATAAAGTGACTCAGTTAAATTTTACCAAATACTACATTTGAACAAATTGAACAAATTATTACATATTGCACATAATGAACACGTGTAAATCAAAAATTCTTCATGATCACTTCATGATGAATGGGTAAAAGGGTCTTTGTAGAACCAAAGAAGGTTCCTCTATGGCAGGGGTGGGCAATTAATTTTCCCAAGGGGTCACTTGACAAATTTTAATTAACATGGAGGGCTGAACTAATAGACTGTAATCAACTCTGCTCAACCGAACTCCATTAAAAACAAACAAACAATTGTCTGGTTTTGATTAGCTCTTACTGTTAATACTAGATGTTACGGTTAAGCTATAAATGTGCAGAGCAGGGCATATTATATCTTTGTATAATTTTATTTTTGACAATACGTTCTTTTAACAGCAATACTGAAATATGTACATTTTTGCATTTTTCACCTTCAAAATAAAAGCAATGCAGTTGAATGGTGTGCATAAAGTACACTACTTATCTTTGTGTTTTTATGTTTAATCTGTTATTTCATGCTGTCCTCAGGCGGGCCGGCCAGGGACAGACAAAGGGCCCGATGTGGCCCTCGGGAAGGGCAATGCCCAGGTCTGCCCTATGGCATCACTGTGAAGAAACACTTTTGGTTCTAAAAGTTTTAAGAGTGTAGAAAGGGATGAACATTTACAGCATTTATCATATACTCTTAGTCAGACTCTTATTCCAGTTCCTAATTATTTCATGGACAGTTTCCCTGAGAGCAACTTGGGGTTAACTTTGAGACGTGTTTTGCACTGTTTATTAATTAGTGTTTTAATAACTCAGAATCCCTTTAACTTACAGAAACCACACACATACAGTCAGAATCACGAGACTTCAAACTTAACGGCTGAGGTGTATTGGCGCCCGCCCAGGGTTTAAGGCACCAAATACCTAGGCCACAACTGTTTGAGCAGCAATATGACAATGTTTGGAACACACCTCTTTCTGGACCTGGGATGCTCTCTCCTCAGCCTGTTTGAGCTGGTCTCGGAGGGTGGAAACTTCACACTGGGCTTCATTCTTGTCCTCAGTGCTCACACCACTCCCTTCATCCGAAATGTTCTTCTGGACACCTGTCTGCTCCGAGTTCAACACGCTCATGTAGCCTTCAGCCCTCGTCACCGCCTCGTCTTCCGCTTTCTGAAGGTTTGTTTCGACTTTGCCCTCCACATTGTCCTGCTCTCCTCTCAGGGTCAGGTAGGAGACATTAGCACTAGGAGAGACGAGGACAAAGTGGACACAACACAACATTCATTGAGGCACAGTTAAAGTTAATTTTAAAAAATGTTTTTAAAAAGTGTTTTCTTTTTTATATCAATGCATTGTTTTGTTGTTGCCACAAAGCATCTTTAGAACCTGGTTCTATGACAACGTACTGATGAGAGTCGTCCGCTGTAAACAAAGCAAACATTTAAGATAGAAAATCATTCCTCATTGAAAAAAACTCCAGAGTGAAACAGCTGTTCACGCACACAGCCCCCACAACTCACTTAATTTTACTGATGGATGTAGAAGGACTACCAATACAACAAACCTGCTGCATTCTTGCAAAGAACATTTTGAAGATACACATCTAAGTAACAAGGACAGAGAGCCTTCATATAAATGCAGAAGAGTAAAAGTAATGTGTCTTTCAAATGTAGTGGAGAAAAGTTTGCACAAATGTACAGTACTGTGCAAATGTTTTAGGCAGGTGTGAAAAAATGCTGTAAACAAAGAATGCTTTGAGAAATATAAATAATGATTGTTTATTTTTATCAATTTACAAAGTGCAAAGTGAGTGAACAAAAGAAAAATCTAAATCAAATCAATATTTGGTGTTACTACCTTTTGCCTTCAAACCAGCATCAATTCTTATAGGTGCACTTGCACAAAGTCAGGGATTTTGTAGGATTATAGTCATTATATTATTTTGTAGGATTATAGGATTATAGATCTGTGGTTAGTTCTCCAAGATGTTTGGAACAACCTACCAGCCGTGTTCCTTCAAAAACTGTGTGCAAGTGTACCTAGAAGAACTGATGCTGTTTTGAAGGCAAAGGGTGATCACACCAAATATTGATTTGATTTAGATTTCGCTTTTGTTCATTCACTGCATTTTGTTGATTGATGAAAATAAATGATTAACACTTCCATTTTTGAAAGTATTCTTTGTTTACAGCATTTTTTCACACCTGCCTAACATTTTTGCACAGTACTGTATATACTCAAGTAAAGTAGAGTAAAAATCCTGAACCGGTAAAGGTACCATTTAGGTACTCATGAGCAAGATACAGACCCCAAGCACTGCTCCAAAAAGCTGCCCACTGCTTCTTCATGGTCAAATGCAGAGGTTACATTTATGTGGTGCACTGTGTGCTGTGGTGTGGTGTGTTCACAATGACTCACTTAGATTCACTCAAAAACACACTTAAGTAAAGTGCTCATATATTTTTACTTTGTTACTGTTCGCCTCTGATTATACGAGCAATTAATGTAAGTTAAAGAGCCAAGGTCAACTTCTATTTGCAGAACAGGATCAGTGACACTATTTGGCTCTGTCTAGGCACCGCAGCATTACTTGGTTTATATCAGTATTATATCTGTATATCACTGAGGTGAATGTTTTTCTGCATTTGCTTGTCCCCTAAAGAATTTATCAGATTTTTGTAGGTTTGTGAGCACATTTTTGTATTACTCAAAAACTGTATTAACACTATTAAAAACTGTTTTTGTTTTGTATTAACAAAAACTACTATTCGAAAAGTTGCAAAATTTAATTCTGAAACACTAAAAGTGGTAAAGGATTTACTTAAGTGGAAAGGAGCAAGTGGAAGTACCTCACAAAGTGTGCAAGCCTAGATGGCTTGTGTGTGTGTGAAAGTGAGTGATTATTTGTCATTGTGAACACAGCATAGTAAACAGTGCACCACAACCAAATGTGACCCATCCATGAAGTGGGCAGCTAACAAGGGATGGCGCCCAGGGAGCAGTGCTTGGGGATTGTACCTTGCTCATGAGTACCTCAGTGGTACCTTTACCAGTCCCTGGAATCGAACCTACGACCTTCTGATCACGGGGTGAACACGCTACCATTACGGCACCAACTGCCCCAAGTTTATGTGTTTTTCTGAATATTCATCCAATTTAAAATACATTCTGTCTGGAAAGTGCAACAGAAAAAATCACATCAGCTTTTACAACCCCAGAGCCGGGACAAGCGAGGTTCATTAGCATGCGAATGAGATCGTGTATGTTCAGAAGAGGAATGTTCATGGCTGAAGGTTCCAGCAGTTTGATGAGAGATGACTTCAGCTCTGTTCTGTAACTGTCAGCGAAAGTTATTCCAGACCATGTGATCTGTGAAGAACTTAAGAGCAGAACACTACTGTCTTTCTTTCTGTTGCTCTGACCTCAGTGCTTTTACTGCCCTAAGGAGAGATGGATGTGAACCAAAACACCAGGGCCACATGACGGTCTTTCATGGTGGTAAAAAGTTCCAAATAAAATAGGAAGGCAAATTTCCCCAGCAAAAAAAAGAACTGCAGGAGAAAGTTGCTTTTAATGCTGCATCTCTCCCACACTTTATCTCACTACAACAATCACATCAAGATAATGAGCTCAGTTATTTTCAGTGACATTAGTAAGTGCTTTAACATTGCTGCCAGTGAGTTTAGCTGTTATTTTTTTTGGCTGCCATATGTGTTGATTGAGGAGCCTGATGGCAACTCACGTGGCTTTCTGCTGCTCCAGCAGTTGCAGTTTCTCAGAGAGCTGCTTGTTATCATTCCTCAGCGTCTGACACTCGTCCATCAACGTGCGACACTCTTCCTTCAGCTGACCCACCTCACCTGAACACAGAGAGAATATAGATGCTTTCATTAATGCGTGAATTATGGTTTTTGAATTTTTTATGACTAAAAGTCAAAAGAAACATTGAAAGTTGAGCACTGAACATGAAGTGAAAAGAAAAGAAATTTAAATGGACAATTACATGCAAACATTTTAAAAGAAGAGCAGAACCAAAATAATGACCTTTATGCAGCCAACATGAATAAGTGAAAAGTGAAAGATTATTTGTCATTGTGAACACACCACAGCACAGCACACAGTGAACCACAATGAAATGTGACCTCTGCATTTGACCCATCCGTGAAGGAGCAGTGGGCAGCTAACAAGGGAAGTGCCCGGGGAGCAGTGCTTGGGGACAGTACATTGCTCATGAGTACCTCAGTGGTAACTTTACCAGTCCTCGATTCGAACCTGTGACCTTCTGATCACGGGGCAAACACCCTACCGTTACTCCACCGTCTCTGCCCCACCTTCTCCCCTTTACCCCTTCTGAACCATTATTCCACGGTCCCGCATGGTCTATTCTCATACACAGCGCTACAATGTCACACTGCTACACCGCAACCCTGCTTCCTCTAATCCAGTAGGAATCTCAACAGCGCAAACATCCAACAACAAACAACTGCTAGCTCTCTTCTCCCTGCACTCATCCGAGCTCAACAAACAAACAAACATTTTGGCTGGGCCAAAGGGCATCAAAAGGGCACAGAGAAGACTGGCAATTAGTCTGTTATCATTCTTCCCTCCAGTGTCTGACCCCAGATCCGAGGCCTGCACATGATTTAGGCTGTGTGATGACCACAGTGGTGTTTTGCGTCAGACCTGGGATCAGTGAGTTACTCTGGAAGGAGTGAAGAAGTCAAAGGCATGCTGTTTACAGTACATATCTTAATATAGCAAAGAGCTGGAGCCACAGAACGAGAGAGAGAATATCATCACTCCTGCTAACACTAATGCCTCACTGGGGGTTCACTTCCCTCTCATTACCACATTACAGCCTGCCATGTGCGTCCCCTTGGCTTACACAAGCTGTATATTACAGAACTTGATAGAGGACACACGTTAACATTAGTTTTGTTCTGGTTATGAGAAAAATGGAAGTTGTTTTCTTAAGATCATGGCTTTTTTATTTCTCCAAAGGTAAGTCTGAGCTCTGTTTGACGTAATGAATACTGATATGATAACTGTCCAACACAGATAGACCAGCAGATATTGTGACAGTCCCAGATAAAAATAAAATCAGGCCTGTTCTTCCATGATGATGTATTGCCCAGATAGTAAACGTTACTGAAAATAAGTCACCAAGTTTACATTTATGGCATTTAGCAGACGCTCATGTCCAGAGTGAATTCCATTGTTCTTAATTTCAGTGACCGTTTCCCTGAGAGCAACTTGGAGCTAAGGGTCTTGCTCAGGGACCCATTGATGGTAGTGCTGGAGGTAGGATTGGAAGCCACAACCTCTTGGTCCAGAGGCGAGTATCCTAACCACTAGGCCGCCACATATTAAGAAAATGACTTTTGTTATCTTGAGACAACAACAACTTTAGTTATCTCAAGATCATGAGAAAAATAAGTCGTGTTCAGTCAGGGCACCGTACAGGCTCCATACTGTCAATTTTGTAACGCACAGAGTACAAAGTTTGGTGCCAGAATTGGAAGCTGCACCAAATCAAATGACATTTATTTTAGCAAAGGTATGTGACCAGAAAATAATAAAAATCAATGTCTTAAAATGTGTAAAATTTTTTGTGGTTCATTCATTTCCTGAATTGCTTAATCCCTGTTGGGGTCGCGGGGACCAGAGTCTATCCCGGGTCTATGGGCGTGAGGCAGGGGACCGTCCCTGGGTGGGAGCCAACATGATGAGTTATAGCAACTTTACGTCAAGAAGCAGCGAATGATATAATCATTTCTAATAAACTTTAAAGGTTTTAGTCATTTTTATCCATCATTACAGGTGTACATGAGAAAATCAGCCTTTAATTGAACAAATGCACACCTACACTATCCAGGATGTAAAGCGGAAAAAGTGACAGCAGGTAAATGAAATTTGTGTTAAACTGCCTCATGTAACGTGTGATGTTCAGAACGACATCTCAACACACATCTTTAATGTGTTTTTAATATGAAAGATGCAGTTTGTTATAGTAGTTCAAATGTGTGTGTTTTACCTTATAAATGCCCACTGCAATAGTGCGGTTGATATATTACAGTGCATGGTGATGATAGTGATATATTTTTAGAGATTTAATCCTAAAAAATAAACCTCACTTATTTTTCTCTTCATTTCATGTCTCTTTCTCTCTCTGGCCCTATAATCTGTGTTAAGTAAATAAACGTCATGTTGAAAGCCTTGAGCGATCACAGATCTGTAGTGATGCAATGAAATGATGACAGTTTTGAGATGCATCACCATAATTCACTTAAATTTGGGAAAGAGAAAATACATTGTAATTATTCATCAGAAAAACAGACTGAGACAAATTACACCGGGGGATAAATAATGCTTAGGAATAATATTGATAAGTAATAATGAGAATTAGGATTTTAAAACCTTCATGTTTTTATTAGGAAATACACACACTCCTCTCTCTTTACACACACACACACATATACACCCACACACATTTAACCCTGGAGTGAATGAGTATATGAGTTCATCCCGGAAGACCACCTTTCTCCTCTCACCTTAAACACACACACACTTAAATACACCCTCGGCTCAGTCATTAGCAACCAGAGCTTAATAAAATGTTTCAGTAATACATCTAATTGCATCTAAATCATCCCACCTGCTGGGTGAAACTAAATAAACATCCAACACACAATGCTATAATTAATTCATTATAAGAATATTAGTTGAACATGGTAGAAGTAATGTCACATACAGCTTACGTTTGTGGCAATATTCAAAAAGAGGCTGATTTGGATGCAGTGAAAAAGTGGTAAACATTATTTACTCCAGTGCCTTTGCAGCCTTGAGATCCACTGGTATATTTGTTTCACATGAGCAAACTTATGGGTGAAACACAAAGCCAGTGCACATAAAACCCTGGAAGCCTAATACACTCCCCATGCTCTCATATCCATATCCAACACCCTCTCATACACACACACACACACACACACACACAAGTAGGTCCAGCCTGGCATAAAAACAGCTTGGTGGAGTTACACTGTAAAGTTCCAATATAACATTGCACTACTGGATTCAGTTTTCTGTTAATTAAAGTAAGACATATTCCAGATTACCGAGAGTTTTCCAGTGACTACGTGATTTGGTTTTACTGCCGGTGAACCACACTGGAGACCTGAACTCTACGAGAGGGACAGAAACTCATGACTGGGTGGTCTCCCCTTTAGAAGTTGGCAGGAACAGATTGTGGCAACAAGCACAGTTGGGCTATGTGACCTCTTCTGTTGATCTAAATGTACCACAAACTAGTTTATTAAATAGTGGTTAGGATGCGCTGTCTCACAATGACACATTTCAGACGGCAAATTAGTATTAATATTGGACACGTTATATCGACAGACGTCCACTGAAGTGAAATAATATCATATCATTGTGATTTACAGCAGTGTGAACAGGACTGACCCTCTGTGTCTGCTTTTTCCTGCTCCTCCCTCCGCTGACTCTTCATGCTGATCTCGGCCCGCAGCGTGGTCAGCTCCAGCTCGTACTCCTGCGTGGTTGCATGCAGCCGCTGCAGCTCGGCCCTCAGCCGGCACAGCTCCTCCTGCAGGAGCGCAATGTCGTTCTCTCGCTCGGCCGCCGCCTCCTCTGCCGCCTGCTGCAGCTCCTGCACCTCCTCCTGCGCCACGCGAAGCTCCTCCTGCGCCTCCCACAGCTCGCTGGCCTTCTCTTCCTCCAGGCTGTCCAGCTCCTCCTGCACCGAGCGCAGCTGAGCTGAAGGAAGAAGAGAACAGAAGCGTGAGAGAGGAACTGAGTGTAGGAAAAGGAGTTTTAGTGTAAGAGAGAGTAGAAAAGGAGCAGTCAAAGTTTGGGAAAGCCCAGTAAAAGACAAAGTGGTTTAGGAAAGTCCAGTAAAAGAGAGAGTAGAAAAGGAACAGTCGTAGTTTAAGAAAGCCCAGTGAAACAGAGAGTAGTTTAAGAAAGCACGGTGAAAGATTTATGTGAAGTGATTTAACAAAAGCCATTGAAAGAGAGAGTAGAAGCGATTAGCGCTCAGGATTCCAATATGCAACGTCATTGTGTGCAAAAATGTAATTATCTTCCAAAAGCAGCTCATTTATAGGCTAAAATAAGTCCAAATCAGCTCAAAATTACCCAGAAGTTTGGTATTTCTTCATTTTAAATTGCTTTACTGCTTATAGTGAAGCGATTTCTTCATAGATATGTAAGGTGAGAAATGTTGAATAAACATGTTTAATGTTGCTTAGGCTTTGCGTTTTCCACTTATTTGTCATGTGCTGTAAAACCTGCATTGGTCTCGGTCTCGGTCCGCCCTGGTCTCGGTCTCGGTCTCTGCTCTTCATAGTCTTGGGATTGTCTCAGTTTCAGCACACTCTGATCTTGGTCTTGTCTCGGTCTCGGTTTCGGTGGACTTGACCCCAACTCTAGCAAAATGCTACATCATTACAAAAACATCTCTTTTGAAAGATAGATGTTTTCAACTACTTGGTGTTTCTGATTAATGCTGAATTCGCGGACGTGGAAGACTACCTTGCTCACTAAAAACTAATGGGAACTTTATTTAAATGAGCATCTTCAGGCAGTTATCGAATGGTTATCGAATGCATAATTAAGGATTTGCCCCAGTGTGTTAACTTAATACATACTGGATACTGTTTTGTCCTTTCACAAGATCAGAGAGTAAAAGAGATCAAACAGTAGGAATGTGTAAGAACAGCAGGTTAAGGACCATATTACACACATATATAGTCAATATAGTACACATTACATAACTGCTAAAGACGTGTGAATACAAAACACACCTGTTTTAGTGTAATAAAGTCACCTGCAGGGTGGGCTGGATGAATGAGACATTCCTCTCTCATTCAGGGTTTACCAGAGAGGTACGTGTGTGTGGGTGAGTTGAGTTGTACAGAGAACTAAACTATTATTATCTCCGCACTCAGCTGTTAAGAGCGTTTAAATCAATTATAGGGTGGAGAACAGCCTGTGAGGCTGCTTGAAAGCAGCAGCATGACATTAATGTTAACCATTCACCTCAGGGCGAAAAATGTGTACACACACTCACACGTTACATTGTGTCTGTGTGTGGTCAGGAATCTCTTTCTCCCAGGTTTGCCTAGGGTTTGATTTGCCACAGGCTCTCTGTAAAGTACATTTTCAGCGTGATTAATTCTACAGTTGCACTGGAAAATGGCACTCAATCATACCTGCTGAAAACAAAAGATGTCGAGTGTGTATTAAGACCACGAGGAGAGCTCCTGAAGCATTCTAATCAATCTCACTGTGCTGATTGTCTAGTAAATTCTCCAGAGCACATGCCAAAGACAACTTACAGTAACTTATAAAGTGCAGGGAAGGCAATGGTGTATAGCAAGTTAGTGAGTACTTACACTTTGTTTCTCTACCTTATTACTCACCACACATATCTATCTATCTATCTATCTATCTATCTATCTATCTATCTATCTATCTATCTATCCATCCATTTCTGTACTATTTGAGTAATCTGTACCTAACTATCTACTTTACAATTTTAATGTAATTTAATGTACATTAAATTACTACATTTCTACTTGACATTGCTAGGTCATGCTCTGTCTAATCACAGACACCAAAAACTGATTAGGATTAGGATGAAAAATACGAATGCACCATGTATCACAACATTTGATCAGGCTTTATCTAGTCATCTAGGCCAGTCGTTCTCAGCCTCAGGTTGTCGGTCTGCTTAGTAGAATTTCAAACGAGACTGAACCTTGTAATATTCTCCTAATGGAAGCTGGATGAGTTCATGTGCACACCATCTTCATGATGCAGAACTTGATGATAAGGCTAAATGGTAATTTATACATTGCAAAGGCTATAAAATGTAATAGAAAGTGTAATAGAAATAGAAGATTGTGTTCACTCTAAATGTACTGTCAGGAGTATTGTGGAGTCTTAGTAACCTGGTTTTGGAGATGTTATTTTTCATTTGAATAAAAGTTCATTCCTTTAAGAACTGTCTAATTGGCCTGGGGTACTTGGTTGAATGCCTATGGTCTGATATACATTTTTATGATGAACGATGTTGCTCATAACAAGAACAAATTCATCATATTCAAAAACTACAAGAGTATCATCCATTAAAGAAGGGAGCACATGAGCCATTCTTTATTTTAGACAGAGTTATGAATAACGAAACCATGTCTATAAATCAGAAACCATTTTTGGATCCACCACAGACCGTGTAACAGATTGTGGAAGTGTTTGTGCATTAGTTACTTTAAGTATGACAAACAATAAGAGGAAGACAAATAGATGGTAATTTATCAACACAGAGAGATGCCGTCTGCAGTACAGGAACTGGAGTTCCCACTAATGTACAATACATTTACTGTAAAATTCATATGGTAATACAGGTGGAGTAAGGTGGAAATAATGTTCATGAATATGTGTGTTAGAGCGCATATTCGCATCATTAGGTAGAGATAAAAGTGTGTGTGTGAGTGGGTTTAGGACCTGATATTCCCTTAAAAATTAGAGGATTTTTTTTGTCATTTTAAATGTGAAAATTAATTTTGTATTTGGGTTTTGATTTGAAAACCTAACATACAAATGAATAAGAAATATTTAAAGTGGTGTGTGTGTGTGTTCATGTATTTATCGCATTGTGGGGACTTTTGTCCCCTAAAATCACTTTTATCTGTTTTTGGGCTTTGTGGGGGCATTTGAGAGGTCCCCATGAGGACAAATGACTTTATAGAAAATGTGCTTGTTTTATTTGAGAAACTAAAAGAGGTAAAAGATGTGCATTTGGTTACTGAGGTTAAGGTTAGGGTTAGGTGTAGGGGTAAAATTATATACATCTAGTCATTATGGGAGTCTATGGAAAGACCTCACAAAGGTAGTAATACATAGACTGTGTGTGTGTGTGTGTGTGTGAGAGAGAGAGAGAGAGAGAGAGAGAGAGAGAGAGTTACCTTGAAGTCTTTGGATCTGTCTTGTAAAGCTCTCTGCCTGGTGGGCGCTAGCTAAGCGTTCATCTTCCAGAATACCTACAGAAAAGAGGAAGAAGGGAATTAAATCCAAAATGAGAAGGTGTGTGTGTGGCTTTTGTGTCCTTGTGAACACATTTGTGTATGTGAGAACTGGTATTCATAAGGAAAGACGATAAAGGTTAACGCTAGGATTAGAGTAAGTAAGTGAAAGTCCCCCTCAAGAATAGCAAGACATGACTGAGTGTGTGTGTGTGTGTGTGTGTGTGTGTGTATGTGTTTCATAATAAGACTAATTTTGGGAACTAATTTTAGACTTAAAATTGGCCTCTCTGTTTGGTTTGGGATAAGTGAATAAAGAAAAACTAGAATAGCAGAAAGGGTCAGCGACAGGCATGAGGTTTTTTAGATACAGTCATCATTATGTCCATAAAATGTCCTCAAAAGTACAGAGAAGTAAACAGGTGTGTGTGTGTGATTCAGCAGAAACAGAGGGACAGCTGGCCACGCAAGGCAGTGACAGCTGAGTATGTTGATTGGGCACTCCCAGTAGTGATGTCACACAAAAACAACAGCACACACACACACACACACACACCTTGCAGCTCGTTGTAGCTCTCCTCATGGCGCTGGGAAACCTCCCTGGCCTCCTCCAGTTCCAGCAGCAGCTGAGCCACTTGAGTTCTCAACAGCTCCAGCTCCTCCTCATCCTCCATCTCCCTCCTCCCCTCCCTCTCTCCGTCCGCCGACTTCTCCTCCATCACCTCCTTCTCCTCCTCAAGGCCTTTCTCGCCGTTCCCAGCCTCTACGTCCTTCTCCTCCTTCTCGTCATTCTCCTCCATAGATTCCCTCTCTTTAGCCGTCAGCTCGTCCCCGAGGCGCGGACGCTCTGCCTTCAGCTCGCACAGATCATCTGCAAAAGACGAAGAGAGAGAGAGAGAGAGAAATGAGAGAGAATGTTTAATTACTTTATAAATGGCATGAGAGTAATTTTCAGAGCGCTCACACGCTCTCCCTCTTCACACCTGCTGTTTCAAGAATAAATAGTACAAAAGTGAATTCGTTATAGTGAGTGGTTATTTGTCATTGTGAACACAGCACAGCACAGGCCACAGTGCACCACAACCAAACGTGACCTCTGCATTTGACCCATCTGTGAAGGAGCAGTGGTCAGCTGACATCAGCAGCACCCGGGGAGCAGTGCTTGAGGACCGTACCTTGGTCATGAGTACCTCAGTGATACCTTTACCGGTTCTGGGATTCGAACCAGCGACCTTCCGATCACGGGGCAAACTCCCTAACTGTTATGCTACCAACTGCCCCAATCCTGTAAAATCCTGTATGAGACCTAGGGTTAAAGTGGCATCCCCCCACCCTCACATCGTCCCTACAGACTGACCCCCAACCAGGAAAACACACCCCAACACCCACCGGCACCAGCACCAGGGCCACGAGGGCACAATACAGTCTGCATGTAACCCCCCCATCTGCTTTCACCTGTTGTCTATTAGAGAAGGACTGCAGGGACACACAGTCTCTCTCTCGCTCTCTCTCTCACACACACACACACACACACACGCACACACTAAGCACCCTGTACCAGCGCTGACAGCAGTTTGATGGCCTGTAAAGCCACAGGGGAGCAGCAAGGATGCCATCTAGTGATCAAAGATGGAACTAATAATTAAAGGCTTAGTCTTGAGCTTAGAGCAATACAGTGGAAATCAATGGCAGAACTTTCCTCCATTCCGCTCCCTCTCTTCATCTATCTATCTATCTATCTATCTATCTATCTATCTATCTATCTGTCTATCTATCTATCTATCTATCTATCTCTCTTTCTCTCTCTCTCTCTCTCTCTTACACACACACACACACACGCACCGTGGCTGGTGGTTGTTGACAGGTGCAGCAGTGTGTGGTTTCTCTCCACCGTGGTGTTTAACCCCTGACCTCAGTGCTACCGTTTAACCTCATTCTCCTTACACCGCTTCCTGCTCTGTCTTCTCTCGCTGAACCAGACTTAATTTTTACACAAAGTGTTCTCATAGTGTGTGTGTACCATGTTTTCATGCATTGTGGGAATCTTTTTGGGCCTTTTTCTCACTTTTGTTCATTTATTATGGCTTTGTGGGGATATTTGAGAGGTCCTCATGAGTAAAAATGACTTTATAGGAAGTATGCATGTTTTATCGGAGAAACTAAAAGAGGTAAAATATGTGCATTTGGTTACTGAGGTTACGGTTAGGGTTAGAATTATATACGTACAGTCATTATGGGAGTCTATGGAATGTCCCTACAAAGATAGTTTGTGTGTGTGTGTGTGTGTGATTGTCTAGACTGCCTGTGTGTGTGTGTGTGTGTATGTGTGTGGGTATCTAAGCGCTGTTTTGAAGGCTTGTGACAGCCCTGAGACGCTCATGTCTCATATGTGCGTCACTCCAGTGAGTTACACGACTCTAACAGTGTGTGTGTGTGTGTGTGTATGTGTGTGTGTGTGTGTGTGTGTGATAATAGTGCCGCCTTAAAGATTTTTCAGAACATTTTTTGGAAAATAATATAAAGAAAAATGCCCAGATTAGTAAAAGATTTACCTATTTATTTATTTATATCTGTATCATTATGGGAGCCAGTGGAAGTACCTCACAAAGATAGCACGGTATAACACGTGTGTGTGTGTGTGTTGGTGTGTGGATGTGTGTGTCTGCATTTACTGCTGGGTTTGTATTATTTATGAATTAAGACATTGTAACCAGGGCTGTGTGTGTGATTTTATTTGTAAAGAACAAATATTATTGATCCTCTGTAATGTAATATAAACACCATTTCTAAAATCTAAATACGTCAGAGAGAGAATCACACACACACACACACACACACACACACACGTGTATAATACAGTCCCACTAAGCCCCGGGAGAGGTGTCCTGCCTAATACCGTAGCAGGCTTTACTTTAATGGGTGTAATGCTTAGATAGGCAACGTGGGCTGAGCCAGACATCAGGCCTGACGAGTCGATTCACCTCGCTGATCCTCTTAGATGCCTGCCGAGGATTACACACAGCTGCTTCTGCAGGAGATTAATTACCCTGCCTTCCTCTATTCACTCCCTCTCTCCCTCTCTCTCTCTCCCAATGCTCATTTCAGCCTGTCTTTTGTGTGCTTGTGTTTAGATCTGCATTACAGAAGAGACTTGCAGGTCAGTATGAAAGAAGTGACACATAAAAGAACAAGTGCACACATATGAACTCCTTTATGTTCTTTCTTCTGTATTTCTCCTCCCTCTCTCTTTCTCTCTGTAATGTACTGAGTAATATCTCCTCAATATGCAGTCCTATACATCGTGTAATCCAGATATGATGCTGCTGCTGTTCTACAGATTTAAGTCTTCTTAGAGATCTAAGAGAGAGGGAGAGAGAGGGGTGGGAAAAGAGAAATGGATAGAGAGAGAGAGAATGGTAGAGGGGGCAGGGGAGAGAGAAATGTTGAAAAATAAAGAACACATCACACACACACTTTCACACACTGCCAGATTAATTTTCCTCACATGCCAAAGTCTTTAAATATCAGTGTTTTGTTCCATGTTGACTGACAAAACTGCGTACAAGAGAGACTTTAGATGAGAATGTGTTTAGATTACTATCATTTCATCTTTACTCCTATGAAGTCTTTCTAAAAACCCTTTGAACAGAAAAGCTGTGGTAAATTTAGTTTCCTGAGACTTTCTCATGCAGTGCAATGAGAGCAAACAGAAAGCCTTGTGTAAAAGTGCACAGTTACAGTAGAGTTGGGGGCAAGACCACCTAAACCGAGACTGAGACAAGACCAAGACCAGAGTGTGTCGAGACCGAGACAAGACCAAACCTCGACCTTGCCATTTCTTTTGATAACTCTGTTATCATCCCCTCAAAAACGGCAAGAAACCTTGGTGTCATTCTGGATGACGAACTGTCATTCTCTTCACACATTAGCAACCTCACTAGGTCCTGTAGATATCTTCTATACAACATCAGAAGAATCCGCCCCTTTCTCACTACCGAGGCTACTCGGCTTCTCGTCCAGTCCTTGGTTCTCTCTAAGTTGGACTACTGTAACTCTCTAATGGCTGGACTTTCAATGAAAGCAACACGACCACTTCAACTGATCCAGAATGCAGCTGCAAGACTTATCTTCAGCGTTTCTAAATTCTCACACACCACACCTCTGCTGCGGAACCTGCACTGGCTCCCTGTGGCTGCTCGCATCAGGTTCAAAACCCTAACACTTGCCTTTAAGGCCAAGGATGGAACTGCACCTCCTTACCTATCAGCACTTATTAAACAACGTGTCACTTCTCGTCCTCTGAGAGCATCAACCGCTGCTCGTTTGGAACCACCTCTACTTAAGAGAAGAGGAAAACATGCATCGAAACTCTTTGCAGTGCTGGCTCCTCAGTGGTGGAACCGACTTCCGCTTTCCGTTAGAACGGCTGAGTCCCTTGCTGTCTTCAAACGTCGTCTGAAGACACACCTCTTCAAAGAGTATCTAGGGGACTAATTTACCTTTTATGTTGTCTTTCTTACAAAGATATAATGAGGAAACCACTTCACTGGAAGCAGTTATCCAAACTGATCACATCAATTTTAAACTTAACAAACCACAGTGAATACTCCTCAAGATCAAACAGTAATATTATAATGTAATTATTTTGAAATAACAGTTACTAGTAATCTATAATCTATTACATTTTGGACGTAACTTGCTCAACACTGGTTATCTAGTTTACATGCATAAAGCAAGCCCAGGTTATCAGATTGTGTATTTGTGGGTGTGAAACAGAGAAAGTGAGTGATGGGGACACACAGACTGATAAGCTAAATTCTCGTTGTGTTTTCTATAACATTTTTAAAACACCTACATTAGCAGAATGTCTGTTAGTCCCGATTGTAAGCAAAGAATGGGAACAGAAAAGAGGCAGAACTCCAAAAGTAGATCATAAAACACAATTAGGACTTAAAAGGGGCTTAAAGAGATTTAGAAAGATAATCAGCCAAACACAGTAAGTAGCACAATTAATTGTGACTGGAGGCTGGGATTTGCCCCAAATTTCCCAGATCAAGTTGATTTTGGTGTGTGGAATGTGTGTCTAATTCAGATCTTATTATAGAGGAAGAAAATGGATTTAGAAAAGACAGACACACACATTAAGGCATGTGTAAGCCTGGTTCCTCGCTCCATCTTCTGTCTCTCTCTTACTCAGTCACTGCCTCCAATGTTTTTCCCTCCATACTGTCTCTCACGATCTCTCTTTCTCTGTCTCCCCATTGCTACTCTCTCTCCATCCCTCCATCTTGTTTGTCCTCTCTCTCTATCACACATATATGCTCACGCAAACAATATCGCAACTTACTCCAGTCTCTTTCTCTTCCCTTTGTCTCACTCCTTCCCTCTCTAAGACATGCCATCATAGCTCTCTCTTTCCTAGCCTCCATTTTCTTTCTTTCTGTTTCCATCTCTCTCTCTTCCTCTCTTATCTCATCCAGTTTCTTTCCCTCTCTTATAGCTCTCTTTCTCTGCTTCTATTTCTATATTCATTCCGTTCCACCCTCTCATTTTTACTCTCTCTCTCTCTCTCTCTCTCTCTCTCTCCTATCGTTCTCCCTCTGTCTCTCTCTTTCTCTCTCAGTCAATCTGATGTTTTTCACAATCTCTCTCTCTCTTTCTCCAACTTTTCATTGATCTCCTTTAACTTCCTCGCTCTGCCTCTTACACACATGCATTATTACAGTTCTCTCTCTTCTCTCCCTTCTTTCTCTCTTCATCCCTGTCTTTCTCTCTCACTCCAACCAGTTTCTTTTCTTCCCTTCATATACTCTCCCTTTCTCTACCTCTCTCTCACTCCATCCCACCCTCCTATTTATGCTCTCTCTCTCTCTCTCTCTCTCTCTCTCTCTCTCGCGCGCGCATCTTCTCTCCTCCATCTTCTACTTTGCTCCTCCCATTTCTCGTTTTCTCACTTCCGCTCACCAATTTCTTGCCCTCTCTCCGTCCTGCTTTCCTGTTTATCCTCTCTCTCTCTCTCCCTCTTCTATCTTTCTGCCTCCAGCTCTCTCTTTCTCTCTCACTCCATCCAATTTCTGTGCCTTCCTTCTGTTTCTAATCCTCTCTGTCTCTGCCTCATACACATATACATTATTATATCTCTTTTCTCCCCACCACCTTCCTTCTCTCTCCCTTACTCCATCCAGTTTCCTTCCCTCCCTTCTTACACACTGTCTCACTCTTTCTCTGCCTCTCTCTAGCTACTCACTCCATCCCACCCTTTTATTTATGTTCTCTCTTTCTCTCTCCTTCTCCCGTCCACCTTATACTTTTCTCCTCCTACTTCTTTTTCTCATTCCCTCCGACCAGTTTCTTTCCCTCCTTTTAGTGTCTCTGGTTCTTCACCCCTCTCTGTCTCTATCCTGCCTTCTCATTTATCCTCTCTCTCTCTCTCTCTCTCTCTCTCTCTCTCTTTCTCTCACTCTCTCCTGTCTTTCAGGCTCATATCCAACCAGTGACATTAGTCTCCTGTTTATAGCTCTACTCTCACTCCTATTACCCTAGGCTAGAGTAACTGAAAACCAGCACTCATAACCTTCACGCGCGCACACACACACACACACACACACACACACACACACAGACACACACACACACACACACACACACACAGACTTGGTCTCAGTGTCTTAATCATTTCATTAAAAAAAACAAACCCAGCAGTAAGTCTAGTCCCGCTCCACTCGTTACGCACTAATGTAAGCTGAGTTCTTATATAATGTGAGCAGAGGGTTGAGCCCGAGAAAGAGAAAGAGAGAAAGAAAGAGAGAGAGAGAGAGGTGGAGGGTGGGGAGAAAGAGTGTTGATGAGCCTTCCACACCACAGCCCTTTGGGAAATCAGAGAGGCAGATAAAATAGGCACACACACATACACACACACACAGAGCAACAGGAGTTAAAACATCAATCATACAGGTGGCGACGCAGGAACTAGTGACGTAAGTTGTAACTGCCTTCCATCTCCTCTCTACTACAAACACACACACACGCACACACACACACACAGAAATCTATTTTCCCCTGAAACAAGGTTGTCCACAGCCTCAAATCTCCACAGCACATATTAATGCTGCTTATCAGCTAACTGCAGGACGGTACAGCATCAGCTTATGAGTTTTCATCTTTAAGAGCAGGCACCTCTCTTTCCCTTCTGCACTGTAAGGTACTTCAGGTGTAGCGAGTGAGTGATTATTTTGTCAGTATTTGTCATTGTGCATAGGACACAGTGCAGTACAACACAATGTGACTTCTGCATTTGACCCATCCATGATGGAGCGGTGACATTGGCAGTGCACGGGGAGCAGAGCTTGGGGATGGTACCTTGTTCGTGAGTACCTCAGTGATACCTTAAACCGGCAACATTCTGATCTCAGAGCCTTAACCATTTATATGTAAGTAAGACATATCTCCCAACGTGGGCCCCATGATCGGAGGGTTGCTGGTTCACGTCTTGGTCAGGTAACGGTGCCACAGAGGTACTCATGAGCAAGGTACTATTCTTCAAGCTCTGCTCTCTGTGCGCTACCAAAAAAGCTGCGCGCTGTGGATGGGTCAAATGCAGAGGTCACGTTTCGTTGTGGTGCCATGTGTTCTGTGCTGTGCTTTGTTCACAATAATCATTCACTTTAACATTTTTCAATGCCACCGTCCTATTTGTAAAGAAAAAACTACAGCATTTTAAAAGTACATTCATTACTGTTAGGCAAATGGTTAACCAATTTCAATGAGCTACTCACCAACACTGCCCCTAACAAGCACCTAACACACTGCACCCCCGCCAAACACACACAGACACATTCATATATACATATATGTATATATATATATATATATATATGTTCACAGAGAGACACACACTTACAGATGCCGTAAGCCTTGTTAGAGTGACCCTAGCTGCCCCCAAGAGACCCTGATACCACACTGCAACTCTAACAGACAAAAGTAACTAGGAGCTCAGTATTTTAAGGGCATGCACACATCCACCACACACACACACACACACACGTCCTAACCTTTGTGGTTTGTTTTAGTTCATTTCTCCCCCTAGGACAGTAGCTGGACACATCACGACACAAGCAAGGCAAGAACTCAACCCAGCACAGCAGTCAGGGACAGAGGAGAAAAAGAGCCCCAAAGCAAATACAACAGACATTGATGAATGCAGACTGAAAGAGTGACATTGACTCAAACCAGAGGTGAATAGTGAAACACACACACACACACCTATAAACACACACATGCTCTCTCTCTCAATTCACCTCAACCCCAACCCTGCAATCCATCTTTCCTAATCTCTCCCCGGGCATATATTGAATGGTTCTTTCCACACACTCGTTTCTCCAAGCCTGCACGTACGGAATATCAATGAGCTAAGGTCAAGAAAAGAGAACTATGCAGGAATGGTGAGTGTTACACCACATGGTAATGTTTAGTGTGTTACCCCATGAGGGAGCGTGTATTACACACCTACACCCGGCCCCCTGTATAACCTCTCTAAGCCGAGACCAACAGTGCAGGCTCACCACGTCTCATCCAACATTAATGATCTCTTAATGATGGAGAGAGAGAGAGAGAGAGAGAGTTGTTACTCACATTTCTCTCTGTTTGTTCAGTCTGCTGCATCTACAAACACCACTTAAGGCATCTGGCTGATGTAAGAGCCTCCAGTCAGTTACGAAACCTGATGCCTAGGGCTGCTTGACTCCAAATATGTAAAAATAATAATAAATGGATTTCTTGGGAAAGTGCTACATTCCAGTTTTCTCCCTTAGCTTGGAGATCATGTTCATTTGAACAACAGTTTTATGTACTGATGCAATCTTGGCTGTTTGGAGTCAGTTCAAGGGAAACTAGGAATTGATCCTTTTTGGATTTGATTCAATCCTGTCATTCCGAAACATTCACTGACCGCTGCTGTCCCTAAATCTCACCACACTCTTGCCTGTAAGCATGCCCATACACTTTTCTTACTGTAGGCACGTTGTACTTCGATGTGTATTGGGTCCTGGAGCTCCTGAACTGGACTTCAAGATCACATGGTTATACAGAAATCTTGCTATCTGGAACTTGAAGTGGATCTTCAGGTGCTAAAATCAATCCTAAATCATTGTTTTTGAACAATTTCTGTGTTTATTCTGCTTGTAGCTGGTTTTTGGATGCTTTGCTGTGTTTGTTAATCTCATTTTAGATTACCTGTGTTATTCCTGTTTGCAGGCTTCTGACAATTTATTATCTATGAAACTGGATCCAGCTGTGTTGATTAGCTGATTGATGGATAAAGACACTGAACTGTTAAAATTCTCTCTCCATATTTGTTTGGTTTAATTTGGTGATGTTACTCGATGAGCGGCTAAATGATTGGTTGGAATCAATTAAGTGGCTTTTGAGTCAAATCATCAAATCAAATCAAATCATTGATTCTTTCTGGGCTCAACCCAAATTTACAGCCCTGACACCCTTCATTGTACATTTCTGGGCCTAAGGGCCTGTTTACACATATGCAGATATTTTTATAAACGCATATTGTTTTGTATGTTTGGGCCTTTTGTTTACACATAAACAGAGTTTTAGCCACCTCTCAAATGCATATTTTTAAAAACGTCCCCCAAAGTGATGATGTTTTAAAACGCTGGTTTCTGTGGATACGTGTAAATGTGTAAAAGGCCCAAACGTATAAAACAAAATCTGCATACGTGTAAACAACACTTTCCATACACTCCTCATAACTCATACAAAAATACATACATATCCATGTTTGTGAATTGAGGCTCCTCCCCGATGCTGGAGCGAATAATCTGGCCTCATATAGCCATGTGGCGCTGTGGTGAATCAGAAAATGATGTCATACGCTTCATAACACAGACGGTGTGTGTGTGTGTGTGTGTGGAGTAAAGGCAACATATTGTACAGAGAATCTGCAGAGAAGGCATATGTGAGAATATTAACACAACACAAGAGAGGATTTATATGTGTTGGAGTTTGAGGTAGGAACTGAAAAATACAGAGAGGGATAGAGAGAGAAAGAGGGAGGGGAAGAAGGAGAGATGGAGAAAGAGGGAGAGAGAGAGTGTCAGATTTCTGGTGCAGTGAGGAGAGGCATGAATTATTCACGTCACCTCCATCCTGGCCCTCTTTTAAAGTGGCAGCAGAGGAGCGAAAGAAAGAAAGAGAGAGTAAGAGAGGAAGAGAGAAAGAGAGGGAGAGAGCGGAAGAGAGAGAGGGCAACAAATAGAAGCACTAAAAGGAGAGTTGTTACCATGCATAATCAAGGTGACCAGACACTGCATCTCTCTCTCTCTCTCTCTCTCTCTCTCTCTCTGTCTCATGCAGGACGAACAAGTGTGTGACGTCATTGTGCGTGCATCTGACACACGCAGCGCCTGTTGCCATGGTTACTACCCCCTGCCCGGGAGCATGGAGCCGGAGTGGAAGCTTCCTGTGCTAATAATGTGCTGCTTCTAAAAACAAAGAGGCATCTCGCTAGCGTTGCGCACTGCCATCTGGACGCTGCATTCGACGTCATCCCTACGCACTGACCTCAACACTGCGGACAACGATCCCTGAACACACACATTGGGGTAGAAACCACATCTGCAATGCTGGCCGCATTGGCTAACTCATTAACGTGTCACAGCCAAACTGCAGCTCGAATAAATCCAACTTTAAGTCTCTTGCATTTTCTAGAGAGTTTTAATCCCTGCTGGAAAAGTTGCAGACTCACATTAGTGCAGAAATCTTTATCAGCACACAACACCACACACCAGCGCAGCAACAAGGGGATAGAGCCAGGAGCGAGAAACAGAGCGAGAAAAGAAGTTACGAAGAGCTTGACTCATTTGTCACTACTCAGGCAGCAGCTTGATGGAACCATTTGAGCATATGGAGCATCGTGTGTGTGTGTGTTGTGTATACTGCATGATACTACATTATCTTTGGCGTCAAAGTCTCATATTTCCGGCTCAGCCTGGACCACTACACAGCCAGATGTGACCATGTTGACCGATGTGATGGTGGTGGTCAAGTGGTCACCTACAGACCAAGAGGTCATAGGTTCAAATCCAGCTCCAGTCTGCTGTGAAAACTAGCACCGTTGGGTCGTTGGGTTGCTATGAATAAGAGAAAATGCCATAAAATGTGACAAATATTGTGACCTCAGTTGCTAAAGAAATGTTCAACGTATGTGTATCCAAGAGTATAATTAAAGTGATTATTTGTCATTGTGAACACAGCACAGCACAGCACACAGTCCACCACAACCAAATGTGACCTCTGCATTTGACCCATCCGTGAAGGAGCAGTGGGCAGCTAACATGGGCAGCGCCTGAGGAGCAGTGCTTGAGGATGGTACCTTGCTCATGAGTACCTCAGTGGTACCTTTACTGGTCTGGGATTCGAACCTGCGACCTTCCGATCAGGCGGCAAATGCTCAACCGTCAAGCCACCAACTGCACCTGACAATGTTGCTGTGTGAAGAACTTGAAGAGAAGCTTTAATCATTGAGCCTGGTGTATGTTTTTACATTTGAAGTGTTTAGATGCTGATGGCAGCTGTTGACCATCACCATACCAATGCAGATGCAACAGACTGGACACCTGGTAGCGTAACGGTTAGGGCATTTACCGATTCGAATCCCAGGACTTCACGCAGAAGGACCCTACGGCCGACCCAGGGATCGAACCCAGGACCTTCTCGTTGTGAGGCGGCAGGACTAACCACTGCTCCTGGACTGAGGCTTCTTTTTAATAATTATCTATTATATACAGTACCGTGCAAAATTCTTGAGCAACCCCTCAACTCTTCATATTTTACTTCCAAAAACAACCAGACCGTACGATCCCAGCCCAGACCAAGGGAGGAGTCCACCACATCGGAAGGGCCACCTGACCAGGACTCCAGTTCCAGACCTTCACAATTAGCCCAGACTACCAGATCAGCGTCACCAGAGTTTTAACCAATCACATCCACATCACCTGTATTTAAGGACTTTCGGTCACAACCATTCCCCGCGAAGTATTGTTATGCCTAGTGCTACATACCGAGCGTTCTTTGTGTTTGCCTGCCTCGGTTTTGACCCTTGCTTTCGGTTTTTGGATTACCCCTCTGCTTCTGGTGATTTGGATTTGTTTGCTCCGTGGACTGTGTTTTCTGGTTTTGACATCTGCTTAAATAAACTCTTGATCTGTCATCAATCTAATCCTGTGCCTGCGACCTGGTTCTGTCGACTCTGCGTTTGGGTTCACCTACCGAGTGTTACAGAGAGGCATTTTTAAAGTAGACTTGAGGAATAGTATTAACATGTACAGTATGTTTGTATGTTCCAATGACTTTTCCAGCAAAATGTGAAGAGGTGAGGAGTGGCTCAGTTTTGCTCAGTACTGTAGATCCTTACACAGACTGTAGTGTTTGTGTGCGTGTTTGTGTGTGTTGAGTGTGTGCATGCACTCACCCCCCTTCACATGTGCACTTTCCCTCTGTCTGCATTTAGATCTCTTAGCTAAATTCAGTTTCTCCCTGTGCTGTGTGGAACCGAGGCATTACCAGAGGGTTCTAGAGCGAGAGACGAGTGACGCAGCGCCGGAGACAGGAAGGACCGCTGGAAGGGGAAAAGGAAGACACGAGGTGGGGAGGAAGGAAAGGCCGACAGGGCTGATGGTTATGTTTAGGTTCAGAAGTCAAAGTTCATGAACTTGTGCACTTCCGGGCAGAGAAAAACAGATTTTATGTGCATGGTGTGTGTGTGTGTGTGTATTAGGCAGGCACTAAGCAGGGACCCACCCTGTCGTGACTCAAATGTGGGTCGGAATACACAGTATGTGGTGTGTATGTGTGTATGGGATAAGAGGTGTGCATATGTGTGTATTCATGGGTGTGTGTGTGTGTTCAGGGGCAAGGAGGGTGTATTGACTGTGACAAAACCTAAACCCTGGCACTCAAATGTGTGTTGGAAATGACAGCATGTGATGTCCGTGTGTGTTGTGTACAGCGACTCTCAAAAGTGGGTTGGTGTGTGTGGGTGTGTGACAGTGTGTGTGTGTGTGTGTATGCGAGAAAGACAAAGAAAAAGCGAAAGGGAGAAAGAAAGAGTGAGTGGGATGGAGGAGGGATATATAATAAAGCATGTGGGTGCCAAAAAGGAGGAACAGTGGAGGCAGAAGCGCCATGAGAGAGAATTAGAGCATGTGTGTGAGTGTGTGTGAGAGTGAATGTGTGTGTGTGTGTGTACATATAGCACACACTCCCTTGTCTCTTTTCTCAACAATCTGCTGCTGCATACTGTATTCCAGTCCATACTGTACATCCCACCGTAACACTGGAACAGCATGAGGAAGTGGGACGGGGGGAGAGAGAGTTCATCTGCAGCTCACTGAGATTTCAGTTAAAAAATTTAGCTTTGAAGTGTCTTTGCCTTTGATCATGAGCATGCTTTATATGAACAATGCCCAGCCGGACCCTCAGAAAAGACATTTAATTTTCATTCTTGCGGATTTCACACACGCACACACAAACACACAATAGAACATTCTAACTTGGTAAGTCTTATATTCTTGCAGGCAAGAGAGGGAGAACTGATTATGCAACGAGCAAGCAAGTTGAGGCTACAAGTCTGGCTCCAGTTCCAGTCCAGGAAGGCCAGTAATTCAGAACGTTCTCACCTGGTCTCAGGTAAATACTCACACACCATATTGCACTGTATGATGGAAAACCCCGTAGATCAGGGATATCCAGTTCCGGTCCTTCAGGGCCGCTATCCTGGAGGAATTTTATCATACCTGGTGGGTCAACTCTGGTGACCATCTACCTGAGACAAGGTGGAAATGACCTGAACTCTAATATGATACCGGACACCAGATCTCCAGCAGCGGAACTGCACACCCCTACCTTAGATCCAAGGAGAACATCCCAGTTGCTCAGAAATGAAATTTGCATTGCAAGTTCCTTATGCTGCTCTCACATCACACTGATGGAGTTCTGATGGTGTTTTGACACTGATGGTGGTGTAACAGTTAGGGAGTTGGCCCTGTGATCGGAGGGTCGCCGGTTCAAGTCAAGTTCAAGGTACTGTTTCCAAGAGAATGCCCATGTCAGCTGCCCACTGCTCCTTCATGGATGAGTCAAATGAGGTCAGATCTTGCTGTAGTGATAATGTCATAATGTCATAATGACAGTGACTTAAAGACACCAGGCAGAACCATGACACTGTCTATACACACACCCGGCTGCAGAAGGCCTAGAGTGTGTGCTCTGGGTTCATCTTTACATCTTGCGTGTCAGCAGTATCTCCTTTACTCACACGGGGGACGAACACAGCGTCAAACACACAAGCTGCCAAACCGTCTGCTCTGAGTCACTACTGAGAGACGTGTCACTACACACTCACTAGACCACTCTCTCTCTCTCTCACTCTCCAGCCCTATAATACAAATCCACTTATTTAAGTGTGAGTGTGAGAGGAACTAGAGTAAGAGACAGAAATATGTGTGAGCGAGAGACAGACGGCGGGGGGGGATGTGAAGAGAAAGCAAGAGAAGGAGAGAAAGAGTGTGTGTGTGTGTGTGTGAGAGAGAGAGAGAGAGACAGATAGAGTGACAGGCGGAGGAGAGAAAGAGAGAGAGAGAGAGAGAGAGAGAAGTAGATAGAGGGAGAGAGACAGATAGAGTGACAGGCAGAGGAGGAGAGAGAGAGAGAGAGAGAGAGATAGAGTGACGGGCAGAGGAGGAGAGAGATAGATGGGGGAGAGAGACAGATGGAGGTGACAGGCGGAGGAGAGAGAAAGAAGTAGATAGAGGGAGAGAGACAGATGGGGAGTGACAGGCGGAGGGAGAGAAAAGAAGTAGATGGGGGAGAGACAGATGGGGTGACAGGCAGAGGGAGGGAGGAGAGAGAGAGAGAGAAGTGAATGGGGGAGGAGAGAGACAGATGGGTGACAGGCAGAGGTAGATAGAGGAGAGAGACAGATAGAGTGACAGAGGAGAGAGGCTGATGGGGAGAGAGACAGATGAGTGACGGGAGAGAGAGGCTGATGAATGGAGGGAGAGAGACGAGATGGAGTGACAGGGAGGAGGAGAGAAGAGAGACAGAGAGAGACAGACAGAGAGAGAGAGAGAGAGAGAGAGAGAGAGATGGATTGAGATGGAAAAACAATTATAATTCCGCATCATTAACAGCTGTAAACCTGTTAAAAATATGCACCTGCAAACTCACGCTGACTCTCCCACACTCACACACACTCACACACACACACGATCACACACACACACACTCACACACACACACCCCGACACACACCTGCAGGGTCCAGGACCTCTTCGATGACAGGCGGCAGGCGCAGTCCGCAGTCCATGGCTGTCGTGGTGACTCGCTTTCAGTTGAGGAGAAACACACACACACACCACACACTCACACAGAGGAGCTGATGCAGCAAGAGGTGACAGTGACACACACACACACCACTCACACACGCAGCCTCACAGGAACATCAGGCTCCACGCACGTCATGCTGCAACGGTCGCTTCATCCTGAAACACACACACACACACAGAAAGTTAAATATTTCATTTAGCTGAGTTACAATAAGATTTTTCTCACTGTCCTAAACCTCAGCTCCTTCCTCTCCTCCGTCTCTCCTTCTGACAAAACAAAACACTGCATCGTCCACCGTGCAGCTCTCTCTCTCCCTCTTTCTTTTTCTGTCGTTCTTTCTTACACACACACATACACACACACACACAGAACTGTTGTTCTTACCTTTAATGAGATCTGTCTGCAGCTCTAACAGCTAATACTCTTCCAGCCTGGCGCTGGTTACCTCTCTGTCATCCGTTTCCCCCCGTATCCTCCTTCCCCTCCCTTCTCTCCTCCCCTCTCGCTCTCCCTCCTCCCTTCCTTCCTCTCTCTCTCTCTCTCTCTCTCTCTCCAGCTCTCGTGCTCCCCCTTTCTTTTACCCTACCCAGTTCCTCCTTCATCCCTTTCTTCTCCATTTTCTTCATTAGCACCATTTGAAATTTTATTTCATCACTCCATCAGACCAATTTATTGTTTGTTCATCTCATCAGCACTCATACTCTCTTCCCGTTTTTGCTTTTTCTCCAGCGTTCCAGTGCTGCTTATTTGCTGTTTTTATGGCACAGGTGCGTCTTCGTATTGCCAAAAATGCCACATTTAAGTGCAAATGCCTATTCGAATGCCGAAGAAGAGACGGGTAATTGACATTTGAAGGTGCAAAGTTGAGTTTAAGGCCCCATTCGGGCACAGGTGCGTTCTCGTGTTGACAAAAATGTCACGTTTAATTGCAAATGTTTTATTTAATGCACATGATTTAAATGGGAAAGAGGTTAAAAGAAGAACTGGTGTGAACGCACCTCGGAGGTAAAAAATTGACAAACGTGTGTTACTAAAATTATTCCAGCTCCCGAGGCATTGCATAATTCAGCCGAGTCACTGAAGTCCCGAAAAGAAATAAATTGGAACAAGGTTCACCTTGGTGCATCACCGTCATTTTATAGGGTTGCCAAGCAACCAAGGTCCGCTGGATGGCAACTGAAGACAGTCAGAAGCCAAAAACAGAAAATATCACTTCCACTTCCACAAATCATCTTTACCCCAGCGATGTGTGTGTGTGTGTGTGCTATGCAGGCCTCAATTACATATCCATTATGAAAAGGGTAGAAGAAGGTGTGTGTGTGTGTGTGTGTGTGTGTCTGTGAAATTAGAGAAGAGTGAGTCCTACAGCTCAAAACACAATGAAAAACAGATAAACAGATATAAACAGAATAAACAGATCCATAATCAACACCCAGGTTCACACATCACTCCTACTGCACAAAAATAACTACAGCTTTCAGCTCTTACTCTCTCCTCCTCCTTTTCCCTATCTCTCGCTGATACACACACAACACATACACACACATATACACACATGCCTCTTTAATTTACTCTACTTTTGGGGACATTCCACAGATTATCCTAGTCAATTAAGACACACACACATGCACAACACACAAATGCATTAGATATAAATGCACACACACATGCACTCGCACTGTTAGAACCATCTTGTGTGAATATTTAGATTTAATGTTTTGTAGTTGTTTACAGTAGAAAGTAGATGTTTCTGGAATCTTCCATAACTTTCCATGTACAGTGCTACGTAACAGAATTTTATCAATACGTATGCATGTTAAATGTACTACTATGTAACAATAGAAGTAATACGTGCCTTACGTGTCGTAATCTGAAGTTACGTATGATGTAAGAACGTAAAAGTTTTAGTTTCACATTGAATGTGATGGAGCTAAGAGCTCCGGAGCGCTACAGTTTTTTGACCGTCACGTAACGCCACGTAAAGTATCTTTGTAGTCTTAGGGATTCATTTCTTGTCTGTAAAACTTTGAATTGTAGTAAAGAAAAGACGACGAAAGACAACTCAAGACTCAAGACTCTTTTTTGGTACGTGTCGCGTACAAAGACAACTCAAGAGCTCTTAGCAAATGAGACAGCAAGGATTTGCTCTCACACGCACAGTCTTGTATTACTATCTTTGTGAGGTCCATAGACTCCTATGATGACTAGATGTATATAATTTTACACCTACACCTAACCCTAACCTTAACCTCAGTAACCAAAAGCACATCTTTTAACCCTTTTAGTTTCTCAAATAAAACAGGCACATTTTCTATAGTCATTTTCCCTCATGGGGACCTCTCAAATGTCCCCACAAAGCCCCAAAAAACAGATAAAGTGATTTTAGGGGACAAAACGGTCCCCACCATGCGATAACATAAACACACACTCACACATACGCACTACACGCAAATGCATTAGATATAAATACACACACACCCCCACATATACACTCACACACATGCACTATACACAGATGCACACACTAGACACACATGCACTATATAAAAAAGCACAGACACACCCTCACACACATGCACTACACACAAATGCACACCCATGAAGAGACACACTCACACACACATGCACTATACACAAAAACACACACTACATACAAATGCACGCACATAAAGACACACAGACACATGCACTACATACATACACACACTCACACACAGTGCTGGCCCAAGGCATATGCAAATTAAGCAGCTGCTTAGGGACCCCATGCCACCAGGAGGCCCCCAAGAGCACTTGAAATGTCAAGACTTCATCATTAAAAAAAATAATTACAAAAATAACATTGAGGTGAAAGTTGGGGGGCCATAAAGGCTTGTGTCGGCCCTGCTCACACAGACATGCACTATATATACGAATGCACGTGCATAAAGACACACACACACATATGCAGTATACACAAATGCACTCACACATAAATATATCATATACTGCCACTGCAAAGCAGACAGGTTTTTGCATATTGCAGATTTGTGGGCAAATAATTAATTTTACTTATTGAAGTATTTAAATTTATAAAATTATTAAAATACTCTTATTTCTAATTTCAATTCTAATTCTAATTCTAGTTTAAAGTTATATTTAATATTCCATGTCTAGCTTAAAATGTATATTTTGTACTTTATTATTTTTTATTCCTTGTGCCTTAACTGTTCTTTGTTCCCTTTTTCCTACTGCACTGTTAAAACTGGAGCCACGTCGTCTCGTCTCTCTATGTATCTGTACAGTATATAGCAGAGATGACAAAGTTTACTTTGACTTTGACTTGTAAATGTATTATTATGAAAATAATAATTTCATAATAAATAAATATTGCTTATATAAAGACGTGTGTGTATCTTAAATATCTCCAAAGGCTAGAAATGTTCATATGCTCCAATCATCATCTGGGCATCTGGTCCCCGTAAACAGCTGAATAAAAAAACGTTCACACACAACGACACCGCAAAGACTGAAGGCCGGAGTGGATCAATGTTTTGGGCTGAAAGGGAAGATAAAAAGTCTCATTTAAAAAACAAATGGACATTCTTTCAGTTTCTCACTCACACACACACAGTGGTGGCATTTAATTCCAAATATAGTGCTCTCAAGCAGACAGTCAATATGCTGTAGTGAGATAAACAGCACTAATCTCTTTCCTCAAACAGCTCTGATGGCAAACGCCTTCCAGATCCCATTCCGGAGGCTCGTGCTGGACTGGAACAAGTGAAGCTGCTGTCCAGGTGTTACAATGGACACAACCAAGCCACAGAAAACACATTGTGACCCGGTTACGCACAGCTGGTTGTGCTTACGTGTGTGTGTGTGTGGGTAACAGACAAAGCGAGAGATGTGGTGGAGAAGACAGATGGTGCATCTGGGTGGAACAGATCCTTGTTGATGTAACTGAAGAATAAAAAATGTTTGGGTTTTGCATGACTTGACAAAAACAACTAAACGTAAGTGAATGTGTGCATGTAAATGAAAAGCAAGACTTCCACAAGAACAGGGCAGTTGGTAGCGTAACGGTTAAGGCAGTCGACCCATGATCAGAAGGTCGCTGAATCGCATCCCTGACCGACAAAGGTACCACTGAGGTTCTCATGGGCAAGGTACCGTCCCCAGGCACAGCTCCCCGGACGCTATCCACCTCTCCTTCACAGATGGGTCAAATGCAGAGGTCACATTTGGTTGTGGTGCACTGTGTGCTGTGCTGTGATGTGTTCACAAATCATGCGTTCACTCACTTTGACTGGGATCCTGAGTAAGCTGTAATTGGGAAATGTTATGTGATTATGGAGTAAGAGCATCTGATAGAATGCCATGTATCAATAAGCATATGTGTTGCATCTGTATTGTATTGTATTGTATGTTGTTGTCCACTATGTGCTGTGCTGTGTTCACAATCACTCAAAATCTACAAGAGATCAGAGTTCTGCACTAACCCCAACAAATTACAAATATAATAAAATTCACTGGCATTATATACAGTATATGATGCAAAGGGATTATATTAGTAATTTGTGAGAATGGTAGCATAATACATCTGTCAGTCATCATCTGGACCGCTTAATCCCAACTGGGGTCACAGGATGACCGGAGCCTATCCCGGGAACTTGTGGGCGCAGGCTCCCGCCTGGGCAGGCACCAACACACTCACACAACCACACACACATTCACACCTTACGGAGGTCAATTTAGAGTCACCAATTAACCTATATTGCATGCTTTTGGACTGTGGGAGGAAACCGGAGCACCCGGAGTAAACTCTGCATGAACACGGGGAGAGCATGCAAACTCCACACAGAACCCTCTCACTGTGAGGTGGCAGTGCTAACCACTGCGCCGCCCGCTTTATATTATATTATAACACAAATGCATTACATTATATTATGAATTTATAGGATAAACACCTCACCAATTACTAATATCAATATAATTCACTGCATTACGCAAGCTGTAAATATAAGCTTCTATCACCACAAAATATGACCATTACATAGAATCAAACTAACAACTTGTAACGAGACGTAATCATTTTTATTAAAAACAACAAAAACATTTCCAATGTACCACAAGTATATGTACAGCGCTTTATAAAGCTATAAACACAACCAAAAAGTGTACAAAATCAAACACGATATTTCTCTGTTTTTCTATACACATTTATAGTAGTTTACAATAGTACGTTAGTGAAAATAAGACGTGTCTCATTATCTTCCGATCGGTCCTGTTGAGATTAGAATATTAGGATATACCTGTGTAAGTTCTCAGTCGTCCAGGACATGGTGGTCAGGAATGTCCAAATCGAAGGCAAATTGACTTCTTAGATTCCGGAAGAAATTTCACCTCTCATCCAAAAGGCTTCTTCAGTTCTAAATAACGATTAGCGTGTTTCAGGAGTTTATTCTCTAGTGGGTACAGTAGAGGGATGTAACCCCACTAGAGTTAACTACCTGGAACGCCCCATCAGATATTTTAGAACTGAAAAAGCCTTTCAAATGAAAGGTTGGACATCTTCAAGGACCTGGTCTACATGCCTTCGATTCAAGCACACAGAAATATTAGAATATCCAATAAAGTCATCTCTGCTTGACTCCAATAAGGGGTCTTTTGTATCATTTTTACTTGTACCCCTTATTTAAGAAAGGGTACAAGACATGAAATTTCAGATTTATTCTGCTTTATTAATTTGATGGTGGAGGAGGAGGAGGAGGAAAGGGGAATATCATGCCCGGGTAGGGGGGTGGGGCCCCGGGGCCCATGTTCAGGTTCATGTTCATGTGAGGAGGGGGTGGGGGAGGATGTCTGGGGTAGTTAGAGTAGCCCGGGTCCTGGAAGGGAGGCTGGTACGGTCCAGGAGGAGGGAAGCTATAGTCCGGCTGGAAGTGGGGGTTGACACTGGGGTGGAAGTGGGGATTGGCGTGGTAGTTTTGGTGAAAGTCACCACGAAGGTTGTGGTTCGCGGCTCGGCCAGGCTGAGGGTTCCAGTTGTGGCGCTGTCTCCCTCTGGGGGGCTTCTGAGAGGGTGGGGGTCTACGGGCGGTAGGTTCGGACTCTGGTAGAGGAAAGAAGGTGAGAATGATTAGTAAAGATGGAGGAAAACTGAAGTATTTGGGCAAAAGGTGAAACACAGCAGACACGAGGAATAAAGTGAGAAATACTGGATTGGAATGTAGGAAAGCAATGATTGGCAGTGCTGAGAAGAAAACAAGTTCGTATATAGCAGAGGAGTGGCAGAAAGTAGTCATGTGTTCTATCGGTCGGACACTTGGTTCTGGACCAAAAGGTCATTGGTCAGAGACTGGCTCTATCCTACATTTACATCTACAGCATTAAACAGACTTTAATTTTTACATGGACAGTCTGCCTGGGGCAGGTAATGCTGGCAGTAGGATAGAGTGAGATTTGAACCTATAACCTAATGATCAAGGCTAGTATCTTACCGCTTCACTAGCAAGGCTGACAGGGGCTCAGTGCCTCAAGTGATTTTTGCTTGTACACATCAAACACATCGAAAGTTTTAGTCATGCGTATTAGGGCTGTGCGATATGTCGAAATATATCGGATGATGAAATTAAAACTCTTATCGCTTCATTTTACAGTCCATCATTTATTTCATGGTGTCACAAAATACGCTGTTTACAGCTATATTTATTCACGGTTTGGTCCAGGGTTTGCAGTAGTCACCACAGTGCCACGTGGACGTAGACACAGAGAATACTATGCCTTGTGCCTTAATTCTGAGCGAGCAGTGCAACTTTCGCACGCAAAATCTCATGTCTGTGTGCTCAACCCTGCCTACACTCACACTCCAAACGCTTTGCTCAGATCTGCCTGCCCTCACGCTCAGATCTATGGAATACCAAAGATGCAACACTTCACCTTAAAGGTACCTTACTAGAGCACTAGAGCGCTGTGTTTTAACAGCATAAAAAGCACAGATATATTAGAGCAGTGGTTTCCAAATGGCGGCCCGCGTCACGTCACACTGGCAACAAACATAAACAGACACGTGCGCTCCCTATGGCCATCTGTGATTAGCGAACTCCACGTCAGTGGGTTGACATCTCCGCTAGTCACTAAGAGTGAGTGAAATCTTAACGATAACAGTTGTGAAAACATTTGAACATTTTGAACTCACCGAACATTATATTCATTACTCTGTATGTGAAATTATTTCTGAGTAATTCCGTGCACCAAAACTGCGTAAAAAAGGAGTAATTACATTATTTGCGCTAGCGGCTCTCATATGGAACACCATCATGCGTAAAAACATAGTTCTCTTCCAGAAAGGCCAAAGCAGCTCTATTTATATAATAAAATAAAAACTCTGCAAGCCAATAAAACGGACACTGTTCTTACTATTACTAGTAGTTATGTTTACAGTTTCAGCACTTTGATACTACTAAAGCTAAAACAAATAATAAATAAATATCATTTATTAATAATATGAAAATTAAATAATTTGTTGGCCCTCAGCCTGACTTGCTTAACGTAATTTGGGCCTCGGGGAAAGATAATTGGGGACCACTGTATTAGATCACTGCAAAAAACTGTCAGTTTAATAAAAACTGGTTTTACTGTCAATAGAGTAGAAATATAGGAAATTGTGGCACCTTTGGCATTCCATGTGAGCGTCCGTGTAGGCAGAGTTGAGCACGCGCACACAAGATTTTGCTTGTAAATGTTCCACTATATTGTGATAAACAGTATATCGTTATTGGGATAGGGTTAAATGACTTGTATCAGCATGAGATTTTGGTCATATAATGGGACCCTAATGTGTAGTAACAGACGGGCGATGGTGCATAATGACGCTATGGAGGTCTAGTTGTTAAGACGCTTGCCTCTGGACAGAGCTTGTGGGTTGGTATCCTACCTCTAGCACTACCGTCATTGGGTTCCTGAGCAAGACTCTTAAACCCAAATTGTTCTAGGGACTGTAATTAGGAAATGGAAGTCGATCTGGACAAGATCGATAAAAGCCGTAAATGTAAATGTAACTGTAACTGTAAGGACAATGTATCGTGTTTGGTAATATTCAATTAAAGTAGGGGTTCCCAGCCTTCGTCCCCATAGACCCCTGCTCTTGGAAGTGAGTGATTATTTGTCACTGTGAACGCACCACAGCACAGCACACAGTGCACCACAACCAAATGTGACCTCTGCATTTAAACTATGAAGGAGCCCGGGGAGCAGTGCTTGGGGACGGTACCTTGCTCATGAGTACCTCAGTGGTAACTTTACCGGCCCTGGATTCGAATCTGCAACCTTCTGATCACGGGACGAACACCCTACCGTTACGCCACCAGCTGCTGTCTTAACAGACTTATTATCTGGATCAGGAGGGAGGTGGTCAGGAGCTCTCCTAGCTACGCAGAGCAGGTGGTAAAAGGGCAGGACACGGTTATGATGGAGCGTTACACCAGGGAGTTAGGACTGGCTCGTTTGATACAGTGAGATAGATGCAGGAGCTTCCTGCTGTTACTAACCTGAGTCTGACTCGTTCCGGCTCTGCTGATGCTGCTGTCTCTTCTGCTCCTTCAACTTCATTTTCGCCTGCCTCTCCTGCTCATCGTCACTGAAATCCAGCGCCTTCACACACACACACACACACACACCCCATGAAACAGTTTCAGCAAACAGCAGGAAGATCAGACCCCATTAAACAACTCACTGTCTAGTCAATGATGAACTAAAAGATGTGCATCACTGGCATTTAATTAATTAGCAAACAGTACTTTAATGAGATGTTTTTCACATCTAGAACATCATACCTCTGGGGGAGGTTCCTGGTCATTTTTCCATGAAGCATCAGATCCTTTCGTTCTGAGGAGAAGACAGATTAGCAAGAATCAATAAGAGAGTTACAGTAACTTAATTACAAAGTAACATCATTGATAACCATTTAATATCAATAAAGAAGACTACAATAGAGTTTTGATAAAGCCGCGAAACAATTCAGACAGGCTGATTTACTGCGTTACTCACTGTTGGAGCTGCTCAGTAAAGATGTAGTCGGTAAAGTCTTTCACTTTTGGGGCAAAGAACACTGGCTCGCTTATTTTGAGGTCTCTCTGTTCTATGTCCTCCTGAGAGTTAAACCTCAGGATGTAGTACGGCTGGAAAACTGGGCCAAAGACTTCAAACACCTGGAGAGAAATGACCGCTTATTCATCAGAGCCAGTTGGACACCAGATATCTTACTGCTTTTGTAGTTCTAGAAAAAATCCTAAAAATACTAAACTTATGCAAGTTGTGTAGTGAACTCACCCTGCCAATAGAAAGCCTGTCCTTGTTGAATAAGACACTCTCATCGCTGAGGGGAGGACTGTCCTTTTTTGACTCAACAATTACTAGGGAATAAATAATTACATTAATATAACAAAGCAGCAAAACATTATGGCGTGAGTTAAATATATTCATTACACACACATAAATTCTGACTCTATGCAGAAAGTTAAGTAAGCATGACTAGTGTTCGCCTTATCAGTTTGTGGCTACAACTGCGGAGCTACTGATAAACACACCGAGCTGATCTATGATGCTTGAGATGACTCCGATGACCTCAATCTCTGTGTCCTGAGGAAGACTTATGGTCAGATTCTCAACCGCAGGAAGCTCCTGTACACAAATCATACAGCGGAAACAAAAATTAACAAGCTGCAAAACAACTCGGCAAACTGTCTACCAGGGCTGGACTGTGTAGCGTGTACCGTCTACAATCAAATATGTGAAACATAAAAGGTAAATATTAAATGTATACCGTACTCTCTTGTGACCGGTGTAAATTTTAAGAATGAAAGACACCAAATAAAAACAAAGCAGACCTGTGTAGTTTCCTCACCTCAATAAGGAGCTTGTTTTGAATCCTCACATGTTGAGGCTTCTTCCCCTGAGCAAGACCCTCGTCGTCGTCATCACCAGGCGGATCAAAATCTTTCTTCACCATGGCAATGGAGCCGGAGGAGGACGACGAGGATGATGAGGAGGATGTGGATGAAGAGTCAGAAGAGTCAGATTCACTGAGGGGAAAAAAGGGTAAACTCTATTTACTTTAAGTCAAACGAAACTGCAATTCAATGTCTGCGACAATCTGATTTTGACTTCAATCAGGAGTGATCGATATGAGACAATATCATATGCTGATTTAACACCACCCCTTCCATAATCACAAAAGCACCTAAAATATGGACATTTTTATTCCTGAGCACAACCAGACACAAATGAACAACAATGTTCTTTTTTAATAAAAATAGAGGACGCTTCTTCATGATATACAGTACTGTGCAAAAGTCTTGAGCCATCTAGATATTTCTAGATATTTTCCTTCTATAAAGCCATACTTAACTGACTTTTTGTAAATGTACAAGGTAACGCAGGATTTTCTGCAGAAATTTGTTTCCAGTTTTAGCTTGTTGTGACTTGACTATATCACTACACTCCCAATATATACTGCAGATTCAGGGCTAACACAGTGTGGCTAGGAGTAGCACTACTGTACCACATGCTTTATAAAAAGGAGAAAAATGCATTAGCATCTTTCCAAACACTTACACAGACTGAGAAAACAGCAAGAGCTTTAAGATCCTCACCTGTCTGTCAGGTCAGAGCTGTCGTCTCTGTACTGCATACTCAACAGAGCCAGTGATCCACCTCCACCAAGCAGAGGACTCGACCATTCTAAAACCTCAGTCACACCCCGAGAGCTTTGACACGCATCTCCATCTTCTCCATGCTGTCTGGTCTCCATGGTTTGACTCGCTTCCACTGCAGTCACGCACGTCTCTGCAGCATCCTTTTGAGTGCAGCGCTGCTCGTCTTCCTGTTCTGTCTGTCTCACCTCCACAGCTTCACATGCCTCTACAGCAGCCTCAGTGTGGGGGGTAGAGCTCTGATCTCCCGCCTGTTCAGACTCTTTAGTCTCCATGGCCTCGTTCTGCTCCAGGTCAGGGAGGGTCAAACCTGCTTCAGGAATGGATTTTTCCGAAGTACTGTTTTCCACTGTCTCAGCTGCTTCTGTCTAGTATTGTAAAAAAGCCAAAACGGGAAAACAGTGGCATGACTAATGATGGCAAATTAGACACAGCTCCACTGGTTAGAATGTGAGGGGTTTTTTCCATCACATGCTTTGAAATTTTTTTATTTGGCACTAGGAAAATCATATCTAATTAGGGCTGCTCTATATATCCTTGAAGGATTGTCACTGCAACGGCCATATACATAATACTCAAATAATACAATGTATAATGTAAAGTTACACAATAAAATCAAACGTCATGTAACAATTCATTGCTGCTTGATTTAAATTCAAGCCATATGGTAAAATACTGTCTTTTTAACATACCAGTGTATCAGAAAAAAAGTAAATTCTCTCCCAATAACGTGCTGTACAACACCAAATGATTATGGACTGTTCTTAAGTCAGCAATATTGTACTAACTTTGAATTTTTTATTTTTTGATTTTAGAATACCTCACTGGTCTCCATGGCTTCACTTACTTTCACTGCAGTCACAGACGTCTCCGCAGCATCCTTTTGAGCACAACGGTGCTCGTCTTCCTGTTCTGTCTGTCTCACCTCCACAGCTTCACATGCCTCTACAGCAGCCTCAGTGTGGGGGGTAGAGCTCTGATCTCCCGCCTGTTCAGACTCTTTAGTCTCCATGGTCTCGTTCTGCTCCAGGTCAGGGAGGATCAAACCTGGTTGATGAATTGATTTTTCCGAAGTACTGTTTTTCTCATGTGTCATGTTATCATCCACTGTCTCAACTGCTTCTGTCTAGAATTGCAAAAAAGCAAAAAAGGGTTAGTAAAGCAGTGGCATGACTAATGATGGCAAACTTGACACAGCGTTTTGAGACACTCCAACTGTTTGAATGTGTGAAGTTTTTTTTATATTACAACCCTCGGAAAAAGTTTGTTTTTTACTAGTTTGCTACTAGCAAAATCATATGTAATTAGGGCTGCCCTATATATCATTTAAGGATTGTCATTGCAATGGCCACACACATAATAATCAAATCATAGGCCTTGTGATGTCAAGTTAGACAGTAAAATCAAACAGCTCGTTGGTGGCCTAGTGGTAGGACACTTGCCTTGGGACCCAGAGGTAGGACACTTGCCTTGAGACCCAGAGGTTGTGGGTTCAAATCTGACCTCTGGCGTTACCAACCCTGGGTCCCTGAGCAAGACCCTTAATCCTAAATTACTCTCAGGGGAACTGTCCCTGAAATTAGAAAATGTAAGTTGCTCTGGATAAGAGCATCTGCTAAATGCTGTAAATGTAAGGTCATGTAAGACTTGTCATTTTAACATCCCAATGTATCAGAAAAATGTCAATTCGCTTCCAATAATGTGCAGCCCAACATCAAATGATTATGGACAGTTCTAAAGTCAGCCATACTGTACCAATTTTAAATGTTTATTTTCTTTATTTTTAAATATACAGACTTCCAAAACCTAACTTTGGCCATTTTCTTTGACTTAAACTATTTACCTTGCTTTATTTACAATTGTACATGTAGGCGACATCTTGAACTTTCACTGCAGTTTGACAAACGGATGGGTTTCAAAATGAATTTTAGATTATTTCAAAATAATGTCAGATATTTAAAAAAAAAAAAACCTTGTTTCTAAAGTCATTAGGTGTGACCATGGGACCAATTAGGTGTGACTTAAATCATATAAACAAGAGAAAAAGAGACAATACCGAATCGTATAATATCGTGACCAACAGTACCACACATCGAGGTAAACATGTATCGTCACGTCCCGTGTTTTGTCGAAATATGATCCCCATTGAACTGGATCTGCACATGCGCAGTAACGAAAATCTTCGCTCCGTTTCCACGCTTATAAATCCACGCTACTTTGGCGTTACGACTTTGCTTGACAGTAAGTAAAATATTTTAAATCGCCTTTTGACCAGTCAACTTTTGATTATCTGCACAAACACCTTGGTGTGGGTGCTCAAAGTAGCAAATAGATAATGTCGTAAGCGTGTTTTCAACACCATAGAAACTTCTCAGGTATTTCTTGACCATTTCTTGTCCACTGAATGTACAATTAAATGATTTATCTTTTCAATTAAATATGCGACCAAGTTGTCTATCCATTAATCCTACCCCTTTAATGTTAAATAATGTCAAAACCATGCTGCACAAAATGCTGTTACTCGTTTGTTATAAAAGAAATTATTAAACATGTCATAATACTGTTAGAGTTATACCTTCATAACAAATGGAAATGGAAACCGATAATGAACCATTTCTCGACAGGGTTTAAAACGCGTTACTTCGTACCCACGTGTAGCGGTCAAATACCGGCAGCAGCGTCTCAACCCATTCATATGATAGAAAAAATTAGATTATTACAATATTATAAACATAGAGCTAATATAAACTGAAGTCTGCCCGCGAAGTGTACACATTTGAAACGTTTTTATGGGGCTGTTCGAACATATTAAACTGAGTTGACCACAACAAGCTCATAATAAGTTCTAGGAAGTCCAAATAAAACACCAAAATTAAGTATTGTATATACTGTACCTCCATGGGTACCAAGTCCTCTTTAATGCAGTCTGAATTCTCCATGTTTTATTATTCCAGTGTTTTCAGTAAAATCACGAACACGAACCACCGTGATAGACACGCGACACGCGCACGACTCCAATAACAACGCTACTTCCGCCGGAGTGGGGACTTTTATATTTTATAATAAAAGCCGTCCTTCGCGTCTTCTTGCATAATATTTTAAATGCTCAACAACGTTTATGCACCTTATTTTACTATATTTTAATTGTTATTATGAATCTAATTAGTTTGACCCTTTTATTTTAGTGTTAGTGTTATTTTAAAGTGCAAAATTTGAGGGGGCTCAATAATGTCATTACTGGTAATGATAATGGATTGTTATCTATATATCACAATAAAGCTTGAATATTTTAAGAATGCAGTTTAGACATATTTATGAAATATACATTTGCCAAAGATTTAATGTGACAGTTGATGAGGCATTGAGAAAAGAAGATGGTAAAAGACTCTTAAAGGAATTGACGGAAGGGCACCAACAGGAGTGGAGCCTGCGGCTTAATTTGACTCAACACGGGAAACCTCACCCGGCCCGGACACGGAAAGGATTGACAGATTGAAATATTCATGCCCAGTGCAGTTGCACCTCACTAGCGTACATTTCATGATAACTTTGGGCCTGGAAGTCTGTATCTTTTGGCTCAAACTTTACTCTTTATAGGCCATGGAGGTAGAAATGTGTAAGCCCAGTGCAGATGCACTTGTCTGGGGGTGAGTTTATGATCACTGGGGCCTGGAAGTCTGGATGCTATGGCTCAAACTTTACTCCACATAGGCCATGATTAATAGAGAAAAGTCCACAAATATTTGCACATGATGGATGGATGAAAAGCAGTTGGTAGTGTAATGGTTAGGGAGTTGGCCTTGTGATCGGAGGGTCACTCGTTCAATCCCATTTCATTGTGGTGCAATGTATCCTGACCCTTAGCAAAAAGTAGTTTATTCAAGTGTACTATGAGTATACTTATTATATACTAAAACTAAGGCAGTATATTTGAAGTTTACTTTTTATATACTATATTGTATATGCTTAAGAATAGTATAGTGAAGTATACTTGACTTATACTGATGAGTATAAAGAAAAGTCTACTAAAGTCTAAAAGTATACTTTTGTAATCTTAAAATGACCTTATAAAGTATACTTAAAGTATACTTTTATAAACTTAAAAATGTTCCAATTTAGTCCGAATAAGTATTAAATTAGTATACTTTCTAGTATGCTACATGGTACATGGTCTGTAGTATACTTGCTATACTTATACTTATACTCAAGCATACTTAATAAAATGAACTTCAAGTATACTACTTTTTGCTAAGGGGAGCTGTGTTCACAATGACAAATAATCACACACTTTAATTAATTCGCTTTAATAAACGAATAAAGCAAGTTGCCCAGAAGGAGGCGCCATTACTCTTGCCCTGCATCTTCCTCACCATCAGTCCAGGCCTGCTTTTTCATTATATTTATTTTGTGCATATAAAACAATGCTAAGAGCCAGGGTTGTCAGTGCATTGTAATAAATTCTACATATATGAATTATAACTGCTTCAGCGACCCATCTAATAAACCCAAACCCTTTATAGTTCAATTCTAAGATAAATGCTTAATTTTGTTCACAGTATAGTCTGACACTACCACCAACATGCTGATTTCCTGTAAGTATGAAAGCTCCCCATCTGTGCCCCCATCTCCACTTCAAGGATCATTTTATTGTAACCAGTTGCAGGGACATCAAGGGTTGAGGTGACTCAGGTCAGTAGCTCTCTGCAGTAACCTCACAGCCTCTCTTCTGTCTGCGCTGCAGGAGCTCAGCACCAACATGTTCCCTTTACATACAAAGTCAATATTATGGAGCACTGGGTGAAAATGTCCATGTGATTCTGGAATCATTAATGCCCAAATTGCATAATTGAAATAACCATCCTTAAAAATGCTTTTCTTTGATCACATCACATCAAATGAACCATACTCAAAATATCAAAATAGTCTAAATAGGGCATGTAGGGTAAAGGATGACAGTATATACAAATGCGACAGTATATACAAATGCTACTTTATGTGAGTTGTCCGTTATTTTCAAATGTAATGCAGCCAAAAATGAAATGTGTGTCTTATATTCTGGATTCAGCTGCCATAACCCATAACAGTATAATATTTAATATTTAAAATTGGAGGGATGTTTTTTAAATATATGAATTTCACAGTGCCTCAGTTTTGCAATTTATTTAATTTAAACTATTGTCATAACTTCATTTACAAGTGTGTATGTATGAGACAACGAAATGAAAAATTGAATCAGAGCTAATGGGTAAATTGTGTCTTAAGCTAATGGGTTGTACTGGTTTTCAACAGCTGTAATATTATCTTAGGCCACTGTGGCTCTTGGTGCAACCTGCCCTAGCATTACAATTGTCTGGAACCAACAAAGCACTAAGCTGAACCAAAAAGGTCAGCATTGCACTGAACATGGAACCTTTTTCACTCACCGAGTTTCTGCAGAGTGCACATAAGGTCTTGGAGAGAGGGTTGGTATAAGAAGTTGCTCATTCCTTTGCACGAAATTGCTGTTTCTCTTACATGGATGACATGGCGATACAGTTCAACTGCCTTCCGTTGAGTCCAGCTAAAGGGCAAAACAGGAGAAATATATACTGTATATACATACGAATGTCATTGCTTGATGGTGTCATCAACAAAGCTTTATTTATTTTTAGGTTTTACAAGACACTGCAGCTACACATTTAATGTGTGTGGTGGGTAAATGGACTGGCACTTAGAAAACTAGATCTGTGTACTACATGAAAATAAAGCCGCAAAGTCTTTTACTCTCGGTCAGTGTGGGTGTTTTTGGCCCAGATGTCGGCCAGTTTCTCCTCCACTCTTGCCACCAGGGGATGCTCAGTGCCATACCAGCGTCTTCTCGTGGCCAAAGCAGCCTGGAACCAGGCCTCAGCAGTACTGGTCTCGCCTAGATGCAACCTTTACATGTAAAATATTCAACAACACAAAACCAAAGTTGATTAACATAAATTATACATGTTTTTGCGTTTCCAATATACATGTAAACAGGTGTTGGGAAAGCTACTTGGTAACTTTTCAAGCTACAGGTAGTGACGCTAATAACTTTATATTTTCAGTAGCTTATCAGGATCAAAGCTACTTTTAAAATAGAGTTATGTAGAGAGGCAACATGCAATATTGTTGCTGTCTTTAGAAAGTAGGGTATTGTCAACTAGAAGGAGCTTCTGATTGGTGCTAAATTGACAGCCGGTAGTGTAGCTAATATATTACATCAGTAGCTTGGCTGTTGCTTAGCTACTTTTAATCATCAAGTTTGTAGCTTGAAAAGTTATGGTATAAAAACTGGGTAGCCATCCAGACTACATTGCTATTTGTTTGGGTTTTTTTTAAAGGTTGCTTGTTACTTTCAAAGCTCCAGACTTTTTAAAAGTAGCCGTGCTACTGAAAAAGTTTTGATGTTAGTAGTGTCACTATTTGTGGTTAGTTATTTCGTAACACTGACATAAACATATTGTATCTTTGCGTACTTATGAAGGCCCTGCAGCAGAGTGATGGATGCCTCAGCACACGGATGAATGGACGCGAGACTGATAATGCTGATCTCTCTCAATATCTCTGCAACTGAATTCAATTTATTTTTATCCAGTTCCAGCTGGCACAGGGAACATAGTAGCTGGCCTGGAGGAGAGCGAACACTAACTCAAAAGGAGAGACACACTTTACATCTGTACATAGAAATTAAAACTGACGTGACCACACAAGTGTCCATATATCCTTAGAATGACAGGATGTCAATAAAATGTCAATAATTAAAGACGTCTACATAAATACAACAGTCATTGAAAATATTACATGCATTTCAAGCATGCAAAAGAATATTAATAGTTTGTTTAACTTATGAGGATACATGCAATAAAAGCTTCATATCAGCAAAATGGAAATTTCTACTGCTGGTACAAGTAAAACAGCAGAGCTTATCACTACCTTTATTCAGTCTGATGTCATCTGAGCTGCTCTGGACGGAGTCTATAAGAGCTTGTGCCGTCTGAAGTCCCTTGCTGCAGTACAGCTCAGCCTTGTCAAGCTGTTGAAGGTGGATGTAGAGTTTTGCTAGTTTGTGCTGCACTTTGAGCAGGGATCTGCCACTGTCTCCATCCAGCACATCTGCCTGCAGAATGAGTTAAAAGATTTTCAGTACACTTTTCCTTCTTCATGCATCTGTATTTGCTGTGTGCATGCAGAGAACACTATCCAAACCTCATGTCACTATTCTTTCTCTTTGAGAATCAAGCACAGCTCAACTCTCATTCACACACAGGGATAAAGTTGCCTTTGAGCTTAGTTAACTAGCAGCTCTGATTTCACAATTGCTATTTATGTGCGCTTCCACAAAGCTGGTGTTTATTATGACCTTGGTGGAATTGTAGAATCTTAGTGAACAACACACTTTTTTACATCGCTCTGGATAAAGGCATTTTCTAAATGGCATAATTGTAAGGGAAAGCAAATTTATTTCTTATCGCACATTATCATAGCTAGAGGTCATTCCATGTGCTTTACAGAAGTGCATTAAAAGTTTAATACATTTGTATTTATGGTATTTAGCATATATTCTTATCCACTGTGGCTTCCATTTCCTTATTACACGGACAGTTTCCCTGAAACTACTTGTGGATTGTTATGTCCCCCCTGGACTTTGGCCTCCGTTGACTTTGGTTAGGCGGCCAAACTGTGGTTCATGGTATTCGAACCTCCAATCTTTACCAACATAGGGCTTCAGTTACTTAGACCACTGCACCACCACCCAGTGAAAACATTTGAGAAAGAAAATAATGAAGGGAATAGTTCAATAAATTAAAAATAAGAAAAACGCAGGTGAAGACATAATTTACTAAATGTAATAAAACAAGAAAATGTACCAAGTTTTCATCAGGACTTAAAATGTAGAAGTAGAGGTCTGCTCTGTTGGTAGTGTAACGGTTAGGGAGATCACCCCGTGATCGGAAGGTCGCCGGTTCGAATGGCAGGACCGGTAAAGGTATTACTGAAGTGCTCGTGAATGAGCAAGGTACCATCCCCAAGCACTGCTCTCCGGGCGCATTTGACGCATCCATGAAGGTCACATTTTGTTGTGGTGCACTGTGTGCTCTGCTGTGATGTGTTCACAATGACAAATACTCATTTTAATCAGCAGGGACAGTGTCTCACCTGTTGATAAGTTGCTTCAGTCTGCAGCAGTAGGTTCTCTGATTCTCTGTGCTTGCCCAGACAAAGCAGAATGTCAGAGAAGAGGAGAGAGAACTTCCCTGCACTGGTGAAACATGGCAGGCCACGACCTGAGACGGAACAACCACAAACACTGTAACCAGCACTCACAAGTAATATTTATATTCACATTTTCCTCAGATATGATTTTCACCTGTGTTTGTCTCCACTGCAGTGAGGAACGTGTCTTCATTGTCACTCTCAGGAGCACCATCAGAGGATAAAACTGCTAAACATTCAGCATAACAGTTTCACATATTTCAGGATATGTAATGCAAAAATAAACCAATAAATATAATACTGCCAATAGTCAGATTATCATGTTTGTGCATTAAAAGTATTTAAAATATAATTATCTTATTAAATATATGTACACTGTTATTAGGCCAAGAACGTTAACACGTAACATCTCATGAATTTTTAACCATTGGAGATATCTTTAAGTCCAAGCAGGTCCATGAATGAAGCAACCGGGTCATAGCCTTTGTCCCTCAGTAATGTCCAATAACGAACAACATCTACTTTTAGATGTGAATACGGTCTCAGAGTGTCTACCAGCAACTCCACGCCTCTGTGGAAAATAAAGAGATAAGGTATCTTAATATACTGATTACCATCAGCAGTCTGGAGTATTATAATGACTTTATCTGCTCTTATTTGTCCACTTTGTGTGTGATAATTCTATAATGTCTGAACCTTTATAACCATTAGGCTTGTTTTTACTACTATTTTACTACTAGAAATGTTTTATATCTTTCTGTAATGCACAATATATAAAAAATGAATACATCAAAGAATTTGATCTTATATGTTTATGTTTTTAGTTTTTTTACTTTAAGGAGAGCTTACGCTGGTTTGGTAAGAAAATGATGCAGGTCCTCAATGGAACCGTTTTGTGCCAAATGCCAGGGAAGTTCCTCCAGTGTGCGTTCTCCACCTCTGGCTCCCTTGTTGGAGGTCTGAAAGAATTCAGCTAGAACACAGTGGAAGAAGCTCCCACTTCTTTTCTGATCTGCAACACCTGAGTTCAGATGAGTGGTGAAATAGAAACATGTATATTTTGGAAGTTAATATATATGTAAAATTCATAAAGTCATTTCGACCAATAACAAAAAGTTTGTAAGAACTCATCCACTTTAATCCAAATTGTGCTGTTGCAAACCTATGAAACACATCATCTTACCAAGCAACAGAAGGTCCATGGCCTGGCTAAGAGACTGATGCCTAAAACAAAGGAGGCCGTTGGGTTTCTCCCAAATCCACAGGCCGAAAGCAGAGCGCAGCTGAGCCCATTCCAAAGCGTGGACTCTCAGAGGGCCACAGTAGCCCAGTTTCTCCAAAAGAGCCAGGATTTCAGCCTCGGTCAGCCCCCAACGAGAGACATGAATGAGGCAAAGCGTGTCCCAAACCCAGCCTTTCAGCTCCAGATAGGAAGAGGAGCAGCCTGCATCATCAGGAAAGTGGGACATTAAAGTAGGAGGAGGTAAATGTAAAGTCTGGCAAATAGGGGATATGATCCCAAATCAATATCATGCGTAATTGAATATTTAACTCGATTATGATTAATGAATATTTATTTTATTTTTGCCAATTTTTTGTTCTAATAATTCACAGACAGGGTTTACTCTGTAAATATGCTCAACTATTAAAGTGGAGACATATTTAACTAATGTAATGTAACTTAAGTAATGTATCTTTGTGATTTTACAGGAATTGAAGGAAACACACAGAAATGTAGAGGCAATATGATCAACACAGCAACACACTTTTGAATATCAAGTTCGGTTAATTGCCCAGCCCTACTGCCAAATATGACTTTAATTGCAGTCATGTGTCAAAGAAGCTAAAACATTTATCAAATCCTAAAGTAATACATTTGAGATCATACCTGGTTTAGGTGATCCACAGTCCTTGGAGCTGGGTGAAGTCTCATCAGAAGGTTTATTGTAATCCAACATCCAGCGCCGAATGACCTTCACCCACAACTCTGAGATCGAATCCACTTCCACATACTCCTCCATCAGCTCTCTCTCCTGCTCTTCCTCTCTCTGCATCCCACACGTCCGCAACTCACTGCCCAGAATGGCGAGGACGACCGGGAGGCGACAGATCTTCCTACGCATTAGTCTTTGCAGGAATTCGACAGGCAACGTTTTGTATGGTAAGGCCGTGTGACGTCTTAAGATGCTGCATTGGACGCAGGGGTCAGAAAGCCCAGGACTGATCACAACCTGGACGTCTGACCTGCTTGTAAGGCTTTTGTAAGTGAGGTCAGTGCTGTTGGTTGTGACTATCAGCTTGCAGTGTGGAGGCAGAGTAGCTGGCAACCATTTTAGTTCTTTCACCTGTAACAGGAAATTCAATAAATGGTTAGAAATAGTCATATTATTTTTTTGGCTGACATTATTACAAATTAGTAAGCAACGGGCTTCTTTCACCAAGATTTTCTTAGGTATGTTATGTTCTTCAAAAATTAATAAATAAAAATTATGCTCTTCAGTGTTCACAAATTCTTTTCTTACTTAAGAACAAATCTCAAATAGGAAAACATTGGGGAATGTCAGAATGTTCCTGAGGCCTGTTGCTCTTAACACCATCTTTTATCTCATATACACTGTAACCACTACAAAGGTGATCACTGTAATACTGTCAATCTTAATAGCATTACAGTTTTTCAATTTTTCACTTTCTAATAAAGATTTAAACATGAATTACTGGTTTAGCGCTGGTCTATTATAAAGTTGTACGTTTGAAAACAGTAATATTTATGAATGCTGCTAGACAAACAGAGGTGTGGTCAGTCACCTCCTGCAGTGAGAGGTCCAGTGTTCCAGTCAGACAGTCCATCTCATCCAGCAGCAGGACACAGGGACCCAGATGAACTGCAGCAGTGAAGGCCTGCACCTCTCTAAGAAGAGGCTTGGTTTCAACATCGTCCTCCAAAATCTCTGACCAGTCCGGCAGGTCACCTGGAATTACGCAAATCATTTCTCATCAACAACAGCAATTGCAATGGCAAGCAGGAACTATAACGTAATGGATAGTACTTAATTCAACATGGGCCACTTTAAATTAACAATATAAAAAGATCTTGTGGTTCAGGTTGTTGCACTCTTGTTTCAGGATGCAGTGAAAAGCCACCATTAGTGCCAAAACCACCAAGGGATCCAATTTTGACTGTTGGCAAGCATCAAAACTGCAACCACCCAAAAAAGACCATGATGAACCGGGTTAAAACCTATAGTGCAATAAACTGCTTCAGCACTAATGAGAGTTTTACACGAAAGCATTTTACACCTAACATTAAAAACTATATACAAAAGTACTACTGAATTGACATTGACCATTGTCTTTGATGGGAACAAGACTGCTTACCATAAAATAATTTTCGAAGTTCAGCAGTAAAATGCCTGAGAATGAACCTCACATCTTTGCTGGCTATGCTGGTCCCACAGAAGAAAGGGATGATGGGAAATCTGGGGTTTTGCTTGTGTAATTCTTGGAGCCACCAAGCAGCCAGAGATGATTTTCCACATCCCCGTTCTCCACAGAGCAACAAGATGGACGTCTCTGGTTCTCTGTTGGTTTCAGGGTTACTGAAAGTAGCAGATACAGTTCTAGCTTTATGTCGCCAGAGTAAAATTGATGTGTCCATAGCAGAGCATAAATTATCAGCTAAATTATGCATTATTTAAAAAAAAAATTGTGAATTGTCATGGAATATTATGGCCAAATCTCTCTATTTTATGAAAAAAGAGATCATAGGCAATCTTCTCCAAAGAGTTGTGTATCGTTCTATATTTTAGCTACCAGTGGAAAATGAGTTTACAATACATGATTATTATTATTTAAAAAATTGAAATAAAACATCATCATCAGCATTCAGGGACTAAATAAGTAGATAAAAACTGCTGATTTTCAATGCAAATGTATATAATGAAGAACAACTGGGCCTGGCAGGTGTAGACTGTTAAAAACCATGAGCCTCAGTGTTAGCCAAGTTATTATGCAATAAAATCTATAATCTCACCACATGAAATGAGGCTCTGGTAGATTTGAATGAGGTTTAACCTTTGACTTGTGACTTGGAAACACGAACATGTCCAGCAATTTCAAGACTTCTGTGGTTTGTGTTGAGCTCACAAACACACGACACAGAGCCTGAATGTGACTTTCATGATACCAGCCCTCAACTGAGTCTCGATAAGCTGAGGGGAGGAAATGCAATTGATTATGTAAAACAGTTGGTCTTATCTAAACAGAACTTTGTATAAATTACTGATATAAATGAATGACAAATATTTGCTGACATGGTAAGCAGGAGTGACAAGAGTTAAGCAATCATCAGTGGAAATAAAAAGTTGAAAGAAAACAAACCTGAGATGGATGACTGTTCTGTAAGTTCATCTATAATACTTTTCCAGTCTTTGGTCACTAAGTCCTCCAGTTCCTTTAGGTCTTTAAAAAATCTGTTTCACAAAGGATCAAGCAAGGCACAGGATAAATATTATGTATGCAATACAATGCCACCATTCTTATGATAATTGTGTTACATTTATGTTATAATTATGTTATATCAGAATGACAAAAATATGTATTTATGTTTTATGTATTTACTTTCTCAGGTTATTAATTCAGGACATCCTTATTCACAAACATTCTGGTGAATTTCTCAGAAATATAGAGAAGATACTCTTTTACTCAGACCTGACAGGTTGGAAATGGTTTATGATTCTGCTCTTTAGCTCCCACAATCGTTGTCTCTCATCCTGCCTCTGACTTGACAAGGCCCTCCGAAACAAAGTCATCTGCCTTTTAGTTTCACCACCAACTTCGTCATCATAATCTTCTTTTTCATCCTCCTCTTGTGGAGTGTAATCCTTAAAATAGAAGAAGCAGCGCATGGGGTTGCCCATGAACGCGGCCTGAATGATTTCTAGCTCAATTAGACTGCAGCCCCGATACTTTTCTTCCATGACCCAAGGATATCCACCTCGAACGGCTGCACACAGGTTTTCCTTCATCTCTGTCAAATATGATGGCTCTCCTTCTGGAAGGCCTGAAGAAAAATGGCCATATCGGCGCCCAAGTAGGCATAGGAAAGTGGAGGAAGAGTTGATAAGGTCCAAGCTAATCTTTAACCTCAGCTGGAATTGACTCTTTGAGATTGATTGTTGTTGGTGAAGGTCATTGTCTTTCTGATTGTCATCATCATCACCACACTGGATGTCTATAGGCCTAAAACATGTTCCCTTAGGTTGGCAAAGTGAATCCAAATGAGGAAAAACATGTGTTCTCAGGTGGGCTAGCTCCTGCTGGAGGTCACCAGGGACGTAACAGAGGAAGGGCTGAAGTGGAGATCCCAAATGGGATGAGGAATAAGATTCTGCTGTGCATTTCTGAGTTTGGAGATTGTCTTCTTGCATCATCTCAATAACTGATTACGGTTGATGTATTTACTTTCCTAAAGGACCCAACCAACAGAAGCTTAATAATCAATGAGCTTACACTACCTTTTTATTTTGCAATTCATTGTATAGTCTCTGTGTAGGATATATACTGCATAAATATATGCTATACAGTATATGTATGAATGCACAATAAAAAGATAATCATTAAAAATATTAAAATAATAATAACAAGAATTAAAGATACTTATACCCTTAATTTAAATAAAAATAATTACATTAAAAGTGCTACCCGTGAAAAATAGACCCTTGCATTATCTGCAAAAAGCCTAATACTAATCGAGCTCACGCTTCAATATCTTTCACAAAGGCAAAACAACGTATGCTTTTATTTATAATATTAAATTGAACACTAATAAATAGTATTATTTTCTCCTACATGATAAATAAAAAGTGCAGTTTGTGAGAAAAACAGCCCATACAAAATAAACTCCAATGCCAACCTACGAATATTCTCCATAGGCTTCGTAACGTCACAGGTTGCTAAGGTAAACGTGCGCGTAACCAGGATGTGACGTAACACAGGAGGAAATAGACGCCGACTATGACACCCCATCGAGCCAATCGAAGCTAGCCACGATTTGGCCGCGTGAAATCGGACATGTAAAGCGATGATTGGTTGTTTCTGGCTGCGGATCACTTTGTGATTGGTGCGGTGTTGTGCGTGGGTAGCTGTGATTGGTCGACTTTGCCTGCGCTCCTCCTCCAACGCCAGAATTTGATAAAGCCGACTTCTCCTTTCTGTCGCCGCAGTTCGCTACTTTACCGGGGGAGTCGCGGCTGTGACGCGGTGGTTCGACAAATTTCAATCAGTTGTTAAATCCTTAATAAACTTGTTTTGAGCCAGAATGAGGCGGTGGTGGATTTTAGGGCTCCTCTGCGCCCTTCTTGCCTTCTGTAAGTATTTACCCGGCTTAAAAATATTTTATCTCTTTATAGATTGATTTTTTTAAAAAATGTAATCTTACCTTGAACTTGACGAAAGCTCAGTCCAGGATTGGCGATATAACGTGAATATCAGCGTGCACGCGTTGATCAGGCAGATTTGCCTGGTTGTATTTGTTTAGCTAACTTTTGGTTTAAATATTTATCTGAAACCTATTTATGAGGCTTTTATATAAATGAATCCCTGTAAATACACCGAGGAAATGAAAACGGTGCAGAACGGACCTGCATGTGCTTCTGGAAGTTTCCTCAGCAATGCTAACGCTAGCTAGCCGGTCCCTGTCTTCTGAGCTCATTGCATTTTTAAGCAAATCTGGGAAGCTGTAAATAAATTAATCTAGTTTCAGTTAATCAGCTTTCTGTTGGGTTAGTTAAATAAGGGTTACAAGGCTGCTTTTTAGCCAGTTACCCATGCTAACGTCAATGTAGTCTGAGGTAATGAAACGGAACTTGGTATTCGGTATTATGAGTAGAGAGGATTAATATGGGGGTAATGTCTGTGTGAGGATGGAAAGAGCAATCGGCCTCCTTCACCTACTGTTCTTCACAGGAAATTTGTTCTTTAAATACTTAGTTTCCCAAACATTCTCACGTTCTCCAATGTTTAATAATTTAAGATGTGTTTCTATGTAAGATCAGAATCTGCTGAAGAGCACTTGTAAATTTATCATACGTGTTTGTGCAAAACTTAAGCTTATTGGATTTTCTTCATTTCCTTATCTATATTAAGCATAGCCTTCAATTTAAATGTCTTAAATATATGATCAACTTTTTACATGAGGCCCATTAAGTTGCAGCTACAGCGCAAGTATTAACTTGAGCATCTGATCCAATGTGCCTTTATGTGAATGAAACCACATTTATGGTGCAGTTGCATTTCCAAATGTCTGACTCACTATGATGCTTAAATGTCATAATCTTCATTATTCATTGAAAGGCACTTGTGTCCTACAGTCTACACGTGAGAATCGCTTTTATTCCCATATGCTGTGCGTTTATCGCAGACTCGCACTCACAGGCCTGTGCTAAGTTTTGGACCCTCAAAATGGGGGGGCCTCAGGAACTGTCAGGTTGTTCTTTTACTAACAGATTCATTTGGTCCTGTTTTGCACAGCATCGGTTAGAGCTGACGAAGATGTCGACATTGATGGAACCGTGGATGATGATCTGGGGAAGAGTAGAGATGGATCCCGGACAGACGATGAAGTTGTGCAGAGGTTGGTATGATTCGAGTGACATTACCGCCCTTCCACTGCTCTTTTCATCTGAAATGTGTCACAAAGACCACATACTGAGGTGAAGGCAGATTAATGTGGAAGATTAGCCCTGCTGAGTGGGTATAGTATAGAGTTGATAAGGCCAAATATGACAGAATTGTTCAACTTTGTTAGGCCTGATATTTAATCTCGGTGCAACCACCAAAATAGATGTAATTTCTGAGGGAGTTTGCATCGGCATGAAGCACACGTACACATCACATTCCATAATGCACAAAGATGTTCTCATAGACTTGGGAGTTGAACTTCAATTTCAAGACCTTTGCCCCCTTCTCATTGCACTGTTCTGTGTTCCTCTAGAGAGGAGGAGGCCATTCAACTGGATGGACTAAATGCTGCACAAATTAAGGAAATTCGGGAGAAATCGGAAAAGCACATGTTCCAGGCAGAAGTCAACAGAATGATGAAGCTGATCATCAACTCGCTGTATAAGAACAAGGAGGTGAGGCTAGTTTTACACCAGCAAGTTCATTCAGTACCTTTTTTTCCATGTAATTCTTCAGGTTGGATGCCATAAACTAATCTTTGTATTCATTGTTTTGTTTTTTTTAAAGATCTTCTTGAGGGAACTGATCTCCAACGCTTCCGATGCCCTGGATAAGATCCGGCTGCTGTCTTTGACTAATGAAGATGCCCTTGCTGGAAATGAAGAGCTGACTGTTAAGATCAAGGTGTGTTTATGCTAGTCTTGATTAAAACTAATCTCCCCCAACATCCTCTTGTCCTGGCTCTTTGGATTGCTGCAGGGCTTGCTATATTGAAACATGAGAATGAAAGCTCAGACTGTGGCATTTTCTTTTCTGTGTAAAAAGGTTCAAATATCTGACATCTTTTCTCCGATTTCTTACTGTTATCAAAAATAGCCGAAATAGCATAGCTGCCTTTCATAGACTCTCACATGCCACATGAAATGCTTGATCACAGTGGTTTGGCTATCTAATCCTCAAACAGAATTGAGAATTTCATTGTTTTGAAACCCAAGGCTTTTTACTCCATATTTTCACCTCATATCATTAGACAAAAATGTTCACGTGACTTGGCAGAAGGCTGAATTGCATCTCCATTTACTAGGCGGACAAGGAGAAGAATATGCTTCACATCACAGACACTGGAATTGGCATGACCAAAGACGAGCTGGTGAGGAATCTGGGCACCATCGCCAAGTCCGGCACCAGCGAGTTCCTCAACAAGATGACTGAGATGCAGTCTGAGGGCCAGTCGACCTCCGAGCTGATCGGCCAGTTTGGTGTGGGATTCTACTCCGCCTTCCTGGTGGCTGACAAGGTCATCGTCACATCTAAGCACAACAACGACACCCAGCACATCTGGGAATCCGACTCCAATGAGTTCTCGGTCATCGAGGACCCCCGTGGTGACACTCTGGGCAGAGGAACAACCATCACGTAAGTGCTGAGCTTTTGTTTCTTCCACTGTGAAACATCTTTTGAACCTGTTTGTCGGGAGCTGGACCTAAAGCTGTAAATGTGCTTTTGTTAACTAGACTGGTCATGAAGGAAGAAGCCACAGACTACCTTGAGCTGGAGACCATCAAGAACCTGGTGAAGAAATACTCTCAGTTCATCAACTTCCCCATCTATGTGTGGAGCAGCAAGGTATGTTATCTCCCCATGGAACAAAATATCACGTGATATTTATTTATTTGTTTTGTAAGCTCACGGCATCTTTTATCATACAGACTGAGACTGTAGAGGAGCCCATTGAAGAGGAGGAGGCAGAAGCGGAAGCAGAGAAGGACACAACCGAAGAGGAGGCTGAGGTGGAGGAAGAAGAGGAAGAGAAGGACAAGCCCAAGACCAAGAAGGTAGAAACCTCCGTTTCTAAGTGTGGTCTCACTGATAAAAGTTAGTCATATAAAGTATTAAAATTGTATGATTTTTATTTTACGTTTAGGTTGAGAAGACGGTGTGGGACTGGGAGCTGATGAACGACATCAAACCCATTTGGCAGAGGAATGCAAAGGAGGTTGAGGAAGACGAGTACACAGCCTTCTACAAGAGCTTTTCAAGGGTGAGTCTTTGTAAAGTTGGTTGCATTTTGTGTACTTAATTAAATGGACTATGGCATCTTAATTTGACAATTTGAAAAATCGACATATGGTCATCACAGGACTCTGACGAACCCATGAGTCACATCCACTTCACCGCCGAGGGCGAGGTCACCTTCAAGTCCATCCTCTTCGTCCCTGCTGCAGCTCCCAGAGGTCTCTTTGACGAGTACGGCTCCAAGAAGAACGATTTCATCAAGGTATTTTGTGACCTCTGGACTTAAAATGAACAAAGTAATGGAAAACGTCTCAATATCCACTGACAAACGTTTCCGCCCTTATAGCTGTTCGTACGCCGAGTCTTCATCACCGATGACTTCCATGACATGATGCCCAAATATCTGAACTTCATCAAGGGTGTGGTAAGTGCTGTAGTCAGGCTGTCACTTTGCCATATTTGAGAACCTTTTGTGTCCTTTAGACTGAGCTAAATTGTACATGTCCATTCAGGTGGACTCTGATGACCTTCCCCTCAACGTGTCTAGAGAGACCCTGCAACAACACAAGCTGCTGAAGGTGAGTCTAGTCTCGTCTTAGTCACTAGTGTGTAATCTAGATTGGCATTTACATAAACTAATAAAACCAACTGACACTTTAGGCCTAGGCAGTATATTGAGTACCGCATGAGATGAATTTTGAGTCTTTATGGCCCAGCCCTATTATTAACCCACAATGTTCAACTCTCTCAGGTCATCCGCAAGAAGCTGGTACGCAAGACCTTAGACATGATCAAGAAGATCGCCGAGGAGCAGTACAATGACAAGTTCTGGAAGGAGTTCGGCACCAACATGAAGCTGGGCGTGATCGAGGATCACTCCAACAGGACCAGACTGGCCAAGCTGCTGCGGTTTCAGACCTCACACAGTGAATCGGAGCTGTCCAGCCTGGAGCAGTATGTGGAGAGGATGAAGGAGAAGCAGGACAAGATCTACTTCATGGCTGGAACCAACAGAAAGGAGGTGAGAGAGCAGTTATGAACAGTGGTCAATAAAGTGAAAACATCAGACGTCCTGCGTCTTGTCACACCACTTCATACCGAGCAGGAGGTCAGTCTTTATTAAAGAGGAGATTCTTTTTCCACATTAGATGTGTGGCTAAGCTCAGGAATAAGTCGGATGATAATTTAGTTTCCTTCTGTGATTTGATTTGAAAGGAGGTGGTTGTGTTAAATCTGAACTGATATAACGTGATGAAAGTTGTGGTTCACACCAACACTAATATTTACCCTCATTTTCACAGTCCTGGAGCATTTTGTGATGGTGATGGTGGTTTAGTGGTTAGGGTGTGTTTTGAACTAAGAAGATTTGAACCCTGCCTCCAGTATTAGTCATTACCTGAGCAAATTCCTTAACTAAGGGTTGACCGTTTTCATCAGGGTCCGATATTAGGCATTTGCCGATTATCGATATGTTTAATTTGGACCATCACCAAAATTAAGTAAATACAAGGCGACACTACTGTGGCTCCACTGCTGTCTCTTCTCTCTGTGCCATTTGCTCTCGACTCGCTGCTTCATTTAATGTCCCGCCCACACGTTTCAATTCTAAGTCTCAGTTTTATAAGGTTACTAAAAGGCTTCTTTAATATTATTTAAAGTTCAATTACACTAGTGTTTTTAAACAATAAATTAATTTAAATAAAGTGTTGTGTTGTTTGTAAAAATCAAACTTTTTTAATATCGTTTCCAAATATTTATCAGCCTCGTTAACTAGCAGTAATTTGTATCGATATCGGTCGACCTCTATCCTTAACCCCAAGTTGCTCCAGGGAAACTGTCTCTGTAATTAGGACATGGAAGTTGCTCTGGGTTAGAGCGCCTGCTAAATTCTTTTAATTAATACATTTTGAAACGGAACTGCTGAGTTCATCTCTATTTTGCCTGTGTCTTTCGGAGCACGAAAGTGTCATCAAATGTTTTTAGGCCCTTTCATGTGACTTAACGATTAACGACAGCCGTTTTACTTCATGCAACTTCATGCCGGTATCACTGAGGTTCCACCATGCAAATTTCATCTGCCACAAAAAAGAAAGTAGATGCAAATAACCATAAGCGCGATAATGAGTTTCTCTTGTCCTCTGTAGGCCGAGTCCTCTCCCTTTGTGGAAGCCCTGCTGAAGAAGGGTTACGAGGTGGTCTACCTGACCGAGCCCGTAGACGAGTACTGCATCCAGGCCCTCCCCGAGTTCGACGGCAAACGTTTCCAGAACGTGGCCAAGGAGGGCGTGAAGTTCGACGAAAGCGACAAGGCCAAGGAGAAGAGGGAAGCCCTGGAGAAGGATTTCGAACCCCTCACCACCTGGATGAAGGAGAACGCTCTGAAAGACAAGGTACAGCGCCGTACCTCTAGGACTAATGCCAATGTGGAATCACAGCTTTTCTAGAGGAAAATGTTCATGAAAGTCGCATCACGTAAATATCATTTTGTCTTCCGCTTTAGATTGAGAAGGCCGTGCTGTCCCAGAGGCTGACCGATTCTCCCTGCGCACTGGTGGCCAGTCAGTACGGCTGGTCTGGAAACATGGAGAGAATCATGAAGGCTCAAGCTTATCAGACAGGAAAGGACATTTCCACAAAGTAAGTTCTCTCGACGGTGATCAACCTGGTTATATCAGCGTGTTTAGAAATGCTTTGTGGTGGTGATTTTCAGCTCGTGTAAATGACTTCACTTGTGTTCCAGTTATTATGCCAGTCAGAAGAAGACGCTGGAGATCAACCCCAAGCACCCTCTCATTAAGGAAATGCTGAAGAGAGTCAAGGTCAGTCCAACTGTGGTCATGAAATGTAAGACTTAAAAAACATGAATGCAGGGTCGATTAGGCTGTACAGTCATTAAGGAAATCTATTTCTGTTGATTTGCTCTGAAGATCTGGGGATAAATTTCCTAAAAAAAAACATTATAATGGAAAAGTGTGAGTTGTAATTGACATTGTTCAACGTAATGATTTGAAACCCCATGCTTCTGTTTTCCTTTAGTGACTTAGCTACAAAGAAAATCTAAAGAAAGTTAATTTCCTCGTCAGGGGCCAGTTTCCCGGACTGTCATTAAGTCTGCGCTTGGGCTTTCATTTGAGTGGTGAATCTCCTATTGTTAGTGGAATTTAGTCCAAGACTAAGCGTACTCCATGCTCAAGAAACGAACCCCAAGGGCCCATTTCCCAGTCAAGGATTAAGCCTAGTCCTAGACTGGCTTTGAGTTTGAATGGTAAATCTCGGTTGGTATTACAACTTAGTCCCAGACTAGGCTTAATCCACGGGCAAGAAGCCAGCCTCAAATGTTTCGTGACTGACTCCAGTAGCGTTCCGTTGACCATCTGCTGGTGTTGCTTTGAGGTTTGAGGGATGTTCATTATTTTACTCCTGGCTTAATCCCGACCTGTTTGTGTGTTGACAGGACAATGCAGAGGACAAGACGGCGGCCGATCTGGCCGTGGTGTTGTTTGAGACGGCGACTCTGCGCTCCGGATACCAGCTGGCCGACACCAAGTCCTACGGGGACCGGATAGAGCGCATGCTCCGACTCAGCATGAACATAGACCCTGAAGAACAGGTGAGAGTGTGTGTGTGTGTGTGTCCTTGAAATTTGAATAGATGGCATTAAGCATGCTGTATTGCTGGACCTTTGTCCACCTTTTTAATGAGCCGGCGTCTTCCTTCCTGCCTAGGTTGAGGAAGAGCCTGAGGAGGAGCCGGAGGAACAAGCCGAGGAAGATGACAATGAGGAGGAAGAGGAGGTGCAAGCTGATGAGGAGGAAGAGGTAAAAGTGAGTTAAGATTCAGACAGGAAATATTTAATTCAAGGCTGGGTAATAGGACCTCAAATCAATCTCATGATAAATTGAAGGTTTTACCTCATTTGCGATTGAGTTATTTTTGTTGCTTTTGCCTTCATACTTCAATGACAAGTTTGTGCTGGAAATATGCTCAACTATAAAAGCTGGAATACTTAAAAAAAAATATTTTAAAATATATTTATTGCAATTTATAATTAACTGAAGGAAGCACACATAGGTGTTATAAAAACATTAATGTTAACAGAACAGGACCAACATGGGCGCCATAATTTTTTTTTTTGATTAATTGCCCAACCCTAATTTGAATCTTGGTCCTGGTTTTATGAAATGAAGGGTCAGGAGGATTTTGTCCAGTGTTCGGATGGCTTGACATCTAGTGTGCATCCTATTTGTACAGGCAAAACCGAAGTTGATATGCAAACTGTGTGACTGATCCTCTGCTGGTGTGTTTTACATTGCAGGAAAGCACAAAGGATGAGCTCTGAGGTGCTGTGAGCTGAAGGGGGCGGGTTTGGGGTTTGGACTTGGGACACGGGGTGAAGGCTGGATCCGGACTTGGCCCACCGTTTCCCTGTGCTGGGGTGGGACTGGGATTTAGGGCTGGGTGGTTTTTTTTAAGGAGCTGCTTTTGTGTTTGATTTTTTTTTACATTCCTCATGACTGTAAATTTGTTAATATTTAACTGACTGGTTATGGAGTGCTGACTTCCTGTCACGTGAACCATTAAATGTTTCCAAAAATGGATCGTCTGGGTTTTTTTCGACGGTGATATTTTACTATAATGGACCCTCTGTATAAGAAAGCTAACAGAGTTAACCAGAGCGGGGAAGTCGCTGAGGCCTCATTGCTACATTCACGGTATTTTTGGGGCAGGTGGTGGCATAACGGTAGGGTGTTCACCCCATGATCGGAAGGTCACAGGTTCGAATCCAGGGCCGATAAAGTTACCACTAAGGTACTCATGAGCAAGGTACCGTCCCCAAGCACTGCTTGGGACGCTGCCCTTGTTAGCTGCCCACTGCTCCTTCACAGATGGGTCAAATGCAGAGGTGTGCTGTGGTGTGTTCACAATGACCAATCATCACTCACTTATTTATCAGACTCTTATCCAGAGTTATTTGCACTGCCTTGTTAAAGGGACTGGTTTTTCAGGAGCAGTTTGGAGTTGCTCAGAAGCCCAATGATTACACTGTTTTAGGATAGTGTTCACCATCGTATCGTGAGATCTTTACTTGATTACGATTATTAGATCAACGTTTCGATACAATATCAGGATGCATGTCATCAATTTTTCTACTTCACATTACACGCAGAATGGGATGTTCTTTTTAACTTGAATTTTTAGGTTGTAGCCAGAAAATCACCAAGCAATGTCACTGATATAATTTAAGGATTTTCAACTGCTTCTGTGCCAGGGACCAACACTCAGTCTAAGCAGTGTGAATGTGGGGGGCAGCATTTTTAGTATTTTTTATGTATTAGCATTATCTTCATTATTCATAAAGATGCCCAAATCATCTGGAAATGTTTTGAAAAATAAAAAAAGCAATACTTTTAAAAACATAATTTCAGTGTAAGTGGAGCGCTGGTTACAGACCACCTGCAATGCTGCAGCGGACCACTAGGAGGCAGCAAATTGCTGGCTTAAAACCACCATTATTATAATGAATTCTGGTCAGCCATTGCATCATGTAGAATCATCCACGTCTGCATCGAGTATGTGATTCATTTCAACACCCCTAGTTTTCGTGTACATGGATTCAGTTTTCCTGTTTTTATCTGCTGCTTATGCTTTATATATGGACAGATCTTCAGGACTGTAGTGCGTTCGCTGTTGAAGTTTAAGTGTATTAAACTGATGCTCATTCCTCCATCGTGTGCAGATCCAAATTGATTGGCAGCAGAGTTGTGGATTTACGGGTGATTGTGGTTGAGGTGAAGACTAAAGCCAATCTCCTAACAATGCCATTGCATCAATCATCAATTGTCCAGCTTTATGTGAGTGATTGTCAATGTGAACGCACCACAGCACACAGTGCACCACAGTGACATGTGACCTGCATTTGACCCATCTGTGAAGGACCAGTGGGCAGCTGACATGGTCAGCAGCCAAGGAGCAGTGCTTGGGGACGGTACCTTGCTGACGAGTACCTCAGTGATACTTTTACCGCCTGGAATTCGAACCGTAAAAACCCTAGCCGTTACACCACCAACTGCCACAAACAGACCGTGTTGATGAAATATTACAAGTGTAGTTTGTTGATAAAATGTGAGATTGTTTGCAGCCTATATTTTACAACGGAAGTCTTCCTGGAATAAATCTGAAAAGTGACGTGGGAAAGTTAAAAGTATATGAATCACCAGCGCAAGGTTGGATCTCTACAATCTGGCTTCAATTCACCATCTCCAACTGGGCGGCCAGTTTTCTCCAAAATGTTTATCAGTGCTTGCATATGGAACGTTTGTGCGAGATCCCAGTTTGGAAAACCGTGTGTTAAATACTGGAGCTGCCCACCCCCATCCCAAAGAATTACTCCGATTTATACTGGGAAATCAAGAAGAGTTTTAATATAAATATATCTTATATACCACACATAATCTATTGTTCTGAGATTTACAATGTGTAAATCCAGAGTGCAAAGGGGGACCTTTTTCTCAAACAATCTCATTAGGCATGACATCAGCCTCTTCAGTGTCGGATCAGTAAACCATCAGCACTGCACTCTGTCCATTCTTCATTCACATTTCAGGTCGGCCGATAGTAAACTTGCCGGACGGGTCGGGAATAAACCATTTCTCCCAAAGTTTAAGGTGCACGCTGGGATAATCCCAGGGCTTGAAACGGCCATTCCAGTGAAGCAAGTGCGCCTCCTGTAGGAAGGAATCATCATAGCGGGCGTTGGGACTCCAACCTGAGAGAAGGCAGAAAAGGGAAGGAGCGAATCACAAATTGAATTTTATTTCATTAATTCATTCATTCATTATCCAAAGTGCTTAATCCCAACGAGGGTCACAGTGGAACCGGAGCATATCCCGGGAACTACGGGCACAAGGTGGGGACCAACCCTCGGCAGGCGCCAACACACCGTACAGCAACATCACTGAATTTATTGAAAGAATATGAAGTTAAGGATCACAAACGTCTGGCAAGAAAGAATTCACTCAGAATGTGTTGTTTTAATTGAAAAATTAGTTCAGTTTTCTAAAATACGACCCCCATTTCCAAAAAGGGTAAAAACTAAAATCTGTAATTTGGTAATTCACTTGAACTTTATTTAACAGCTATTTTATTTAACCGATTTTTAGTGTTTTCACTGACAAATCTGACTTAATTCTATTTGGTTAAGCAATTTTAGAGAATTGTTTAATTGCTTAATTTAGAAATATTCTGGAAGGTTCCTCAATTAGCACGTGAACTGGTAACAGCTGTAGGTATTAAGATTACACATCAAATTATCATCAAGATTGGGCATAAATTTCCTGTCACAATTTAAAACGAAAATGTAATAAATTAATTGTGTAGTTACCCAGGTGTCTGACATGCCACTTTGGGTCAATTGTGGTGAATTTATTGTGAAACACAATAAGCATAGGAGGTGTGGCCACGCCCCCCGCCACAGCGCTGCTGTAAATGTTTTCCCTAAAAACAAAATGAGGGAAAAATGACTACAGAGAGACATAATGTAGCCATCAGCCCACAGCTAGACGTATGAAACCAACGCACAAAGCTGTTCTCCCTCTGGTCCTGTACAACTCACTTAAAGTTCAAACTCATCCATTTTTCCAGCTGCTTAGTAATCTTCTGCCTTTTCCACTCGTCCATATCAGCCACGAACACTCCGGGGTTAAAGGAGCAGTCGTTTGGGTTAATGCCCAGCTCCCTGACCTCCTGCTTCCTGTAGTCCAAAAATCCCATGTAGGTCGTCTGAGGGAAGAACAGCTCAGTGTGTCAGGGAAGCCACTGTGTGCATGGAAACATTAGATTTTTAGTAGCAGCATTGGAAACCATACACAAACACGCTCCAAACATTAAACAACGAACCCCCACCTTCTTCTACACTGACAGTGTCTGATGAACTGTGATTGCTGTGTAACTACAAGCTCCTCGTTCTCCATAATAAATATGAATAGAAATGTCAAATGATATTTGAGTTGTTTTTGTAATTCTGAATGGAAGAGATTGTGTTCAATCAGCGCATGACCTTGTCTCATATTAGTTGCTGGCTCCTGAATTGAATCTAATCAAACTCACATGTCGTAGCAGATTTTAATGACTAATGTGAAAGTGAGCGATTATTTGTCATTGTGAGCACAGCACAGCACAGCACACAGTGCACCACAACCAAATGTGACCTCTGCATTTGACCCATCCGTGAAGGAGCAGTGGGCAGCTAACAAGGGCAGCGCACAGGGGGAGTAGTGCTTGGGGACGGTACCTTGCTCATGAGAACCTCAGTGATAATTTTACCGGTCCCGGATTCGAACCTGTGACCTTCTGATCACAGAGCAAACACCCTACCGTTACTTCACCAACTCCCCTTGTGAAGCTTGTGATTTACACCCGTACTGGCCACAACCACACCTGCTTTAGTTTCTGATGGATCCTCTAGTCTGAACACCTGGTACGTATTGTACAGTTGGTTATTTATGTCAATCTATTTGCCAGAGGTGGGCAAAGTAGCTAACTTCCTTACGTAAGTCAAGGTACAGATACCACTAGTCAAATGTTACTCCAATACAAGTGAAAGTCGTAGTCAAATTTTTACTTCAGTTAAAGTGCTGAACTACTTGTTTTAAGAAATACTTAAGTATTAAAAGTACATCTTTTGCCGCATTGTTGCACTATTGCCACAACACTTAACACACCTACCACCGCTGACTAGAAGCTGTAGAATAAGGAGTTGGTAGAATGTTACAGAATGAAACACAACACGAACTGACCAGTCATTAGTTTATATTATTAATTAACTGTAAGAAACACACCCCCACAAAACAGCATGGTAGTGTTCTGACCCAGCTCTGGCAGTGTGCGCACACATATATGTGTATGTTAATCAGGAGGACAGTGCAGTAGCTGAAAATGCAGATCACAACATCAAATCAACATTCCAACCTGCGTAAAAAACCCAGCTCTACTCCTCTAGCTTCATGACTTTCCAACAGCAACAATGTTTTAATCAAGACAGAAAACAGCAGAACTGTCTGAACTTGGTTTTATAGCTACAGTCTACAGGCGTGACGTTACCCTGCTGATTACTGATAGACTGTCACCTGCCAAACAACCAATCACCTTTTAGAAAAGGGGGAAAAACATCCACTTCATCCACAGATTTGAAAGTAACGAGTAACGAGAACCTTGATAGAAATGTAGTGAAGTAAAAAGTACGGTATTTGTCTTTCAGATGTAGTGAAGTGGAAGTCAGAAGTTTCCCAAAAAATAATACTCAAGTGAAGAACAGATCCTCAAAAACTCTACTGAAGTAAATGTACTTTGTTACTGTCCACCGCTGCTATTTGCACACGAGCTGTACTTCTGCCATATTTACAGTATGTCATGAGTTCTTTCTCATTCTTTTACCTATTCAGTTGAATTCTGTGTCGTACCATGTGACAATCTTTAAATATTTTTCACTTTTCCCTATATGTGAGGACAAGCTTGGCAATGGTCTCTGTACTAATTCTGGTTTTGAACTGCAGGAAATCTATTACACACACCCCGGTGCTCACCTGCAGGTCCACACTGCGCACCATCTCGTGTGTAGCAGGCAGGTCACAGTCGGAGGCGAAGGCAGCTGCGTGTCCCCGCTGCAGTTTGATATGGTACAGCTCCTGGATGTCTCCTGCAGGTGTCACCCGTGAAACCAAACCAGTCTCATTTACAAAACACACAATAAGATGTCTCACGTTCTCATTTCACATCCCCGGCAGCCCCACTGCCCACAGGCGAGCAGATTTTAGGCCAGCACTGTTTGGGTGAAGAATAAGTGAGGTGACCACAGAGTGCATGTCACAGAGGATACTCTGAGCTACTTCAGGTTTTACCATATACAATGATAATAATATTAATAATAATAATAATAATAATAATAATAAACTTTATTATAGGTATAACACCTTTCATACAAGAAATGCAGCTCAAAGTGCTTTACAACAATGCAATGAAAAACATTTTAAACTATTAAAGTACAATTGAAGACTGAAAAAATGAAAATTTTTAACAAAATTAAGAAAAAAATATATTTAACATATATTATATACAGTATATAATATATAAATTACATCTTTTAATATTTATCATTAATATAATATATATAAATATATTTATATTATATAATTATAATAAATTTATAAAATAAAATTTTTCTGAAAAAAAAATTATGTAAACAGTAGCATGCAGATAGAGTGAAGAGATTTTTAATATTATTTTTAATAGTAATTGAAAGACACGTGTTTTATTAAAGCAGGGGTCAACAATCTTATCCAATCTTATAAATAGTTCAGCTGTTCTTTGGCGTTGACTTGTGTAAAATTTTCATACAGACTCATATTTCAGATTAACACTCATAATAACAACTGTGTGATAATAAGCAGAGATGCAGCACAAACTGCGTGCTAAAGTAAAAGCCAGATCCTTTCGGTTGGATGTACAATTGTACGAATGTTTCAGCTCAAAGCTCCTCTCTGACATGGACTCTGTGGTGCATTTTAAAATAACCACCGTAAGCACCTAAGATAAGCTCCTACCTTGCACAATAACATCATCGTCCAAGTACACGAGTCTCTGATGGTCGCTGATGGCAAGAAGAGGAAGGTAGAACCTCACAAAGTTCAGCTGCAACATGAGATTTAGGTGGTTTAGTAAAAGCACCAGGTTAAGGTGGAGTAAAGGCTCACCACTCAGCCTAAAATACTGAAATATTATTTATGCTCCATTTTGGCCAGCAGGGAGCGCAGTAAAGTGTGTCGTATTGCTCACCGGGTGCAGCAGGTCGGGTCTGGATGAGTCGGGCTTCACTTTGCCTTTCAACACCATGGGATTAAACTCCAAAATTTTGTACCTGATCTCTTTTAGTTTGGTTTTCTCGATGTACCTCCTGATAGACAACAGGAAAGCAACAGGACAGATGAAGAGTTTTAGCGTGAATTAGGGTTTGGATAAAAATCTTGGAGAGAAAATGTTAACAATAATGTAGCAAATACGAGTACAAAATTTTTTCATGTATTATATCTACACTCTCTTAACTCATGATGTCTGTGAGCTGTTTTATAAATGACCTACACCTTTGGTTTCTCCAGTTGTTTTCCAGAGTCCACTTTGGCCAAGATGGAAGCAAGAAACCTTGGCCATGAAACAGCTTGGATGTAGTTAGTTACTTTTTTTCTCTTTAACTAGTAGTGCAGCTAAAAACTATAACAAAACGGTTAGTATTCAGCTTTAAAAGTGAGTGAGTCTCGCCTGATCAGTCGGATTGCATCTCGCAGGGTTACTATGTAGAAAAACACATTTGCACGAGTGTTGCTGAAGACACTGTTGATGGTTGCCATGGCGGCTCCGATGCGTTCCTCTGCAGCGCAGATCACCACAGGAATATCCGAGTCCACATCAGACTCGACCTCCTCCACCTGATGTAGAGCTGCATCGACGCCGAGATCTGCAGCATGGTGACTAAGTTAAGCAAGTGTCAGTGTCAGGTATGACACTTGATAGAAAATTTACAGAACATACTGCACTGTGAGTCAAAAAAGTATAAATTGTAATGTGTAAATTGTATATGTCCTTGTGGTTAGCCATACCCTTGACCTGTAGGCCTGATGGTGAATTAAATAACGTAACAACAACCCCATACTTAGTCTGTATTAGGTACCTGGGTGGCTTTTGGGCAGATGCGCTCTCATGACCTTGCTGTACAGCAGAACAAATACCATCAGGATCAGCAACATCAGCAGCACTCTGTTAACTGGAACAGAGAGTAGAAACACCCTACCGTTACGCCACCAACTGCCCCTTAAATTTCGTGAAGAGGACGGAGCAAGCCCATATTCCATCTCCATGTTCCAAAAATCAATTTAATATATGCCCACCGGATAGGGGATGTGTCAGATATTAAACTGATAAGAACAGATACTACACGTGATCGTAGCCAAAAGGCCGAGAAGCGATGTATAGTAATGCTTCGGGACTGGTTTATGACAGACTGTGTTGCTGATAAGACTGTGTTTGTGAAAAGCACAGCTTCACTGAGAGCTATTCTTTTGGGAGATTTACCAGACTTTAACCTGACAGTTGGGCAGTTGGTTGTGTAGCGGTAGGGTGTTCGCGCCGTAATCAGAAGGTTGCAGGTTCGAATTCAGGGCCAGCAAAGTTACCACTGAGCAAGGTACCGTCCCCAAGCACTGCTCCTCGGGCGCTTGTTAGCTGCCCACTGCTCCTTCACGGATGGGTTAAATGCAGAGATCACATTTGGTTGTGGTGCACTGTGTGCTGTGCTGTGATGTGTTCACAATGACAATCGCTCACTTTCACTAGAAGGTGCAGCGGGCAGCTAACACGGGGAGCCTCCGGGGTCAGTGTTTGGGGACGGTACCTTGCTCTTGAGTGCCTCAGTGGAACCTTTACCGGTCCTGGGATTAGAACCAGTGATCTTCCGTTAATGGGACGAACTCCCTAACCGTTATGCTACCAACTGACCAATTTGACCTAGACAGGACCTCAACCTACAACCCTCATAAAATAACTAAAGTTGTTTTCTTGAGATCACGAGAAGAGAAATTATGTCGACGAGTGTCCTCTGACGACTTCTGTATAATTGCAACAGGTGCAGTAATAAATGTGGCTTCGCAAACACTCTACTCACTTGTTCATATGAACACAATAGAGGGTGTAAAGACAATCCAGAAGTGTGACACTAGATGTCGCTGTTACACAAATCTCAGCAAACAGGAAGAGGGCTATCTACTACCTATGAAATGAGATTAAAGGCAAGTCTGGCACACTAAGCCTAGGCTTAAAAGAAATCCTTTGCTTTCTTAGTGTTTCAAATAAAACATGGAAGTTTTTATTTATGCTTTTTTCTTTATGATGACTGATTTTAAAATTTGCCTTCACAAAGTCACAAAAATCCGACAGATTTCAAGTTTTTCTATCTTTTAGAGAACAATCATGTTCTCATTACCAGCTAAAAATCTGCACACACACACACACACACGCATTCCAGGTCTGCAGGGGAACACAGTGGGGGTTGAACACAGGCTGAGCTCAGACTAAAACACGTGGTACTACCTCAGAACATGACAGCGGTTCTCCAGCAGCATTTACCAGTGTGTTTCCTCTCCCACTCTCGTCTCAAGTTTCACTTTTTGAGTAATCCCTCGTTATACTGCTTGACTCGAGCGAGAGTGGATGATTCAGAAACCGAACATGAAGCTTTGAAGGATTACATTAACATTCCCTTCACTAATGCAACCGTTTCAAAACTTAAAATGCTAAACTAGTTTCAATGGGTATAAATGCACAGCATTTACAATTTTACCACTTACAATGGCAGCATGTATATTTTATGGCATGTTGCAAAGCACAATGTGAAAATCTTTACAGTCACATAGCAGAGGAGATGAGAAGAGAAGAGAGGAGAAGGGCTTTCAAACTTACTTTTCTTTAACAGGGCCATGATTCATCCGCCAGTTTCTGCAAAAAGATCACAAAGTTCAACAAAGCCAAAATAGCATTATGTGGCCATTTATGACCCCAAGCTCAGTCTATAAATTATTCATCAATTATTCATAATAAATGGGGGTTCGGGGACATACATGTATATATACATGTACATATACTGCATTTGTATTTATGTATATATTGTTTTCTATAAGTTTTATTATTAACACTTGGACTGATGCTTGTCATGTCCAGTGGTCACCTTTCGAGCTCCCTGAGGCCCCTGAGACCCTGCACATGTGGAAGTGTTTTACAAAAGACTGAGCTCTTCCTTCCTGATGCCATTCTTCACTGCATCTGTTATCTCTGGCTTACAAATATTCATTTAACTTCAAATCTCTCCTCTAACTCCTACTCTCTCTCTCTCTCTCTCTCTCTCTCTCGGCTGAAAAATACTGTTTTATCCCCACTGTCTGGTCTCAGTGCTGTATAAACACATGACTCTTTTCTGGCTGTTTTGGGGCAGAGGAGCCAAATAGTCCAAACAAAAGTCATGGGAAGGCGTGGCAGAGGCCACAGTTTGCTGGAAGAGAAGGGGGAAAGGCACAGACTGATCTTTTTTCAGTAATGGGAATAAAATTATTTGGCAAAACGTAGATGGAAAAGGATCACACTGAGCTATACTCAGTGAAATCTCAGAATTTTATAGCTGATTCTGCTGTAAAGTACAAGTCTGCATTTACAGACATACATTAAAGTAGCAGTTAAGTTGGGGACAAGGAGGACAACCGATAAACTTCATCTTTTATATGCAAAACTGATGTTTCTTAGATGCTCGACAAATCCAGGTTTCCTTAAAGAAATCTGTGTATCTGCTTAAGACTTATGTAGGTGGAATTCTCTTAAGAGTTTGGGATCATGTTTAAAATGAACAAATTGAAATAAATAAATAAATAAATAAATAAATAAATAAATAAATAAATAAATAAATGGTTAACTGACTGGAATATTACACACTGAGAGATCAGTATGTTTGTAAATATAGTGATTTGAGCATAAGTAAAAAGAATATTGGTCTTTTTTAAGCTTTTCTGTGTTCATTTTACAATTGAAATTTCCCAGTTCGTGTTGGTATAAATAACAGAATGGACCTTTTATAGCTATCTTTAATAGAGAACAGTACAGTTGGGGTTAAACAATAAGAAATCTGCGATAAAATCTAATTCTAACGCGATAAAAGTTTGAGATTAAATTAACTCAGAGCCCTTTTCCCTGCTGTTATCGAGGCTGGGGCGCTACGTGTGCATTGCGGGTCTAGTTCAGGGATTTCTGCAATAAAATCTACTTCAGCTGAGGCTCAAATCTGGTGGACAAGCTGCTCATGACTTTTTCTGCCTTATCATTTTCTTTCTTTCTTTTTATCAGACTGCTATGTTTGGTCCAGCCAGACAGGAACCGTCCTCCGAGCTGGTCTTGTTCTGGCGACTCGTAATTCTGCCTCCCAAAAAGAGCCGTGTTTAAAAAGAAAAAAGCAAGTTTGTCTACAGTAAATGGCTCTTTTTTTTTAAATAAAAAATAATCGTATTGATATTTTCGACTGCTGATAGAAACTTGTACAGAGACAGGAGTTAAACCCCAATGTAGTGGACGCGGGTTTAGGTTTAATCCCAGCATTTTAATCCCGTTCTTACTTATCGTTAGAATGAAAACTGACTGGATTAACACCGTATTCTACTCACCGGTACCAATGTGCCAGCTCACTTCACAGTAACTACAGATATTAATCCATTTGCAGACGAGAAGATGAAGGTTAAAAAATGAAAGCCGCTGTCGTCGCGTTTCTCTCTCCAGATCTGCAGCTGCTGCTCGTTTTACTCAAAACCGAATAAAACGAGGAATTTACAATCTCCCGTCGGACAGGTGACCACCTTTTATATTGAAGACCATAATCTTAGTGCCTTTAAAACCATGCTAAAATTAAAATATTGCTTATAAACTACCGTTTGGAAATCTTGAACCGCCCCTCATTATTTTTCGGTCCAAAGAGCCACTTTTTTGTTTTCAAATGTAGTTTTGAGGAATAATGTTGGCATGCATGTTGCCAAAAAAAAGAAAAAAAGACTGTAGCTATTGTCTCCTATTTCTAGCAAAATATAAAGGAATGAGTGGTGGGTCAAGACTTTTGCACAGCACTGTATATTTAAGGTGTAAGATAATACTTTGAAATTGAAGATTGACTGCGCAAAAAGAAGATTAACGTCACAGAACTTAAATCCATAATTAGAGTAAAAGATTTCTTGCAAAGACAAAAGGTTATGCATTTAAACACTATTTAAAGAACTAAAGTATCTGATAATACATTTAATACATAATACTTAAGTATTAAAAGTACTGTTAGGTATTCATAAAGGTTAGACGTTATCACAAATACCTGAAAACTGTACTGCCGTTGTGGAAATTAGGCAAAGATTTTTATCAATTTCATTATCACTTAAGTCAAGCGGAGCATTAAAGTTTCTAATTAATATTTAAAGTCTAAGCAGAAAGTATTCTAAATAGTACTTGAGTATATCAATAAAGTACACATACTTTAGTAATGTACCCCAAAATAGTGATTTCCAATCTAAAATAAAAGGATAAAATGTAGCATATTCATCATATAAAAACACCTACAAGAAATTGTTCATATTCAGCAAAAATCGTTTTATGTGTCTTCTATTCGCATGTTTTTACATATATTCAAGAACACCGAAATTAGATTTACATTTTTAGAAAAGCAATAAACACTGTAAAAACTTTATACAACAAACAGCAGAAGTAAAACGGCAAAAATTATCATTAGTACAATCAGATCCATAAATCTCTAAATTCCCCGTTTTGTCTGCAACTAAACTATGGCAGACTTGTGGTATCCAGTTTGAAAGCCTGTCATAATGAAGCTATGAGAAAGTAATGATAGCAGACATTAAACACTGTTGAAGGCACAGAGTAAGGCAGAACATAAGTGAGCAACAACATGGTTTCACAGATTTGCAGTGACCTGGCATTGTCCTTCAGAGAACCCTTTTGGTGACATTATTAACATCTGGAGTCTGTCCAAACACCTTTACAATCAACTAAAATACTTATGAAATCTTACACAAAATTAAAAACGTATTCTTTACACTTAAATTTTGAAATTCTAACAGAACAACATGGCAAGACTGCACACTGAGCTTTAAAGACTGGCACATGCTGGAGAAACCTGCTGGCAGCTGACACGTTCCAATAAAAACACTGATGTCATTCTTTATTGTAACTGCAGCTCTGCATGATTTGGATAGAAAATGGCATGTTTGTGATGTGATGTTTGGGAAACTTTATATTGCAGATAACATCACATGCAACTGCGTACATGACACGTGCAACTGGAAGATCTGTCTGTAAACCTTAAAATGACTCAAATTAGGAAGAACTATGTTTGTGCTTGAAAAGTCACAAAAAAACAATACAAAACAGGAGGTTGTGAGATTATGTGTGTGTGTGTGGTTACAGCAGAGCCAAAAGCATGGAGATGTTGATGGGCAGCTCGAGACGCTCTTCGGTGTAATGCATGGCTTTGACCACCTCGGGTGGTGAAAGCAGAAACGCTACAGGGCCGACACGCTGCTCAACGCATCTGGCACAGAGAACACCATCATGCTCTGCTCCATCAATCTGCAACACAACATACACACAATCTGCAGTTTTACAATCACAATCATAGCCGGATAACAATTCCAATATAGGAAGCATGAGCGTCTCTGGACCACTTTTATTGGGGGGACGTGCCCCGGTGTTTATGTGATGTAAAACAGTAAAATTTCACATTCGTTTTTTTAACAAGATCATTTATACGACAGTACATTAATGTAGATTAGTAATATCATGGAGAGTGGATGTTTTTCTACTCCAAAGTGTATTATTGTAGTTTTAACCGCAGATAGTCATGATTAAAAGGCACTGCTTTACAATATGACAGCCCTTACAAAGGTTATAAATCATTTATGAGGTTGTAGACTATTTTTAAATCATTAGTCTGCAGTGATAACGCAATGCCTCCACGTCTCACCAGAGGGATGAATTCTGACTAGCAACTCCAAAAGGTCTACCCAGTAGGGTAACGGTTGAGAGAGACAGCCCATGTCCGGTGGGATATTCTGCGGCCCGCACCGTCTGTCTTAAAATGTATGCCGCTATTTTTTGGCCATGGGAGTAGTGCTTGGGGACGGTACCTTGCTCATGAGTACTTCAGTGGTAACTTTACCGGCCCTGGATTCGAACCTGTGACGTTCTGATCACGGGGCGAACACGCTACCGTTACGCCACCAACTGTGGATCAGTAGGTAGTGGGAGTTGCAGATGGTTAGTGAAAAAAAGCCATTCCAACCAGCTGACACTTACATATCTGAAGGGGAGTTTGCTCATGCTCAACGGTGACTCCTTTGTGATCCAGTTTGGGCACTGTCTCATGCTGCACACAACAGACTCCCTCTGACCCAGAATGCTGCTGGTCATCCCTGTCCGCAAGAAGTATTCCTACAGCGCAGAAGAGCAAAAAAAAGTTAAGGCGGGCTGCCCGGAGGCCTTCCAAAAAAGGACCTGGTTATTTTTGAGTGAGTCACTGTGACTGAGGTTAGAGGACGGAATTGGAACTGACTCCAGCAAGGGTGATGATGTTGCTGATGCTCTTGGTGAGGTACAGTGTTCGTTTGGCTCGAGTCACGGCCACATACAGCAGGTTCCACTCGTCGGAGTTAACAGTCCTTATACCTACACACACACACACACACACGGATAAACAAACTTTATCTGATATCAGATCATCTTACAGTCTCTGTTCCAAACAGAGGCCGTCGCTCTGGAGCAACTTGGGGTTAAGGGTCTAGCACAGGGACCCAGTGAAGGTAATGCCTTGAACCCACGACCTCTTGGTCCAAAGGCAAGTGTCTTAACCACCTGACCATCATCCCTTTGTAAGGTTTTTGTACATCAGTAGAAGATCAGTATCAAGTTGGTTTAATATATATATATTGAAACCAAATGAGCAAAATTTGGTTATATCAAGTTGAAATAACATTTCAGGTTTCTGGATTCTTTTGTGGAGGTAAATATGCAGAACAGCCTTTGTGCACTTCCTGAATATCAAAACATGTTTGTGGAGCGGCACAGTGGGGCAGTGGTTAGTTCTGTGGCTGCACAGCGAGAAGGTCCTGGTTCGGTCTCTGGGTCAGCCGCAGGGTCTTTCTGTGAGAAGTTTGCATGCTCTCCCCGTGTTCGTGTGGGTTTTCTCCGGGTGCTCCCGTTTCCTCCCACAGTCCAAAAGCATGCACTGTAGGTTAAATAGGCGACTCTAAAATTGGCCCCGTAACGTGAGAATGACAGTGTGACTGTGTGAGTGTGCATGCCCTGCAGTGTGCTGACGCCTGCCCAGGGTTGGTCCCCGCCTTGCTCCCGTAGTTCCGGGGATAGGCTCCATCCCCCCCGCCCCTCCCCGTTGTCCTGTTGATGTGCAGCTGTTGATGAGCAGCTGTACGCAAAATGATTCCACTTTACATTGCAGTCCCTCCAGGAATTCTGTTGGCCTTTTTTGAGCTTGTTGCATCTTAAAAGGCTTGATTTTGCGGCAGCTTTTCTAAATAATAGCATATAAAGCGTTGCAGTGTTTTTGGCGATTTGTTGCAATAAACAAAACCCGCGGCCCTGCGGTATGTTGGTCCCAGCCTTGCGCCGGTAGTCTCGGGACAGGCTCCGGTCCACGCGAAACCAACAGGGATTAAGCGGTTCAGATGACTGACTGACTGACTGACAAAACCACTATTATTTGTGTTAACCTTTAACCAATCAGAAGCGTTTTTAATCACGTGTTTCCTGCATCCTACTGTCCATATTTTGGTTCCAGTGTCCTGCTGATGTGCAGGTGATAGCTAATCCCAACATGTGCCTTTAACAGTGCAGATTCATGCTGGAGTATATAGGGCACTTCTGCCTTTATAAAGCAGTTTCTTCCAGGATCAATAAAGTTTTCTGATCAGTACCTTCCTTTCTTCTTACTCTGAAGTTTGGCATCTTAAACATGCGTCGGGAAACAGCTTGTAGCCTGTAGGCTACTCCGCAGCCATCAATATTTACGCAAACTGCAGAAACCATAATGTTTATTTTTATTTTTAGGAAGAATAACTAAATCGTAATTAAACCAAGGAAAAAGACAGCCTTTCCAGAACTTTGTCTGCCGACGCTTGTTTACCCCTCAACAAAACTTTTTTCTTCTGATCTGCATCAATCTCAAAATTGAGCTTTAGTGTCCTCCGTTGACGCAAATCCGTCATAGCGACGGAAAACTTTAATCCATGTGAGACTTCAGGATTGAGACGAGGATATTTGATTATGTGCCCAGATACGCTAAAGCTTACGTTTAAACGAACTAACGCAAACTTCAAACTTCACTCAAAATAGGAAACCTCATAGTCTGAAAAATAATACCTTTTTTTTTTTTTATAATACCTCTAAAACCAAATTTAACACTTTTAATGGTCTTAAATTTGGCAATTTTGATTTATCACCTTTTAATACTTTTTAAAACCCCGCGGACACCCTGAATAAAATGTTTTTGATTATCTATCATCCTTTTAAGTAATGATGGACAGTTTCAATTGGTCAACTTCAACCTCCAAGTCAACATGCACACAAAAATTTGAACAAACCTGGATGTATGTTGGTTCTCAGCATGATGTGTCGAGAGCAGGGCACTTTAACGAAGTCGTCCGCCACGATCACCGTGTCAAACTCCAGGCCTTTGGATTTATGCACAGTTCCCAAGATGTAATCTACAAAGCAGATGGAGCAGGTGACTCAACCTCGAAAAAGAATCATATTGAATTAGACAAGACGCAGTGGTCAGCGCTGCCGCCTCACAGCGAGAAGGTTCTGGGTTCCTTCTCCGGGTCAGTTGTACGGTCTTTCTGTGTGGAGTTTGCATGCTCTCCCCGTGTTCGCGTGGGTTTTCTCCAGGTACTCTGGTTTCCGGCCACAGTCCAAAAGCATGCACTATAGGCTGATTGGTGACTCTAAATTGTCCCCGTAAGGTGTTCTGAGGGGGTGTTTGTGTGAGTGTGTGACAAGACAAGACCTCGGTGGGAGGTGTAGGAGCCTATCATCTGTGATACTCCAGCACAAAATACCTTCAGTGCTTCATTAATTAGCTTCAAACTGTGATTTTTATAATCATAAAATGTTTTATATTCATTTTTGTTCCTATTTATTTTCCACTTTAACTCAGGTTCTTGCCGTACGCATATTATACCCTTTACACCCATTTTAAACTCATGAGTTGGTTTGTTGACAACCACAGATTTGTTTATCATAGAGATCTGTAAACCCGGGTACTGACCTGCAGACTGGGGGTTGTCCTGGGCCAGGGCGAGGATGCGCTTCACCAGCTGAGGAATCCGAGCTCCGTATTTCTCCACCACAGACAGCTTGGCCTCCAGCTCGCGGTCCTCCGTGCTCACCGCATACTTCTTCAGGCCGGCGTAACCGCCCATCTTCACCGAGCTGAAGCTCCTGATGAACGGGTCCGTTATATACAACTTCTCTGTGAATAAAACACAAGCCCACACTTTCTACCTTTTTTGCAGTTGCAGCACCTTTTCAACAGAGTGGACCCTGCCTCAGAACCAAAACACTCCTGTGAAGAACTACTCCTAATACTTCACATTTACATACTGTAACTTACCAATTAAATAACAGTTATAAGGTGTGCCACATCGTACCGTTCAGGATGATCCCTGATAAACTATTTTGATGCTGAGGTAAAAACGAGTATCGCGATGCTCTGAGTTGGTGGCGTAACGCGGCGGTGGAGGGAGGCAGCAGTTCAGCGGTGCCGGCGCTATGCCGGAAAATGCGTCCCTGCAGTAAATTGCACACACTATTGCCGGAGCGCGCACTGTTTAAAACAGCAGAGGGAAGCGTTTTTCTCTTCGTTACGTGTGAAACTGACTGTTTCTGTTCATGTAAACTCATAAAACATGTCATACATGTTACACGTCATATTTTTCTAAAATACAGATATACAACTTGCTGAAAAATAAAACAGATTGTGGTTGGTAAAGCATTTACTACCTACTACGAATCACATGCATCTATCTAGAGCGAGCAAGTATTTTGTGATATCGTCAATGACATCATTATTGTGAAAACTTCCAGAAATATCGTGATATCATTTTTTGGGCTATATTGCCCACCCCTAGTTATAAATATAAATATAAACAATAATTTATGTTTAGTGCTGCGATATGACCAAAATCCGGATAACGATATACAGTATCTCACAAACTAGTACATTTTCTGTAATTTCAGTATGCAAAATTATAAATGCTGTTTTTTTGCAGCACTCTAACAAACCATCTCTTTTTACGCTGTTAAAACACCGCTCTTTACGACGCTCCAGTGAGGTGCCTTTAAGGCCGATTGTGTGTCCTTTGGCGTTCCATAGATCTGATCGCAAGGGCAGACAGACTTGAGCGTGAGGGCGCGGAGTGCAGGCAGAGTTGACGCGAGTTCGCTTGTGAAAGCTCCACTGCATGCTCAGACTTCAGCCACAAAAACATGGTATTCCCTGTGTCTACATCCACATGGCACTGACTCACTCATTCACTGACTCAATCATTCACTGACTCACTCATTCACTGACTCACTGACTCACTGACTCACTGACTCACTCACTCACTCACTCACTGACTCACTCACTCACTCACTCACTCACTGACTCACTCACTCACTCACTCACTCACTCACTCACTGACTCACTCATTCACTGACTCAATCATTCACTGACTCACTCATTCACTGACTCACTGACTCACTCACTCACTCACTCACTTACTCACTGACTGACTCACTCATTCACTGACTCACTCACTGACTGACTCACTCACTCACTGACTCACTCATTCACTGACTTACTGACTCACTCATTCACTGACTCACTCACTGACTCATTCAGTCACTGACTCACTCATTCACTCACTCACTCACTCACTCATTCACTGACTCACTCACTCACTCATTCACTGACTCACTCACTCATTCACTGACTCACTCACTCATTCACTGACTCACTCACTCACTCATTGACTCACTCACTCACTGACTCACTCACTCACTCACAGACTCAGCTCAAAACCCCCACTAACCTGTCAGCTGTTTCTCCGGCGGCTGCATCAAAATCCAGACATCCAGAATTTTTGTCAGCCCAAAATTTTTAACACCCTGAAATGCAGAAAAGAAGGCACCGTCAAAGAAGGGGTTTTACTTTATGAGCCTCTCTCCTGCGTTCATTATGTGATTGCGTCAGTTCATCACGTCACATATTCATTCATTCATTAATTTTCCGAAGCTCTTAATCCCAACTGGGGTCGCAGGGGGACCGGAGACTATAATTACTTAATATCGGTGATGGTCTAAATTAAACACAGATAGCGATAATCGGTCGACCCTTACTGTATAGGCTGCTTGTGCTTCGCTTCTTAAGTTCCCCATCACCGTATGTAAATACAACTTTATAAAATACTCTGGACACTTCTTACAACTCTTTAAAACGTCAAGAGATTTCTCCTCATCCATCGCCTTATTCGCACCATTTAAAAATATTAACAGACTTGTGTTAAGCAGAAATATGTCAAATATAAACCATTGGTGTTTTGGTGATACCAATACTCTGCAAAATGCCTAATATCGGCCCCCCACCCCTCCCAGTCAGCCTGGTCAATAATCGGTCAACCCTTAGTTCTCAAGAACACTAATTATTTTTTACCTTACATATTGGAATTGTGTTCTCGAGATCAAATCTTATTATGTGATAGTGGTGTTTTTATTCCACACACTTTATCTGACCACTACACCTCCTAGAAACCTTATTTCAACTGTAAAACGTGCAGCCTACCGCACTGTGGAGTGCTTGTATAGACGTTTTTAGTATGTTAATACTCGTTCGTGTGTTAATTTTTCCATCCGTTTTTTCTCATTATTATTATTAACGTGGAGCTCAAACTTGAGACAGAGGCTCAGACATCTGCAGCTTTACCATCTGAGGAAATTTCTTTCAAAATAATCAGAAGAAGAAAAATAAGAAGAACGATAATAAGTTCTAATTTCGAGTTGAAAAGTAATAAAAGTCGATCAGGCAAAATTCATGAATTAACACCTTGTGACATCTCCAATGTTCCATGTTCCAATATTAGATGACACAAAATGTTCCACGCTATGCACAGTCAACATCCAGGATATTTTTTGCCTGTGCCAGCAAAATGTTTTTTTATCCACGTTTTTGGAAAAGCCGAGATGAGACGTGGTTCGTCAGGGTTCGTGTGGCTAATAATGGACATAATAAACAGAAGCTCGTTTCACGGCTGACTTTTCTGCTGCTGTGTGAGCTGCAGCATCAGCGTTGACTTACTCCGACGATGTAGATCTTGCAGCTGGGGTTGGTGTCGGTGAGGTCCACAGCCTGGCAGAACACGGTGAAGTTACTACGGCACAAAATAGCCACCGTCCTGCCAACCTGCCTCTGGGCATTCCGTAGAGCCTGCAGCACCTCCATGTCCTCACCTCTTACCGTGCCTGCACACACACACACACACACACACACTTACATATATACACTCACAAACACTCATTTTTAAACACAACATTTACATCATCTCAATTCAATTAGGTCTGAGACAGCTAACTTCTTAACACACACAATTAATCTTGAAAATCTCATGTGTTAATAAATCATATGTCCAAGTTTGGCCCAAACATCCAGCTGTACCTCCAGCGCTAATGTTTATCTGACTGACACCTGGTTTATACTTGACGTATTTCTACTAAACACATGCCTGTAAATGTTTTTAATTGGTGCAAATAAGGCGATGGTTGAGGACAAATCCCTTGAAGCACTGACTGAAAAAAAATGGTTGTAAAAAGTGTCCAGAATATTTGATAAAGTTGTGTTTACATACGACACTGGGGAACTTAAGAAGTGAAGCACAAGCAGCCTACACAGTAAGGGTCGACCGATTACCGCTATCTGTGTTTAATTTTGACCATCACCGATATTAAGTAGTTACAAGGTGCGCTACTGTGGCTCTACTGCCGTCTCGTCTCTCTGCCGTTTGCTGTCGACTCGCTGCTTCATTTAATGTCCCGCACGCAACAGTCTCTGATTGGCTGTATGTTACACGAGATCTAGGTTCGAAATCAGGATCGTCTCACTGAGCCACTGCGTCACCGTTAAATATTTATAAACAATAAAGTTATTTAAATAAAGTTTTGTGTCTGTCTTTGTAAAATTTTGACCGATTGTCTTTCTTTCCTTTTTTTGCATATCAGTTCCGAATATCGGTTGTCGGCCCGTTAACTAGCAACAATCAGTATCGATATCGGCCCTGAAAAACCAATCTCAGTCGACCTCTACTACATAGCAGACTTTGCTTTGTAAAGTAAAAGTGAACGTGAGTGACCACAACCAAATGTGACCTCTGCATTTGACCCATTCATGAAGGAGCAGTGGGCAGCTGGCATGGGCAGCGCTCGGGGAGCAGTGCTTGGTAACTCGCTCACGAGTACCTCAGGTACCCACCCGGTCCTGGGAGTTCGAACTGGTGACCTTCCGATCACGGGGCGAACTCCCTAGCCGTTACGCTACCAACTGCCTCTTGTTCTTTTATGTCTTTTCTGGCTCATTAACATTTACCTGTTTTATCCAGGTACAAAATCAAGTATTTTAAATATTCTGTAAATTGTGATTACTTCCTGTGATTAACACATAAATATTTAACTGCTGCTGATAGAGCCAGTTTGTGCATTTTGAATGTATGAATATTTGGATTTAATATTTCATAACTATTTGCAATAGAAAGTAGAGATATAATGTTAATTTGAATGTTTCTGGAACTTTCCATAACTTTCCATGTACAGTGTTACGTAATAGAATTATATTAATACATATACACGTTAAATGTACTAGTATGTAACGATACAAGTAATACGTGCCTTACGTGTCGTAATCTGATTGGATCCTGAAATATATATGAAGATGCATGAACGTATAGAACTAGAACTGTGCTGGAGCTGAGAACCCAGGAGCGTTTGACCGTTACGTAAAGTATCTTTGTAGTCCTAGGAATTCATCTTTTGCTTGTAAAAGTCTAAGTTATAGTAAAGAAACAAAACAACAAAAGAAAAGACTGGACTCAAGACTCTTTTTGATACGTGTCGCGTGCAAAGAATCTTCGGAGTTCGAGGCTAGACAGCGTGAGCTGCACTAACAACTGTATTTAGATTATGTAGAAGTTATTCTTTAAGTTAGGATATTTTAAGTGTAATCAGTAATACCTTCTTGGTATCCACCAACCAAAATCTTCTTCACCTTTTTGCAGACGTCAAGAATTGTAGCACCAACATAAGCAATCTCAGAGCCAAACCTGAAACTCTGCAGAAAAGAAAAACACACTACTGAGACTTTTCGATCTTATAAAAGGCAGAACATCACAATTTTTTGACTTTTCTCAGGAACACTAATTATTTTTTACCTTACATATTGAAATTGTGTTCTCGAGATCAAATTTTGTTATGTGATAGCGGCGTTTTTATTCCACACACTTTTTCTGACCACTACACCTCCTAGAAACTTTATTCCAACTTTAAAACGTGCAGCCCACCGCAGTGTGGAGTGCTTGTATACACGTTAATACTCGTTGGTTTTTTCTCCACAAACTAACGTGGAGCTCAAACTTGAGACAGGGGCTCAGACATCTGCAGCTTTACCATCAGGGGAAATATGATTTCTCTCGACATAATCAGAAGAAAAATAATGAGAAGTTTCTAGTTGAAAAGGAATAAAAGTCGATCAGGCAAAATTCATGAATTAACACCTTGTGACATCTCCAGCCATTTTTCCAATATTGGGTGCCACAAAATGTTCCACGTTAGCACAGTCAACATCCAGGATATTTTTTACATGTGCCAGCAAAATAGTTTTTTGAAGGCAGAACATCAGAATTTTTGGACTTTTCATCTATATTTTTATTCATTTTCTTTAGTTTTCTGATATAATACCATTCATTCATTCATTCCCTGAACCATCTAATCCCAACAAAGGTCTCGGGGGCACCGGAACCTATCCCGGGCACTTACGGGCGCAACCCCGGGGAGATGCCGACACACCGCAGGGCACACACACTCAAACAATCACACTCTCACCTAACAGGGCCAATTTAGAGTCGCCAATTAACCTATAGCGCATGCTTTTGGAGTGTGGGAGGAAACCGGAGCACCCGGAGGAAACCCACAAGAACACGGGGAGAACATGGAAACTCCACATGGAAAGACCCCACGGCCGTCCCAGGGATCGAACCCAGGACCTTCCCGCTGTGAATCTAGGGAAACAATCTAATATTTAATATTAGGTCTAGGATTAAATGTATGTACGTGCAGTAACTCCTCAGATGAACACCTGGCAGGAGTTATTCTGACTATTTCAGCCAGAAATTAGGAATCAGTAATTCAACTGTAAGGCATATTTATTAAGTGGTTTTTATCATAATACAATATTATATTGATTAAATAGACAACGATTCACTGTCTGCACATGTCACTAAGTCTGCTATGATGTGATTTGGATTTGATTCAACTCAGGAGTCAGCGATCAATATGAAATCAATATGTCATATGCCTATTTAACACAAGATCCATTCATATAAAATCATAAAAACAACTAAAATATCCTACGTTTGTGACCCGATCTGCCGTAATGAGTCGGAAGTCGGCATTCTATTTATTTAGATACGGGCTGATTATGTTGACAAACATCAAAAATATCGATTTTATATACGGTCTTATATGAAAGAAAAGGTCTTCAAAATTAATCTGGTCTCCAAAAAAGAAAAATTCATCATAATCGGCCCGTATCTAAATAAATAGAACGTCGACTTCCGACTCATTACGGAAGATCGGGTCACATTTTTATTCCTGAGCTCAACGAGACATAAAAAACAATCTTCTCCTGCTCAATATAATGTGCCTCGCTTTGCTTAGTCAGGGACGTTACAATATTTACGTTGTCTAATCAGCGTGCTCTTTCTGGATTGATGCTATGGGCTCGTAGATCCCTGAATCGATGTAGATCGAGGTATCGTTACACCCCCAACACCCGACTGGATAAGCAAGACTTTTGCCTTTCATCAGCCAAATAAGAAATCTTGTTTTCTTGAACAGACCCCAGGTCCAAATTAGTAGCACTGTGTTGTGTGTGTGTGTGTGTTTGAGCACCTGTGTTAGGTAGTAGAGATGTGTATGGGAAACCAAATTTAACGCATTCACTGCTCCTCTAAACGTGTATATCTGCTGATGAGGATCTCCAACCAGGATCTTCCCACAGTCCTGGGGCAGCATGATGTCCATGATAACTGCAACAGAAAACAACACCGTCGGACGAAACCCACGCAAATGTCTGTAACCAGACAAAAGTGAAGTGGAGTGGAGTGGAGTGGGGTTGGCTGTATACCTGGACTGCAGTCCTGAGCCTCATCAATAAAGATCACATCGTAGTGTTTCAGCACAGGTTTCCTCAGCTGCCAAAGTTTAAGATAACCTGCACACACAAACACACGTCACACGAGGCAACACCACACAACTCAAGTGAGATTCTTTACTTCTCACATACAGAGTTATACAAGTACCCTGATCGCTCCTGTGTAAATAAAAACAGATTGAGTAGATTATGTTAAACAAACCTTCATCTAAAGGATATAAAGCATGTATTAATCCATCATCATACCGTCGTGGGTCATGTGGTACGCCGCTTGCTTGGTTCTGTCAAGCTCAACCATCTTGTACCAGATCATTTGCGCGTCACCTACATACAACTGGAAAAAGATCCACCACCAAACGTTACAAAACACTTCACACCGTACCATTCTGATACAATTTAAAACAATATATTTTGGGAATATCTATACTTCCTAAAAGACAGGCAACCACTTGAGGATAAGGATCTTCACCTACATTTTTTTGTTTTTCGTCTGTGTGCTGCTCAATGCCGTGTGTGTTGCGGAATTTTTCCGGGACGTGCTGAGGGCCGATGACTTCGTCCGTGGAGGCACAGAAGGCGTTGATGGTCTGGGCCACCATCTTGGCGTTGACGAAACCCCCGCGGCCCTCCGGCAGAACCCAGGCCAGTGTGAACGGGCGCAAGTTACTGCCCAGCTTCTTCAGCTGCTGGTACCTGCCATGGAAACCATCATTCTCTTTATAAATACTACGGGTCGGCTGATTCTCGGAGGCTGATACTAGACATTTCGGTGATTATCGGTATCGGTGTTTAATTTTGACCATCACTGATATTAAAGAGCCAGTAAGGTGAAAACCGGTCTTGGTTTGGTAACATGTCAGAAAAGTGTGTCTGAAAAGATGTGGAAAACCCCTGAAGTCAGTTTTACAACGTTGTTGAGTTTAGCAGTTTAACAGTTTTTCACGGTAGGATGGGACTAAAACGCAGCCCGGTTACACGGAGACGGTTATGTTTAGCACAGCCCTGTCCAGATCTACTGCTCCAGCCCTGCCCACCTGCATAGCATCAGTAGCCTACCTGCTAGTCTGGGCAAGTTCTCTAAGGGAGTCTGTCATATGTCTGTCAAGTCCAAAGAGGTTCCTAATATGTGACCCTCCACGGCAAAACCAGTCGCTTGTCGCAAATGTTCAAAATTGAGTTATTATGTTTACCTATATGGAATGAATCGGACGACATATGACTAAGACATCATCAATCAAAGGAGTCGGGTTTCTCCTGTCACGGCAAGTGAGAATCGGAGAAATCTGCCTTTCAAGTTGATTATCGCCGTAGCACTCATAGACGCTTGGTGCGGTCGCGGCTACGTTTGCATTTACGGTAGCCTACGCTGCATTCACAGCCACACGGATAGTCTACCTGCGTTAGGTTAACTGAACTCGGGAGACGATGATGGATTCCGGAGAAATATCTTCACGCTAGTCAACCAGTGGATTTACCGTAAATATTGAAGTAGAGCGGTCAAAACAGAAACTTTTAACATTCTGCTGGAATTGAATTCCTCACCTCAACAAAGTCACGTTTTTAGGATGGAAAGGGTAAGTTTTTCAGCTAAATTTATTCACAACAGTACAGTATAGACCTTCCACTGTTTCAAAACACTACAAACAAAAAATCCAAAATTTTACCCCACTCAACATAAACGCTCGTTTTTCTCGGAAACCTCCGTTGCGACAAGCGACTGGTTTTGCCGTGGAGGGTCACATATCTCCATTCCCTCAGCCGGCGCGTTGAAGCACCAAGTGTAAGTTGATCTATTTTGTGTTGTTGTAAACTGTAAAATATGACATGTGCATGTTTAGCCTGTTGTAAAGAACTCCAAATGATTAGCGAGTGCATGAGAACACGCATCTAATCCGTAAGAGCTAGCTCTGATGTGAATTATATCGGTGGCGTAATGCATGGTAAAATGTAAGTTAGCAAACTATCTGCTCTAATCTATCAACCCTCTCGTTTTTACAGTGTTCCTCTGTCATTTTAGCCTTTCCCTCCACTGTCCTCCCACTGTAATATTTCCCACCATTATCCCGTGTTATATTCCGTATTAACCCAGACTGTGCTCACTATCCTGTCACTGTCTTCATCCCTTCTGGTGAAGCACAACAAGTGAATATTTTACATAGTTTTACTTGCACGACTTTAGAGCGATCTTTTTTTTAACAGTGTGTGTGCACGTGTTTAACAGTCGATGGGTAGGGGCTCTGTAGTAGTGGGCGGCGCTTCAGTGCTTTGAGCCGACACATCTACAACATCCGTGCGTACAAAGTACTGCCTGTATTTTCAACACTTTGAGACTTACTTTTACCTCTGTAGCAGGTAGTTATGAGGAACTTACAGCCGATTATATTTTGACCTTACTGGGTCTTTAACTAATTACAAGGTCACACGAGTAGTATCCCATTAACACTGAAGCCTTGTTGTCACTCACACCACACTCACACACGAGCGCAGCGTGAAGCTCCGAGAAGGAGAAGATGAGGGAGGAGAGTTTCAGCTGAGTGGTTATTTGCACAACCACTGAACACTGAATGTATATATCACTGGTCACCTTCTAACTGACGGTATCTGCACAAATTATTGAAAAGAATTGCACAGACTCTAGTTGTCCACTGCTGTTATAATATCTGCACAAACTTAATTTGGTCAGACTTTTTTAAGAAGATACTGTTTTATTAACAGACTGGATATAGAATTTTTCATCTTGAAACTGTTACTAACCTCATGCACATTCAGTGTAAAAGTCAATTTCCACTTTTGTAGTTTAATACTGCATCCTAATAGTCTCTCTTTCTACCTCTATTTCTAGTTCTAGTTTAAAGTGTATATTTAGTATGTAATACTCCATTTCTAGTTTAAAATGTATATTTTGTATTCTATTTATATATTGTTTATTCCATGCGCCCTATTTGTTCTTTGTTCCATGTTTCTTCTTGCACTGTGGAAACTGGAGCCACGTCGTCTCGTCTCTCTATATATCTGTACAGTATATAGCAGAGATGACAATAAAGTTTATTTTGACTTTGAGATTGGTGTTTGTAAAAACTTCTTCTTCTAAAAAAAATCTTTTTTTTTCTTTTTACATATCGGTTCCAAATATCGGTAATCGGTTCATTAACTAGCAATAATTGGTATCGATATCTGCCCTGAAAAAACAGTATCGGTTGACCTCCAATAAACGGCACATTTCTCACATTAAGTCTTGTTTTTTTTTTCATTTTCTATGCCCAAACCCCAACAAATATCACTGGTTCTACTGTTGCATAATACACAATTTAAATGCCTTTAAATATTTGTGAATTAGTCCCACTGTTCCTGTCAGACGGAGTGGGCCAGGAGATACTCAGCTGGAATGTATTTAAGATGTAAAACGTATTAAATATGATATCTCATATTTTCTTAATGATTCTGAATACCAGCTTTACTGCATCAGAAAAAGTCAGTATGTGTATATTACAATGCAACAAAAGCAAATTTTCAGAATTGCTGACAGATTTCTGATGAATTCCTCACTAGAGAGCAAACACTTTTCTGGACAACAGCAAAGACGTGCCTGGTTCAAATGTGACAGAACGAACTGATACCACAACTGGAGCTATAGAGGCAAAAATAAAGGATCTGATGTGGAGGAAAAACAAACCATGCAAATGGAAATGAATCTATAATAAACGTGTAGGTATGCAAATCTGTGACTAATGCAAACCACGTCTAAAAAATGGGTGGATATCAGTACTGCTAGATAGTCAAAGTTAGTATCAGACACAGAAAAGAAAAGGTGTCTGGCATGTTAGAAAGGCGTTTCGGCAGGGAACGAGCTCCATAATAACTGAAACTAACCTGTATCCAATAGCCTGGAACGCCATTGAGTGGATGGTCCTGCATTCTACATTGCACGGGAAGGTGATTTTGGCGTAATCGGCCACCGACTTGTTAAAGGCCACGTAGAGGAAGCGCAGGTGAGGCCTTTCCTGGGCGTACTTCACCAGAGTGCTCGTCTTCCCCGTGCCTGAGAGATCAAACAACGTCACTGCCATTCTAACAGTATGATCACCTTAAGCAGAAATATCACTGTTACGCAGTATTGCAATTACAGTTCTAAAATGTGTTAGTTTGAAACTACTTTATGAGCCTAATGTTTTCTTTTTAAATAACATTAGTACATATGTAGGGTGGCACGGTGGCGCGGTGGTTAGTTAGCGCTGCCGCCTCACAGGAAGAAGGTCCTGGGTTCGAACCCCGGGGACGGCCGTAGGGCCTTTCTGTGTGAAGATGCAATGCTCTCCCCGTGTTTGCGTGGGTTTCCTCCGGGTGCTCCGGTTTCCTCCCACAGTCCAATGACATGCACTTGGCGACTCTAAACTGGCCCCGTAACGTGTGAATGTGAGTTGGCGCCTGCCCAGGGTTGGTCCCCGCCTTGCGCCCATAAATTCCTGGGATAGGCTCTGGTCCCCCCGCGATCCCGATTGGGAAAATGAATGAATGAATGAATGAACAGCACATGTGTTTGTTACTGTAAGGACTAAGCCTGGATCCAGAAGGGAGTCTCTCTCAACAAACAGACTTTCTGAATCCGAACTCCCGTTGCAGGACTTGCAAGGAAACTTGATGACCACATCTGACTCACCTGCGTTTTAACCAGTTACACTCACAATTTCTTGGTTAAAGTTTCCCCTACGATTTGTATTTGACAGTGTGTAATGTTCTGAGGTTTTTGAATTTCTCTGCCTGTTTTTTGGATTGAACTGCTGTGTTCGCTCTGTTCAGGTTTTGAACTGGGCTGGTTTCACAATGCTGACTGCACAATGCAAGTTTGGTTTCCTGCACTCAACATGAGCACCATGAGTAGGTCATTTTTTCTTGTGGTGTTTTTACTATAAACGAGTAACAGCGCTCAGTGGCATTCGCTGGTACTTTTAGGCAGACTTTTAAACCTTAAACTTCGCTCTCTCCAGTGATGTGCGGAAGGTGTTTCTGTCTTATACAGTTTGTCTGAAATACATTTTTGAAATCTGTTCTTTCATTTTGAATAACTCTGTACTATGCTTTTGGGTTCATCTCGTAACTGTAGGGTTAATGAATAATTTGGAGCAGCTGAAGGCGTAACAGTTAGGAAGGTGATTGGAAGGTCGCTGGTTCGAAACCCTCAAATCGTTAAAAGTACCACTGAGGTACTCATGAGCAAGGCACCGTGTCCAAGCACTGCTTCCAGGGCACTCCCCATGTTAGCTGCCCAATGCTTCTTCATGGATGGCACGAATGCAGAGGTCACATTTCATTATGCTGGCCTGGGTGCTGTGCTGTGTTCACAATGGCAAATAATTACCCACCCACTCACTAATTAATTCTTTTAAACGAAACAAAAATAAATGCAGACCTTTAATACCTTGTTTAATTAAGGATCTTTTGTGCAAAAACAGCCTTAAAATTATGTAGTACAAACAAAGCTTTACTCTACGCTGTACATGACTTGATGGATTCTTGCAATTTCTGTCTATGATGATTCGTAAAAATCAGCGCATGCTACAAGCACAGCACGATTTTTTTGTTGTGAAACCATGACTTTTCCATACGCTGGTACGTACTGAAACCTTTTTAAACTGCCGTTTTCCCCTCTAGTCACATTACCAGGAATCACTTTCTCCTCACAGGACCATAGATGATCTGGAGTCCAATCTCAACACCTCTAACGTGTGTTTTCTACTCCCTCATTATACTGGGAAACATAACACACTCTCTGGATTACTTTTTATAACAAGGTTAGAGAAGGTTTGTTTGGCAACACCGTTGGACAGAACAATGAGGCTGCTGAAGGAGACAGCAAACGCATAAAACACACAGCATAACCGGCAATTTGAAGTGCAGTTTGAACTTTACTCGTCCTACCAGCAAAAGCCATGATTTTGACCACGTGGTCCTTCTGGATGTCATGACTGAGGATCTGCTGCTGTTCGTGAGTCACCTGAAACTGCACACTCCTGAGAATGGAGACAATAATGAGAACGAATCTCATACCAGTCTTTTATTAAATCAGCTCAACTTAAATATTTTTTAAAAAGGTAAAAAAGTTTACCTGCTGTCACCTGATGCCAAACGGGGCGGTGCGTTCTCCAAAAGGTGCAGAACGTAGAAAATATTATAGTGCCACCTATAAAGGGTAGTCAATGTAGAAAAATGTTCACTGATAAGTTCTCAACGAGTATAAACAAGACCAACTCAGGGAAATTTGTATTTTGTACTGTTCAACATAATCAGAACTGATTTGCAAAATCAAATTCGTTCAATTTGATTCAGATTTCAAGAGTATTGTGTTAAATATATGTATTGGTGTAATGTGTTTGTATTTTATATTAATACTTGCTGTACAGGTAACACAGAAAAAAACTGCATGTACAAAACCTTAGTAAGCCTGCAACAAAACGTGCTCATATAATGAACAAGTTAATTAACGAAATACTTAACAACATTGAACCTACTGCGATATAAAAACAACACAAAACACTAAAGTTTAAGATTATTTTTATCCTTTATCCTGAACTAACCCCAAACCTATAAACATTATTTCGTGTGGGTCCCAAAACCAGACAAATGGGGAGGGAAGCTTCTGCAAAATTAATCTGTGGACAAAAATGACCTGCTGTGGTGACGCCTAATAGTACAGACGGAAGGAGAAGATCCTAAACTATCCTAATGATCCTTATAATAAAGTGACTGAATTTTTATATCAGTCATGTCAGAGGTCCTATATTATGAAAAAAAAATCTGTTTTTCTGTTCTTTGGATGTCCATTTGGGTCTGTACTGCCTCTACACACACTTTGATAAAAAAAATGGTCAGTTGTGTTAGTATTAATTTACTAATGTCAGAGATCGTGTGCTTAAACGAGCCGTTTAGATTTCTCCCCTACTTCTATGTCACATTAGGGGACATTTGAATAACTCCACCCTCCTATCTGAGAAGCTCCGCCCACCAAGTAGAACTGCTAGCGCTTCCTGATCCGCCGTGTTTCCTCACAAGCACTAGTGTAGGAATCGCAGTGAGGAAGTCTACCGGCGGAGTGTCGTGTTGAACATGTACGGCTGTATGGACGATCTGTTAGCAGCAGCCGTGTGGATTATTATCACGTGAGGTAAACTCTCGCTGTGCTGTCTACACCCCAGTTCCGGAGTGGGGGCGTGTGTGGGCAGCAGCGGCTCATCTGCATTTAGGAATATTAATGAGAAACAGCCTGTTCTGAAAGGGACTGTAATAGAGGAGTAAAAAGCAGGTGAAAATGCCGTATCTGAGAGGTACTTTCAGCAAACTACTGCAGAGACATGTTTAGTGGAGCTCGAACAGAGACAACAACTGGTGGCTGTAACATAAAATAGAATGTTTCGTTAAAGTAGTTAAGCTACAGCCAACCTGCTGTTTTAATAGATGTCTACACTACAGGGTACAGAGGAGAAGCAGTTAACTACACACAAGCTATGTCATAACGTAATACCTCAGTGATGTAGGATACTCCTACATCAAATACATTTTACAAATTTGAAACACAAGTAACATGAAAATCTTTTTTTCACAATGTAATATCAAATTTCAGTGACGCTTTGAAGGTAGAAAACATTTTAAAAGTAGCACTTTAATATTACAAATCATCAAACACCCTGGCTACGTTCACACTGCCATGCTGAAGTGACTCAAATCGGATTTTTTGCCTTAATGTGACACAGATCTGATCTTTTCAGGGCTGTGTGGACACGCAAATCTGATCTTTTCAAACCAGATTTGTGTCACTTTCATATGTGGTACTAAATCCGATACGTATCCGATTCGCGGCCATGCGATCTGAATGTGAACGCTCAGATTGGAATTCATGTGGCTTTTTGCTTATACGCATGCGCTGACCTCATCAGCCTGCACCGGCAGCACGGGAAGGTAAAAATGGAGGAGAGCTGCGATAACAGTCAGTGGAAGGATGGAGAAGTTGGGGATTTAATTGACTTTTTTTCTCTTTTTCGACCTGCTCATGTACAGCTGATTCACTGTTTGTCGTCCTCCAGAGCAAAGTGCGATACGTGCGTGAGCTACTAACGCCTTCATTTTTAATGCCATGAGTCGTCCCACAGATATGACGTTTTTTGTTGTTGGTGACGCAGTTGACCCGTGTAAAAACGTATCAATGTGCGCATGCGTGACGTTTCGGAGGACCGATGCGTTCACATTACAGTCAGATACAGGTCACTTGTAGTTATGAATGTGAACCGTCAAGATAGACCAATCCGATCTGAGCAAAAAATCGGAATTGAACGATGTGGCTGGCAGTGTGAACGTAGCCCCTGAGTCACAACTTCTTACACACCACCTCATGTTGTCACACTCTCTCAACTCTGGTTAGCGCCTGGATCAGTGAACAGCATGAGAACATGAGAACTCAAGAGCACACACACTCCTAGCTCACTACAGAGAATCTCACCTGTTACTGATGTTAATACTTGTGTCCCTCATGGCCAGGAGTAGAGTGGCTACAGCCCAGAGATACTCAGAGATCACGCCCGAGTTCAGCAGGTGTCTGGACGTTTTTAAGCGGTTCACCAGGTCCAAGACGTCCTTCACATCACCTGACAGGATCAACATCAGGGCCATCACGCTCCACGGATTTGGCCCCTGAAGCGCGGGAATACATCAGTGAGGTGCAGGACTCATCCAATTTTGAACATTTTAAAAACATTCTTTGTTTGTTCTCTGCCTAGTATTAATGTGTGGTTTGATTAGATGGACTTGTACACCTGGCACAATAAATACCCCTTCGATGGTCTCTACGTCCGGCATCCTGTGCTTGATACAAGCCTCTGCCTGCACGTAGAGCCGATGGCCTTTTACACACGTCAAAACCGCGCTCAAATCCACTCGCCTGTTGTGCTTAAATTGGGACATGTACCTGCAAAGACACACAGAGGTTAGAGGAGCATCTTCACTTATAAAATACAAGTTATGCGTTCACATTATTTTCCTCCTCTTTATCTCGAGACTGAATTATTTTTCAAAACCTGTCATGAGACCACAGACAAAAATAAGTCGTGATCTTGTGAAAACTACATTTGATATCTTGGTTTTCTTCGTGTATTTGACCTAACAAAAGTTTTCAGACGATAATGACTTATTTTTGCCTGTTATTTCACAAAAGGCTCAGAATATTGTCAATACATCATCACCATCATCACCATCATCATGGACGAGCATGTCTAATTTGACTTTGATCATGGACTGTCACAAGTCGAAACATCAGCATTGCTGTCACATCAGTCCCTTGCATCCCTTGCTGTGGTGCTGTGATTAAGGCAGTAATTTACTAAAATTAAAAGACCTAAAATCAGTGTTAGGTGAGTCTATTGGCACATTACAGCTGCTGTCATTTCATAAACCACATTGGCTTATCATTCAATCCATCTACATTTTTGTTAATTCCTGTAACTCTATGAGTCCAGTAGTGTGGTGTCCCCACTAACTGGACTTCAAGCCCATGCTCACTTCTGCTTTAACATATTATTTTGTGAAGAGGACTCAATGAAGCTCAACACGTAAGCACTCCACGCAACATTTTCCTCACGTTTACTACCTTATGTACGTCAAAGTCCTTGGTATGAAGGAGCAGGTTTTTAAAACGGTGTGGAGAATGGGGCTTGAAGATTCTGAGAGAGGCATCAGCTGACTCTTACCTCACCACGTTGAGCACACAGAGATCGTCATCTTGAACTATGCGGTTGGCTTGAAGAATAGACTGCACCTCCTTCACCGCCTCACCCTCCTTCTGTTCGTATCGGTAGTACAGCTTCTTCCACGGCAGAAACTACGCCAACACATACACATTTCCTTACACTGGTATAAAAAGGTAGCTGTCTGGCAAATTAACTTATACAACAGCTTTTGACAAGCAGTAAGTAACATTACAGTTGATCAAGAACAAGACAGCACCACGCAGTGAACTGAAAAACATAAATTCTTGCAATTCTGGTTGCCTCCCTTCTTGTATAAAAAAACTAAATGAGAAAATAAATCTAAACTGGCACTTAGTTTTTATGTTATGTTATAATAAAAGTCTATGATATATATATTCCATTGGAAATGTTGTTTTTTTTGTTCAGAACAATTTATGTAAAATTTGTTCCTGATATGCATAGTGTAATTTCTACAATATTCAGACAATCAAAAACTGATTTGTAAAAATATTTTTCCCAACACACTAAGATATTCTTCCACATTGGAAATCACGCATTCACCCAAAAGTGACTTTTTTTGTAAAATGTATTTTTATTTTATTAAATAAAATGTTTATATCAAGAAAAAAGTAAATAGCCTCAGAAGGACCAAAACTTTGCCTACCTGGAATCAACTGATTTTCACATTTTATAAGCTTAAAGACATTAAATATCATGGTGGACTAGGAATGAGGTGGTTATTTTTTTAATGTTTCATTTGCTGACTGATGAAAACACAATACCCAGATATGATTTGCTAAGTAATCTAAATTTTGCAGGCAGTTTTGTAACAACACACCTGAGCATCCATGACGATGTCCCTCCAGTGCCGACACACCAGACTTATGCTGCGGTAGAGATCGCTGGCTGGGAGCTGAGCAAAAATACAAATCAGAATCTCTGCTGCAAGATCCTGGAAGTGACCCTGCGGCTTCACCAGCCTGTTGTTCAGTCCCAGCAGTCCGTAGTGAGAGTCAGGGAGGATTTCTACAGGGTACTGTTCATCATCGTCCTCCCACTTTCTTACAGAAACCATAGGATGTCCAGGGTTAATGGTAGAAGAGCCTGGAGCAGCTGCATTCCACGTGCTGCATTCTGCTAATCTGTCTTCCTCTTCTTTCTCTATCTTTATTAAACCAACACTATTCTCAAACTCCTCATCCTCCTCCAACATCTCCACAGTCAGGCCTTCCAGGACATCAGTCTTCATCTCCTGTTCCTCAGGCTCCTCTTTACATACGATATATCCACTGGGTTTGTTCTCTTCCTTGACAGTGGCCTCATTTTGCTGTTTTTGGGGACTGCTGCTGAGGACTCCGTTGGGAGAAAAGAATTCAGTAATGCGTCTCTCCTGACTCCCGCCTTCTGATGCTGCTATACAAAAAGTTGCATGAATGGTAGCTACGAGGGGTGTACATTGCAAGCTTCAGCACAATATGATATTATTTCAGTGGTCAACAATTCAGACTGCTAAAGACTGCTGTGATATGTAAAATGAACTGAAGTGAATGGGGAAAGAACGAGGGATGATAAAAGCAAGAAAAAGACGTGTTCAGTGAGGTGGCCTGAGGTGGCATAAGAAGCGTGTTGCCTGACGTGCGAAAACAGGCGAAAGAAAGCTTTCGAATCTCAAATCCCATGCTTTCTTAAGGGGAGAAAATGAGCAGGTTCCTACAGGAAAAATAAACGACAGAACAAAAGGATGAAAAAGACGAGTGCAGCTCATGGCAGTTACAGATACGGGCTCTCAGATCACACCCAAGGTGGTGTTTTTGTGAAGAATGGCCGCCATGCAGTACAACGTCAAAATTTGAGCTCCATGTTAGTGTATCAGGAAAAAACAAACTAAAAAATGGACAGAACGTGTGAACGGGTGCGTGTATCAAAAAGTATAAACAAGCACCCCACACTGCAATAGGGCACACGTTTAAGACGTCACTCATAAAGGTTCAATGTGGAAACACATCCTTTATCTTTCTGTCCGCACCCTTAAAATTGCTGCGTCCCATACACAGTTTAAAGCAGCAGCTAGAGTTGTGCTGAGAGACCAGATTTACCCAAACCAGGGGTGTTAGTGAAGTTAGTAAAGCTCTGCTTTACACATTTATTCACTAATTTAATTTGCAGAAGGTCTTATCCAGGGGAACTCTCCTTTCCTAATTACAGAGACAGTCTCCCGGGAGATACTGCGGGTTACAGGCTTTTCTTACGGATACAACCGGGACTTTTCTTAGAATTTAAACCCCAATTTTTATGGTTATTAACACAGTGTTTTTTTTTAGTCACTCAGACCATGGCACCATCACCACCTCCAGTAGTCTAAGTGACATAAGATTGGGGGTTTGTAACTCCATTGGGAACCAAACGAGCACAATATTGGGCCTCTGAGAAGAGCCCTTAACCGAAAGTTGTTCCAGAGTGACCTCCCCTGTAATTAGGAAATGGAAGGTGCTATGGATAAGAGCGTCTGTGAATGTGAACATACCTTAATGTAGCATAACTGCAATATCTGCAGTACTAGCCTCTGCTCTAGAGATGGGCCGATACCACTTTTTTATGTACGATACCGATACCGATACCGATATTGTAAATTTGGATATCTGCCGATACGGATACAATCCGAAGCATAAAATAATGCTTTAAAAATGTCTGAATACATGACTGAGATTATTATGTTTAAGGAAATGCTTGATTTAAACACTGTTTTCCTAACTAAAACAATGTAATAATTACACAAACACATGTATATGCTAAATTATTTGTTCTCAAAAATTGTTCGTTTAGACATATAAATATTTCTTCTTTCTTACTGATTACACTATAACATTTTAAAATTGAAAAAAAAAATTGATCAATTGAAATGAAATGGAGTCGTGTCAAAATGAAGCTTTGGGCGCGCGTTCCAGAATAAACGATGGAAAATCTAAATAAATGGCAAAATTGTGAGTAAAACGCTGGTTATTGTGGTTATTTATCAGCTAAAATATAGTTTGTGTCTGTAATAAAGGGGGCATTTTCACCGAAATGAAGCGTTTTAGTGAGTAATGGCGCTCATTAACACAGCGCTTGTGTTTACATTGCGAAAAATGTCGAAAAATGTCTTTATGCATTTACTTCTATTTCAGTGCACAGAACATATCACAAATACATTCACATACAGAGGGATCAGGTCTTGTCTTGATCACGCCACTGAAAACGTTTAAGCTACGTCACTATTAAACCTCGTGTGAAATACAAGCGGAGCATAGCGAGTAAAATGAATTAAACGAAGCTTCGATTCTAGAAAAATTGCCTCGACCATTTTATGTAATAGAATTATTCGAATTGCTGGAATAATCGTTTCAGCTCTACTTCCCCGCAGTGCCACTTCCCATGCATAACGAATTCAGCGTGCACGCATTTACAGATCGGCTCCATAGAGCGGCCCAATGCCACCGATAACCGATCCAGCTGTTTGAGCCTGTTATCGGACCGATACCGATCCACATATCGGAGCGGTGACATCTCTACTCTGGTCAACTAATCATACTGTCAGTGCATTATTACAACTGCCAAATTTACCTGTTCTCCTTCTTTTGGTGGAAGTCTTTGGCAGAAGCCCATGATTTGGGTCTTTGATGCAGAAGCTGCTGGAGAGGGGCTGTGTGATGGACTGGCTGCCAGACTCACTCCGGCTCAGGTGAAAACACTCAGATGCACTCAGATGCCTGCGCTTGGCCTTTCCTACAAGGGAACACATGCCACCGGTCAGTCCCTGGTGTGTATAGTAGTACCTGAGTAATAACCACTCAAATGTGGTAGTGCAGGAGGTATGATATGAACCCACAACATCTTGGCACATAGGCATGTATCCTACCACTAGACCGTCATGTTTATGTTAGTTTTTTTTTTGTTTGTTTAAATTCTCTCTCTCTCTCACCAAGTTTCGAGTCTTTTACTTCACGCACCATGGGGGGAGGCATTTCAATACACTGTATACTATGTAAATTGTTGTACTGACAATAAATCCCTCTTGAATCTTGATCTTGAATCTTTCTCTCTCTCTCTCTCTCTCTCTCTCTCTCATACACACAGACAGGATTCTTAAAGGGATTCTGGACGTAAATAACAATGCAACTACACCGACCATCACCATGAAATAACTAAAAACGTTTTCCCTCTTTTGATTTGAGAATAAAAGATGGATTTGTGCTTCATAAGCAGTTCCTCAAAACACAAGTAGGTTTTTGCCTAAATAAATATGACCAACGTTCGCACCGTTCGTTAGTACTGTGACGCATGTTTACTGTTAAGTTACCGTCAGTGAACGTACATTACAACAAGCAGTTAGCTTAGCATAGAACCAAAACTGATGCGCATGTCAAACGAGCTCCTTATGTTTTGCCCTACTCGTGACTTCAGCGAGGGCGTTCCACGCACCACATGGCAATAACAATCCGACGTAGCCGTGTGGGTGGCGCACTACAAAGGGAGGACGAAGTCGTTTTAGACGCATTAATAGTCTGCTAATGTGTAAATAACTCGACTGTTCCAACCTTTTACAGACGACTCCATCACTGCGAAATCCCGAAGAGAGTTGTGGATGAAGATCAGCCCGGCTACATGCCGTAAACTACACCATCATTCTCGTAGTGTCATTTACTAAAAGTCAGTCAGCAGCTAAGGTACGCGTCTACTGACAGACAGTACCGAGTCTCTTCCGGTTCTGCCTGTCATAATAGGAGTCTATATTTTGGAATATTTTTAATAAATAAATTGCATGTTTAAATTCATTTTTAGAGCATCGAGGATTTTTTTATATAGTTTATTATCGATTTAGTTACTTTTTCTTTTTCACATCTGTGAAATATAGAAAAATATGTATAAAAATCTTCAGATCAGAAGATTTTAAACACAAGAGGGCAGCATTTATGTGTCTTTAACAGCCACGAGGCTTCTCGCAGAACTTTAAATGGAGAGACGAAACTTAAGTTTTCTTAGTATTTCTTTAGAACTTCGCCGTAAGTGTTATGAAGAGTATTAGAGAAGTCCGGCTCCAGAAATACAATTCCTCCTTACTGAATCAGCTAAAGTGAAACCCGCGGCTGGAAGAAATTACTAGAGGTGGGAATATTATGATGAATAAAAATGTATAAAGACGTTTAACATGAAACCACGTGACTCACGACTACTTCCCGATTCGCTTTTAGTTATTACTTGTTATTAGCTAATATGAGAAAAAAATCATTTTAGTTTCTGAGCTTATAGTTAGATTTAGACATAGGGACAGCCATTGTCTTACCGTAATCATGTCTATAGAATATCTCCAAGAACATAGTGAAGTAAACTGTGTGTGTGTGTGTGTGTGTGTGTGTGTGTGTGTGTGTGTGTGTGTTTGTAAACCTCCAAATATAGACTTTGACCTGATTGCACACCAACAATGTGGGGACCTACCTCTGAGTCCCCACAAAGTTCATCACCGCAACATATCCGTTTCTTCAAGCTTAACCTCTCCTTAGAAATATTAAAAGTCCCCATCATGGTCATATCCTTAAACATGTGTGTGTGTGTACCCCAATATGGGGACTTTGATCTGATTGCAGACCAAAAGTATGAGGACATGTGTCATTATGGGGACATAAAACCCCCAATTTTTATTCAAGCTAAACTTCTTCCTTTAAAATCTCAGCCCTGTGTGTGTGCAAGTGCACGTGTGTGTGTGTGCAAGATACAGAGAAGAAAAACGAAAAAGAGAGAACAATTTGAGTCCAAAAAGGTTCTGCATGATTATATTGTATCATTTAATTTTTTAGGAGGGCCCCAGGCAAAAGCTGCGTGCTGTGCTGTGGTGTGTTCACTCACTTTCAGTCAGCTTTTTTCATTTAATTTACTGACATTTTAGTGTATTCATAAGTCACTTGGGTAAGCAAGATCTGTTTTCTAAATTATGTTGCTTTTAGGTCACCCTGACACTGGCTAATTTCAGCAGTTTATTTTGTTCATTCTGTTTTGTTTTTGTTTATTATGTATGAACATAAATATTGTTCATGTTGGAGGTAGTGCAGGTGTGTAACTTCACGAGCGTACTGAGATAGCAGCTCAAGAACTCCATCAGGCTCCAGGCTCCATCTCTCTGGAATGAAAAAGCTGAGGTAGACTCTGGTAGACCCTTTAGGCGGTTACTTCATTACATTAATTTTACTTAATTTTACTAAAAGTATAACAATTTTATTAGCTAGGCAGTCATTGTGTCCCTTATTATTAACTTGCTAATTTTTAAACTTTCATTTCTTTCATTTACTCCCTTTTATATTGATAGTTTACACTGTACATTTTTTAGTAATTTTCTGCTCATAGTGAAAGCACATTGAATGTAGATGTAGATAATAACTGCTTTTTGGTCTGATAAGGCCATGCCACAACCTCACATGAGAGTACAACAGTTGCTGAATCTCAATCATAAGAAAAAAAAGACACCCACAGTACTTTTGTTTAATCTTTTATCTTCTATGAGGTCATGACAAGCTGTGCTGAAATGTGAGCATGAAATGATATTGTCTCGTTTCAGTCGCTGGCTCCTGAATTGAAGCTACGACTCGGGAATCAAATTATTATATCTTCACTTCTTTAAGAATAATGTGCTCTATGAGTATTAAATCAGAGACTCCATCATCTGGAACCAGCTGGACCATTTGTGGACTCTATGGGCTTGAACCAAATCCTAATTTAATATTGAACTAATGTTAACTTTGCAAAATGTTGCTGATTAAATCATAAACGGTCCCAGCAACAATTAATCTTGAACTAATGTTATTAAATGTTCACACAACCCAGTCCACAGTCGCCCAGTGGAGGATGGAGTTCCCTTCCGAGTCTTGGTTCCTCTCAAAGTTTCTTCCTGCTAGAGGGAGTTGTTCCTTGTCACTGTCACCTCAGGCTTGCTTGCTGGGGGTTTGGGCTTAGGTTTGGTTATATGTAAAGTGCTTTGTGACAATGAGTGATGTTAATAGCGTTATATAAATAAAATTGAATTGAAAACTGGAGTTAAAATCAACACATTTTTGTGACATCAGCAGACATCTAATCACTGTCTTTTCAGTCGATATTATATCATATTGTGATATATCAAGGCACCTCTCATGACGTCACAGGTTCTCGGTTCTAGACCAGTAAAGCTTTGGTGTCAGTTCAGAGATGATTTTGCAGCACCAGAAACAATTTGGCCACCAGCACTAAAAAAAATGGGCCTGTGTGGTGTGTTCCCCACGACTCACTTTTTAAATCCCGCCTCAAATAAGTGAGGTTTCTCACTTTGACTTTCCCCATAATAAGTCCCCACCCAGCCACTTTCATTCCCCCTGCAGTAAGCGGTTAATCCTCAACCATTCCTGAACAAAGGTCATGTTAGGGGTCAGAGTTATGATGTGTAGAGGTGCACTGGTCCTCATACTAAAGATTGAAGGTTAAGAGAAAGTAAGTGAAAGACGCAGGTGTTATGTAACACTGATAACAGGTATATAGGTTAGTGTGCTCTTGCTGAATTAAACTGGGCAGTAAACTGAACTGCGGTTTTTATAGTTGGCCAAAGATATCAGAAATTTGCATGAAGCCTCTGAAGGACGTGAGAGACGCAGTGAGGAGTGAAGGACAACAGGGTTTAGCAAAACAAAATCTATGGGAATCTGATATTAACCCTTCATTAGTCACAAATGTTGTTTCGCAAAGTCCAGAAAAATCCTCTGATCCGAATGAAAATTTTAAATTTTAATAGTTCATTCATTTTCATATTGATCCAATACACAAATCATATACATGTATGAATGATAATATGCCTCCTATAAATTAATATGCGGTAACACACAATGATAAGCCATAACATTATGACCACTCTAATACTGACTAATCCTGCAGCTGTGCAGCCCTATACACAACAAACTGTGATGCACTGACAAGTTTCTATCAGAACCTGCATTTACATTATCAGCAATGTGAGTTATGGCCGTCCATCACCCTGTCCTGACTACTTGGACTACTTTTGGTAGCTCCTGACCACTGCAGAGTACAGTAACATAGGACCTGCTGCAGTTTTAGAGATGCTCTGACCCAGTCATCTAGCCGTCATATCAATTTGGCTCTTGTCAAAGTCAATCGTTACACTTTTCTATATTTTATGCTTCCAACACAACAACTTCAGGGACAAGAGTTTCACTTGCTGCCTAATATATTCCATTTGGTGCCAGGTGCCATTGTAACCAGGTAGTAAATGTTATTTTTATGTTATGTTATTCATAGGTTCAAATCCAGCATTACCACCAGTGGGCAGTTAGTTGGTAGTGTAATGGTTAGGGTGTTCGCCCTGTGATCTGAAGGTTGCCTGAACCGGTAGTGGTACCACTGAGGTACTCGTGAGCAAGGTACCGTCTCCAAACACTGCTCCCCAGGTGCTGCCTGCTACTCCTTCATGGATGGGTCAAATGCAGAGGTCACATTTGGTTGTGGTGCACTGTGTGCTGTGCTGTGATGTGTTCATAAATCATGCGTTCACTCACTTTCACTGGGATCCTGAGTAAGCTGTAATTGGGAAATGTTATGTGATTATGGAGTAAGAGCATCTGATAGAATGCCATGTATCAATAAGTATATGTGTTGCATCTGTATGTCAGACCCTCTAGGATTTTGTGATGTTGCGATTGCAACTATTAAAGCATATTCAGCCAATCCCCGCGAATTCATTATTACAGTGCAATTTAGGCCAATTACTGCAACCTTTCTGCTATTTTTGACCAATCACCGTCGTTCTCTGCAAAACGTTGAGCCATAAGTCAGCGAACTCACTTTCTTGTAACGTTTAGAAGACGCGGGAAACGTCTCACATTAACCCTGACATCGCAATTTTTAGAAAAATTAGGCATTTAGGCCACAACAATCTCAAAAAAGGCCTGCAAAATAATGGAGAGACTGACATGCTGAGGTTTTTGTCCTTCACAAGAAATGCAATGGGACAAATCCAGGCAGTATGAATGGAATTTGTCTAGGAACACAGGAATACATCTTCTATATTTAGTAGCATTTTACTGTCAGGTGAGTTCCAGTTATATTTATCAGAGCAGGTCTGTAAACTGTGACTCACCTGAGCTTTCTTTATCTACATGATGCACACGGATTAACACTGCATATTTGTTTTAGTTCTGCTTTGGAATTTTTGCAAACTTTTATAGGTGTGGAATTTTAGTTTCATTACTTCTTTTAGGACATTTCTGGATAAAAAGGCATGGCCTATATGACTCTGTCAGGGATCAGGGAATCTTATTTTAAACCGGGATTTACAGAGTTGCAGTTGAGTCTACGTGCCTGACCTTGTCAGAAAATCCCCCCTTTAGCTATCAGGGATTCACTGGAGGTCAAGGTGAAAGACAGGACAGATAGAGCCACCTGATGCAATATTATTCACTAGTTGCATAATAGTAAAATTATTATCACTTTTTATGCATTCATTAGTAGAAATCCAAAACAAATCTAAATCTGTATCTGCATCTAATGGAGCATTGTCATATAAAGCAAAAATATAAAGACATAACTCTGAGATAATATAGAGTTCTGAGATAATATCAGGTTGAAAATTAACTTTTGCAGCTAATGCCGTGTCCTTCCTCACCAGTCTGTCTGTTTCAAGTGTTAAAACTTTTCATGCTTCACTGGGTTATCTGCTGAATGCATTGTGGGTAATGGGGCCCATGATGTCATTATGCTACATTTAAATAAAGAATTGTAAAATGTAATTTGAAGGTTGTTAAGCATGTTATAACAAGCAAATGAAGACACTTTGCCTGTTAGATACATCGTAACTTTCTCTCTCAACATGTTAACGTGACGTGCATCCTAGATCTAGGATGAAAATGAGTGATTATTTGTCATTGTGAACACACCACAGAAATGTGACCTCTGCATTTAAGCCATCCGTGAAGGAGCAGTGGACAGCACCCAGGGAGCAGTGCTTGAGGACGGTGCCTTTCTCATAAGTACACTGCCCAAAGTTTGGAAACGCCCCTGGCAAAGTGGGGTTTTGGACGATATCAGGATAAATCCTCATCATTTTTTGGTGCAAATACATTAAAGTAATTTGACATTATCTTTGGATACCAGCAGTAATAATTTTTATTTTGATTACATAATAATGTAGCTCAAACCAATTGAGCTACTATGGGAGGAACTGGACCATGATGTCCGTCAGAAGTGTCCAACCAGTGTGAATCATCTTTGGGCAATCCTTCAGGCGGCTTGGAATAATATATCAAGTCAAAGTTTGAATAAACTGACAGCTCGGATGCCCAGATTATGCAGAGCTGTAATCGCTGCTAATGGTGGATATTTTGATGAATCCAAAATTTAAGTATTTTCTATGTATAAACCATTTAATAAACTGTTTATGTAATAAAATATGTTTTCGTAGTTTGTGTTGTCCCTTATCAGTGCAACATTATCACAAATTAAAAAGGATTCATGGCGATACTGTCCAAAACCCCACTTTGCCAGGGGCGTTTCCAAACTTTTGGAGGGCAGTGTACCTCAGTGGTAACTTAACCCGTACTGGATTCAAACCTGCGAACTTCTCATCGTGGGGCAAACACCCTACCGTTACGCCACCAACTCCCCCGAGCTAGGGAGCTAGGATGAGGGCTAGAGGAGGATGGGCTCCCCTTCTGAGTCTTGGTTCCTCTCAAGGTTTCTTCCTATTAGAGGGAGTTTTCCCTTGCCACTGTCGCCTCAGGTTTGCTTGTTGGGGGTTTAGGCCAGTTGTGTGTAAAGTGCTTTGTGACAATGACTATTGTTAAGGGCGCTGTATAAATAAATTTGAATTGAATTGAAAACCTCACCTGGCCATCATTCACCAACATTTTCTTAAGTTTAGGTTTAGTTTTTTAAGAATGCTAAGACATTTAAAGTATAAACAACTGCAGAATGGGAGAAAATCCAGAATGGAACAAACATGCATGCAATAAAATTTGCTCTTCACTGTTTTTAGAATGTATTCTTGGCTAAGAACGAATCTCAAACAAGAAAACCTTGGTGAATGTCAGAATATTCATAAGAACTGCGTAAGTTGGTTTTAAAAACAAATTTCTTCTTAAAAACGGTCGGTGAATGAGGCTCATTGTTTTTAAGTCTTAACTTCCCATAAGTATTCAAATAAAAAAAAACCTGGTCATTTCATAATCATCATGGCTAAAAACGGGAACTTGAATAATAAACACCATTGCAGGAATATGGTATTTTTATGGTAAACATCGAGCAGGGATATTTTCATTTCATTTTCCAGTATAAGAGACTTGTTTTATGAGATGTTCTGAAGAAACCCAGCCACTGAATGTTTCTGTCTGTTCTAAAAGAGAATAAGGACTGATATAAACAACTGTCGCACCAGGCGTCTGAAAACACAGCGATCCTTGAGACTTTATGCGGCCGCCGCTACAGCATCCTGTGGTGAGATTTAGGTAAAGGTGCAAGGCTTGTTTGAATGATGCAACCCGGGATTGACATTGCAGCGGCTCGGCCTCGTTCTGCCCAAACAGAGTCAGCTGATTGGAGAGACACAGTGTCGGATGTCATGAGGACTCTCCTGACTCATTTTAGGTTACACTTATGCTGTCACGTACATAGCATTTGAGCTGTTACACTTTATGTCAAGTCAAGATTGTTTATTTTAATGGTATATAGTAATTAAAAAGCAAAGGACATAAAATAAAAATGAAAAAACTATTATGATAGCATTAAATTGAGTTATTAATATGACAAAATCTGTATTGAAACATGAGTAAAAATGAGATTTAAAAGTGACAATATTGATGGATGCCCCAATTCTCAAGATTGCATTGCATTGTAGACGGAAGAAAGATGTTGGTTCAGCTTTTTCCTGCACTGGAAGTTCCTTATTGTGAGATATATTTTTTAATCGCAGCACTGTGGTGTTTGCTGCACAGGATTTTGCAAGACTCGAGGTGGCATGCCTTTTTAAGGCAAGAATTCAGTGGCTGGAGATTAATTTTTTTGTGCACTAATAAATAACTAGCCAAATACAGAAGTAAAGTCAAATATTCCTACTGAGCTGTGTATATACTTAGGGACCATGTAGACAACGTTTGGAGAATTTCACCACAGCCGTACCCCCCTCTGCCTAATTTTTTCCATAATGGCAGTGGAAAGTCGTGTGACCATGTGACTCCTCAGCTAGTCACTTATTAATACTCCCAGAAAGCCAGCTGAGACGCCTCCTAACTCTCTCCACACACACTCACACACATTTATTTAAGTAAACTGCTGCTGGCCCCCACATCGCACTGCCAACATTTCGTCCAGTTTAATTACTAACTCGTGTGTGACGTCCGGACGTCCATGTTGCATCAGCCGTTCTCCACTTATCTTAAACGGTTTCGATCCATCTTGATCTGTTTTGCTAGCATTTTTAATGTGAGTTAATAGAAGAATGAAATTCTTTTGGATTAACACAAAGCCATTAAGAGCTATTTGTGTTTATGTGATGCATTTACAATTGTCCATTTTTAACACTAGCTTAAAATGAGGGTGGATGCTAGATGTTGAAGCTACTGTGACTTTGATTATAAGAATATAATGTTGCTTCTTAGGCCTGTTCATTCCTTTAGACCGACTAATTTTTATATTGAAGGTTCAGAAAGCACAAGCATTTCTGAAGCACAAGCGTCATTAGAAGGTTGCAGTTTCGAATCCAGGACCGGTAAAGTTACCACTGAGGTCCCCAAGCACTGCTCCCTGGACGCTGCCCTTGTTATCTGCCCACTGCTCCTTCACTGATTGGTCAAATGCAGAGGTCACATTTGGTTGTGGTGCACTGTGTGCTGTGCTGTGGTGTGTTCACAATGGAAAATAATCACTCACTTTCACTTGGTGGTTTGTGGTTGCATGCTCTCCCCGTGTTCGTGTGGGTTTCCTCTGGGTGCTCCGGTGTCCTCCCACAGTCCAAAGGCATGCACTGTAGATTCTAAATTGGCCCCGTAAGGTGTAAGTGAGAGTGTGAGTGTGTGTGCTAGTGTGTTGGCGCCTACCCAGGGTTGGGCCCCGCCTCGCGCGCACAAGTTCCCGGTATAGGCTCTGGTACCCACTGCGACCCTGGTTGGGATTGAGCGGTTCGGATATTTACCAAGTGGTTGCATTTAGGGGTGTGGAAATTAATCACATAATTGATGGACGTGGACGATTCTGCATCGATGCAATGGCAGACCCTAATCGATTATAACAGAGGTTTTCGGTGCCTTCTAGTGGTCCACAATATGCAATCCCATTTAACTACTGAAATCATTGTCATTCATGTATTCATTCATTATCCGAGCCGCTTAATCCCAAACGGGAAGCAAGTGGGCAGCACAAGGCGGCAACACAGGACAGCACTACTGAAATCACTTTTTTAAAATTATTCATTTACTTCGTTTTTTTTTTTTCATTTTCAAAACATTAATTTGGACATCTTTATGAATAATTAATTTAATACAAATATCTAAAAAGTAATACAAAAATACTCCCCCCACTCATACTGCCTGGTCTGAGAGGTGGTCCCTGGGACAAAAGCAGTTGAAAACCCCTGAATTATATCATAATGGTAATTTTCTGGCTACGGCATAAAAATTCTAGAACATCACAGTAGGAACTATGGCGCCACGATCAGCGATCCATGTCCAATCTGCGTGCAACGTGAAGTAATGAAGAAAAACTGATGGGCTGTGTTGTGATGCATCGAGATATCGTATCGAAATCGAATTGCTGACCTAATAAGCATAATTGAATTGAATCGTGAGACCAGTGAAGGTTCACACCTCTAGTTCCATTACGATATCACAGTCTCTGAATTATAATGCGTTACACGACTCCTGCAGTACTTTTGAGTTACTGTCAGCAAAATAGTGTGAAAGTAGGACTCGGCATTCTAAAATGCTAAAATGTAGTTTACTGCAGTTCATTCTACATCCAGTGGAGGGCGATGTGGTGCAGCACAATGACTGTAGCCATAAACTCTGTAGAAAATAGCTGTTTTACTCGCACAATTTTTCTCTTGTGCCAAAGGTCTTGTGTTGTTGGTGATTTAATAAAAAGAAAACAGCACTAAATTTCAGATTAAAAGTGTGTTTTAATGCACATTACTGAAATATGTAGTGTGTGTGATATTACTGAAAATGTATTAATAATGCCTTACATTACTGCATTAAAGCAAAAAGTAATATATTATTGTAATCGTGTTAGTTTGTAACATATTACTCCCAAATCTGGGTAAAAATGATGTAGAATGTATAGTATGTAGTTCCCATTCAATGTTTTATTCTTTATTATCATGACTATTTACATTGTAGATTCTCACTGAAGGCACTATGAATGAACACATATGGAATTATGTAGTAAACAAAAAGTGTGAAATAACCCAAAACATGTTTTATATCTTAGATTCTTGAAAATAACCACCCTTTGCTTTGATCACTGCTTTGCACACTCTTGGCATTCTCTCATATGTATATATGAATCTCAGAATAGAGTTTTATGAGTTTTACAGTGATGTGATGTGTGTAAATGTGTTGTCTACTTGTGTAGTTGTGTGTATCTGAAGGTCCACCCACAGTGACATTGAAAGCCAAACAGTAGCATGAAGACGTTTAAATGAGAGGGAGACGTTGTGTTATCTTTCTACAGCGCAGACCTTTATTTCACATAAGAGGGACATGAAGTAGAACACACTGTAACTAAAGTCCTTCCTGCAAACTGTTCCTCTTTTCCTCCTAGCCAGCGGGCGCCTCCAACATCGCAACAGATAAATAACGTTTTTGGCATAAAAATACATAAATACAGGATTTAAATATGTATAACTACTCGTATTCACAAAGTGTACAGGTACAAGATAGTGAGTCATTAAAGTTACTTTTTACATCTTTTCTTTAAATACATTCATACACAGATTTGTTATATAAGTACTTAATACAGCTCAAGTTTCATCATTTACGTTCATCATCTGAGGTTCAAGTTAAGACACAAAAATAAAAAGTGCTATAAAGTGCTTTGTGTCATGGTCAGAACCACCTCTGCTGACCTTTCGTAATAAGGTGAAACAGGTTTGAGTGTGAGTGCTCAGGAGCGTTATAACATTATGAAAGACCTTTGCTGGAGCAACAAAAATAACCTTCAAAAAATGTTCCTCAAGGGTCCAGCACAGCTGCACTCGTCTAAATAAACGGACAACTGACGGGTCCGAAACTGATGCAACATGTTTCTCCCACTGGCTTTGGGTGGAAGCTGTATTTAAAGGCAAAGGTCAGGAGCTCACTGTTTGACACAAATGCAGGCATAAAACTGGGAATGATCAGGGTCGGACAGTGAACCGGCGCTGGCGTCATCATGAGTTTTACAGCAAGAGGTCTAAAATAAATAAATAGATATTTAACACAACACTGATAAAAAGAAAGTAAAACAAATTGGGGAGAAAACCCTTACGCAGAGTCGTGGGACAGGCTTTTTCTTTTAAAAAGTACAGAGATTCACCAGGTTCTCAGCATTTGAAAAGCATTTTAATGATCATTAAGGATAGTGTTGATTACAGCAGAGGGAATGATGTTGGTGTTCAGAGAGCCTTAAAGCACAACAGCCATGATTACAGCCAGAGCAAAGGATCATCACAGAACTGGGCACGACTGACCAAAGCAAACAATGCCCCTTTCCAAGATTAGTATAATAAGGCAGCACAGATTGGTGGTTTTTTAAATAAAATAAAGGAAAAAAAGGAAATTACAGTAAGTTGCAAATCAAGAAATTAAGTATCAAGTATTCTCAGGTTTTTTGGTAGATTTTCTCTGCCTTTTGGAATGATTCAGAATAAAAGTGACCTGCTGTGATATTTGAACAAAAACTGAACAGCTCAATTCGGCTGGACTGAGTTTGGGGGGCGGCTGCTTTAATTCTGGAGCGACTCTCTGTGGGAACGCTCACAAAACAGCGGCAGTGAGAAGGCTGTTCAATAACGCACATGGCTTTGGGATTACTTTGGCCATCGTAATCCTCAAACATTCAACGATTAAAACACTTACACGGGGCCTAAAGGAAAAAACTCAGCTGTGTATTTTTCATTGCCGATAAAAACCCCAAAAGCCGCGCTGTGGCTACGTTTATTTTCAGGTCCGTTCTCTCATGACCGAAAGGCACTGGTGAAGTATTTTTGGGGACCGGCACCCGCCCACGGATTCAGACACGATCATTATGAGAAAAAAAGGAATTCCTTAAAATACACACCAAGCATTTAGAGCATTTCTGGGACATGTATTGCATAGCACGGTAACTAACAGACTCGGTCAGAATTTTTTTGCTAGAACTATAATCTTATAATCTTTAATTACTGCAACAATAGTCTCGGAATCGCCCGAGTCCATTGTTCTTATATGACTAACTACATAAAAAGGGGGCCAAGCACAGGAACGAGGGCTTAACTTTAGATGCTCTTGTTTTAGAGGTTCTTGATTGCTATACGGTCTGTAAATGACTGGAAGTTAATGAGATATATGTGATTTTTTGTGTTTTACGACTGCGCCTTATGAGTCAGCCTGGGACGTGCAATTACAACGGTTTGTGTGTGTGCCTTTGTGCACGTGCATGTGTGTGTTTTAATAACCTGTTGGGAAATGTTTTGAAAAGGGCTTCCTTTGTTTAAACCTCAGCAGAATTCTCGTGCTGTTCAAGAGGGAGGGGGTTCAACTGAGAGGATTATTATAACTACTCATTATAACTGGCCACACTGTTTTATTGTGAGGTTAGAACGTATGGATAACGTAAAGACTGATTTAGCATCAAGCAAAATGTCGTGGTAGTGCATACTTTATATTCTTGCCCAGATAGGCAAAATAGTTTGAGACCCTCATTTACCAAGAAAGAAAAAATATATAAATAAATAAATACAGTCGCAACAATCAGATGGGAATCTCTGGGTAAAATGGTTTTCTTTGCTGTTGGAAATGTCCTCGTGAGCGATCAAACCCGAGAGAGGGAACATTCATTCGGGTCATTCTGATTGGTCTCAATCTCAATAAGTATCAGGTTTGTCTCATATACTCACTATAGGAGGCTATTTTTCCCAGGCTGTCATGGGTTTTTTTTTCGGTGGGGCTCTTAGAAGCCGGGAGGCCTGGGAAAAAATAAAGGGGTAAAAGGGTTCGCTGTCTCTCAGATTTTGCTGGCATCGGTTTGACAGAAATCCCACTGCATTCTGGGATCAAATCCACATTAAAGGCTTTAGAGGCTTGATCATCGGTGTAGAAGTTAACAGCTTTGAGTGAAGTTGGGAGGTAATTTAAAAACTCAGACCAGATCACAGTCCCAAACTGCATTTTTAGGACAAAAAAAGAGACTTTTCTTCCTTATGTGGGGGAAACTACAAAGTCAAGAAGCATTTTAAGGATCGACGACCAAAAAAACAATCCAAAGCCAAGGTGAAAAGTTCATATTCAGAGGTTGGAGGTGAATGGACTTTTAGCCATGTCAGTAACACAAGATCCTTCCTTTCCCCAAAAAAGGCACCGTATAACGCAAAAAAAGCGCAAGGCGTATAGTAAAAAGACGAAAAGTCCTATGTTAATATCTACCTTTAGCAACAAAAAGGAAGCAACAGATGACCGGGACAAGACGTGAGTTAATTCTGCTTTCGTCGGGCGTTCTTTCCAAGTTTGGGACGTCTTTTTCGGGAGCTCACCCGTAGCTGTGCGGACTGCGGGGGTTTATAGGAGACGAGTCCTCGCGCCCGGTTTGGCCCACCAGCTGGTAGAGGCGGTGGCTGAGGTTCTGCACCTGGCAGGTGCCCAAAACGCAGCCGACGCGCATCAGCTGGCCGTGGTGAGGGTGATGTTGGTGACTCCGGGGGTGGGCGTGGCGTCGGCCTCGCGAGCCTCTCCGATTGGCTTCCTCCTCCTGCTGCTCTCCAGATGCCTCCATGTTCGAGTGCGGAGTGTTGCGGGGGGCAGGAAGAGAGTTCTGGTGGTCCTCAAATGGTGCAGGTGGGCTTTGGGAAAGAAGAGCTCTCCATAACCTTGTTCTGTCCAAAGGTACAGACGGAATGGCGTTGGGGTCAACGGTGTTGGTATCAGGGTTTTGGCTGATGGCGCTGTTTTCTTTCAGCTGATGCAGTCGAGTTATGAAGTCCGACCTGCCAAGCACAGGAATAAGAACATATGTGAATTTAGGACGAGATCAGATCTATTGGTGTATATTAATCTGTTTTTGACGTGACATTAATAGCCTTTGGAAATAGCACTGTAAAGACTGTAATAGTGAGAATGTGGAAGTCGGACATATGCTGGATGCTGTTTGGATGATGCTGAACAGGAGGTGGGCTTTAGGATACGATCCGCAGAAATGACATGCTACAAACGAAATTATGCGGAACCTATTTAAACAACAATATGATGAGTTTTATTTTCAAACAATGCATAAAAAATATCGTTCGTATTGTGGCACTCGATATATTGCCAAGCCCTAAAATTACATGGAAAAAAATGGAGATTTTAAGCGTAAAATACATTTTAATGCATTATTGAAGTTTTTAATCTCAACAAATTAAGAGTTTTAGGGCCAATTTCCCAGTCGAGGATTAAGCCTAGTCCTAGATTAGTTTTTGATTTTGAATGGTAAATGTCCATTGGTACTACAACTTAGTCCAAGACTAGGCTTAATCCATGAGCAAGAAACCAGCCCATAGTCAAGTAACTAGTCTTAGATTTCCTATCACGGCAGATGTTATCATTAAAATCTTTAACTTAAAAAATATTGTTTTTAACTTTTAAACAAGACGATTCTTTATCACACTCATCACACTGATTTCGTAATTCTTAAACTGCTCATAACCTAGAAATCAAACCGTCCATCATCTTAATGGCTACTAAAGGTACTCTTCGTTAAAAACAAACGCTCTGTCTGCTGTGAATCCACTCTAAAGCTAACACTCACATCCACAGAGCAGCGTAACACTTTAGGACAGTGGGTACAGTAAACACACTTCAGATTATTTTGCTGCCCTTTAGACTGTGGCCATCTGCTCTCTGTTTGACGCTAATGCTGGAGTTTTGGACTTGACCCTTGCAGTTTGCCCACTGCCATTACGCTGTGTTTGCTTTAGGACCTCGTTCAGGTTCTGCTCTTTGGACAGCATCGGTTAAAAAAAAACTGTCTGTGCCATATGTCAGGTGCATTTTAAGACATCAACCATTTCTGCAAAAAAAGTCACAGCACTTCACAACATGTTGACTGAGGGTATAAAAGTAAAATTTTGAATTTTTTTAAACTTCACGCCTGTTGTAGATGATCTATCATCTGAAAATTTTGAATATCTATAGGCTAAATCTTGACTAACCATTTTAGGAAGACACAGTACTAACAGCTGAAATGTGAAGTCACTTTAGCTAAAAACAAATAGCTAAAAATAGCTAAAACCACAAAAATGGGACAGGGAAATCAGTTTCTTTTATAGACCTGGTCTTAGTGAATAACATTTACCTACAAGCAGCAAATTATGTTCACCATAACTCTAGAGAACTTCTCCAACGCTTCTTCTTTGATGATTTTCCATTTGAAGTATCGCAAGCAGCACAATCTCGCCTAAAGCCAATAATGATGGCTAATCTGCATTTATCATAAGACACCGGAATGCTCCTTCTCCAACCGCTTAGAAGCACATTTCAGAGGTTTTATATGATCATAAGCCCACGTGGCCATGTTAGTTTTACTTTGAACATGATCCAGGGAATCTCTGGCCTCCAACCTGCTACGTGCGCCTTAGATATTTTGTCAGTGTTAGCCAAATTAGCCAAATTAGTGGTTCCTGGGTGGAGCATCTCTGTAAGAGTGGCTAATCTCCTCCTATCCACTTCATCCCTCTTTGGCCTTTCACCTTTCCTTGAGTGCCATCAGTCCTCATCATCGTTTTGCTAAATCCCTCAAAGTCTTCCCCAAGACCACCTTGCATGAAAAGAAATCGCTGTCAAGCCCAGGTTTGAAGGCGAGAAGATTGCTGAAAGAGCATTATCAGGACGTCATTCTTTGATCAGCAAAATCTTTGCCAATAGTGAAGTGGATTTGAAATACGACGTTAAAGTTGGAAAATTTATCGCAAAATTAGTAGAAACTGTTATTCAGAACCTCTAATCCATGCGATGACAATTATTTCAATTATTTTTTTCAATTTGGCTGTTAACACTGTGTGTGTTCCTGTTCTGTCCCCTAAAAGATTTACCACACAATGTGACTACGCCTCGTCCAGTCTGCAATCTGTGTTTCATTCAGTTATTTCAAATGACCAAAGACGAGGCATGTATTTTAATTTGAAAACAAAATATCCCAGCTTTAATAGTTGAGCATTTTTACAATACAAACCTTGTCAGTCAATTATGAGGGCAAAAATCAAACAAAAGATACCCCAAAACCAAATAATCACTCATTAATGGTTAGCGCTGCCGCCTGGGTTCGAGCCCCGTGTCGACCGTGGGGCCTTTCTGTGTGCAATTTGCATGCTTTCCCCGTGTTCATGTGGGTTTCCTCCCACAGTCCAAAAGCATACTATATAGGTTGATTGGCGACTCTAAATGTGAGGGTGAGTGAGAGTGTGATTGTGTGTGCCCTGTGGTGTGTTGGCGCCTGCCCAGGGTTGGTCCCCGCCTTGTGCCCGTAGTTCCCGGGATAGGCTCCGGTCCCCCCACGACCGCAGAAGGGATTAAGCGGTTGGGATAATGAATGTAAAATCGTAATGAAGGTAAAATTAATCGCAATATTGATTTGATGTCTAATTGCCCAGCCCTACCTCATGTTTAGGAGAAAACAAAATGTTGGGACAGAAGCTATGAAAAATGTGATCCCCAAAAATCTGGGAGCCTCTTAAAAGAAGGAAAATTGCACAACATCAACTGTATTGTTTAATATTAGTGGTGAGAAACTCTCAATGGGATGTGCCTTGACTAGCATGAAGTCTCCCCTTAAGCATTTCAGATTGGGTGGATTAAATACGGTTTCATTTTCCATTTGACTATGCTGGCCTCACACAGGCTACAATGAAACGTGATCTCTGGCAGCAGTAGATTTCTGCTTTGTTAACGGTATTCAGTAACGAAAATTACCACCTACTCCGGGAAACTCAATCCACCTTGAGCATAAAGGAAAACCTCCGTTTAGAAACTTCATTTGCGTGCCTCTGATTTGGCCTTTTGGCAAAATTGTGGGAAACAGATTCCAAAAACAAGCTGCTGAATCACAGTGACCATCTTATGCAACGTTTCGGCACATCTCATGGCTCGTATTTATTTGATTTACCGTCCTGTCGGCACACACATGCTTTGACATAAATTCCACTGTTTAGAAGAAGAATACATGTGTGATGTAACACGTCCTGCGTTCATTTCAATGTCCCCACTGGATACTCAGTTCCCACATGCGCAGGTGCCAGCCTAATGAAGCCCTGTGATGATGTCTACTTGGAAGAAAAACTGTTTGGGAGAATTAGTCACTCAGTCTGGAAGTTAATTAGCTTTAATTGTCCTCTAAATGACAGCTCAGTTACACTTACTACTAACTTGGGACAGCGTAATGGTCAGGGCGTTCACCTGTTGACAGGAAGGTCGCTGGGTTGGATCCCAGATCGGTAAAGGTTGCCACCAATGAGCACTCATGAGCAAGGTACCGTCCCCAAGCACTGCTCATGTTCTGTTGTATCAACAATGACAAATAATCACTCTCTCCCTTTCACTTGCTGGAAAAAAAGCAGACTCACCAGCAAGGTCACTAAATTCAGTGGAAATGACCACCATTTTTCAGCAGAAACATTGGCTAAGCCAAATGTTTCTAAAGCATCTTGAATCTTGAAGCCCAAAGTGAAAGTACACAATCATGGAGATGTTGCGTGCTGTTCTCCTTGTCCTTATAGCAACATGGTTTACACAGTTACATACATTTGCAGAAATGTTTGAGCATCAAGAGCGTTTGATGCAACGTCAGTTTTACAATATGATGCTAGTAATTTTGCCATGATGAAGATGAGCTACAAGACGGCTCCCCTCGGAGATCCAATCATTTGTAGCATTGGCTATACACGTCTGTGTGTTGTGTGTTTATCCAAACAATTATTTCCTATAATGTGCAACAAACACGGGAGCCTGTTAAATTCAAGAAGGTGTGCTTTTTGCAACTGGACTGGATCGAGTTCGGCTTGCTTTCACACCTTAAACCAACCGTACCAGAGTTGGGTTGGAACCGAACCGAGACCACCTCTTCAGCTGGGTATCGGTACGCTTTTGGTCCGCACCTGAGTTCGGGAGCTTGTATTCACACCTTAGGAATAATTTTAGTTGTTTTTTTCAATTTGTAAAAATAAGTATGAATGTGACTGTTTTAAATCAGCATGTTTTGTGATGAAACTTGTAATTAACATCCCGTCTGTACACAAAGCATAAACTATCTATTTTTTAGTTGCTTCCAACCTAATGCAGATGTGACAGAGACATTCGTGACCGCAGACATTGCTGTATTTGTTAGTACCATTTGGCAGCAACTGAGCTATTTATTAGAATATGTATCTGTAAATATCAGAATATATTCTACTTTATATTCTGCTGTATATTCTACTTTGTGGTGTTTGACTAAATATGTAACCATGAGTCATCAAGCTAATGGCCATCCCCAGTCACATGGAGATGTTTGCTCACATAAATACCAATTCTTATCTAAATAAGGTAGAAATATAGATCAGACCTTCACTTCAGTCTAGAAAAAACATATTAACACCCACCGTAATGGCATTATTGCTGCCAACTGACATCAAATGAATGAAAGTGATGGTGAGATCAAACGTAAAGTCATATTTTTTCAGGCTGTATTCCCTTATAGACGCCGTATAATAAACTAGTCTCCGGCCTGATTGCCCAAGGAGGGACAGGACTTACGCAGGCCAGTTTAATCCGACTAAATATGGCAAGCCACACAGTCCCACCAGTAAATACTGTACTTATTGTGTTGATAGTGAAAGGTGATTTTATGAAAAATGAGACATTTTTAAGGAACTGGAGAACTTCTTAAAAGTACTAAGGTTCATGGAAAAACTATACTAAGTAGTAACTGTAACAAAGTACAACTGAAAGTAGAAGATCAGTTCCTGGAGAAATTGTAATATTGCTGTGTGCTGGAAAAATAGAAAAGGGGAAAAGGTGGTGAAAAGGGGAAATTGGGCTGTTATGCTGTTTCTGTTTATTTTTTAGTTCACCTAGTTGTTGAATTCATGTTATATGGAAGAAAAAGGGAGGAATGGAAAAAGAAAAAGAAGAATGGTTGCTGACAAATGCTGCTAAAGGGCAACAACTACAAGTGCCGTTCATCCTCCTCGCCAATGGGGGCGCTCACATCAAGAACGGGCTATCCACAAGAAAAGTAATAGCACAGTCCTCCGTAAAGGGGAAAAAAGTAAAAAGAAGGTGAAAAGAAATATGCAGTTGACCTATGGACAAGATGATATTCTTCATTTTAAGAGGAGCCACGGCTCTCACAACCTACTATGTGCTGTAACACCTTAGATCTTTTGATACATGCTCCATTTTGTGAGTTTTGGCCAAGCCTGGGTTTCTCTTCTGAACAGAAGCTTGTCCTCTGGGGATGGAGTGGAATGTAGTCTTTAGCCACTAATCCACAGTGGAATTCGGTCTGACTGATGAATATTTCGTCCGGCCACATGTCTTGGACAAGGCTATAATGACCCTCAACCTATTGAGAAGTGTATTTACACTGTAAACCATGGGGGGAGACCACTCCATACATCTCCAGACTTCATCACGCCCAAGTCAAACCTCCCAGGACCTAAAAATCACAACTGAAAGCAGCTATTTAAAGCCTTTATTAAGCGTAGTTTGTTTCTGAAATTTTAGTACTAAACTGAGACATTAAACTCCAAAAGATGTGCTGACATGATCAAATTTGTCCCAACAGAAAAGGTCTTAAACTAAAAGTTGTACAAAAACATTTTTAATCCACAGGAACTAGATTTTCCTTGCTAAAACTAGCCTTTCTAAACGTTTACGCCATCTAATCCTGTTGAACAAACAAAGCAAAAGCATCACAGTTTAAACTGTTCTACCACAAGGACAACACCACCCTTAACCCCTAGGAGAAGTAAATATTGATTCTGGATTTGAGTTGACATTAGTCTAGGCAATTCCGGCAATAGCTAATTAGTTAATGGTTTTAAGATACTGACAGGAAACACACAAAACACACGATTTAGACACAGCAAAAGTATAGCCTCAACCCCGAATCAGCAAAGGCTAGCATATTTCTCAGGAGACACTCGATACCGCAAGCTACACACACTTCCACGGAGTGATCCAGGCTCCTGCTGTTGCCCTAACATCCACTTTCGACTTGGCTGCATGGATATGAATATTCACTCTACAACAAAACCTCAACATGTTAAGTAAGTCACACAAGGTCTCCTGGGACGCAGGACTTTTAGACAGTGATTATTTTGCCAGCCCTCTGGAATGGTCGTCTTTAAATTAGATTTCCACTGTCACAGCTGTCCTTTAAAAGATGACCAAGAGACTTTTCTAATCAGATTTAAATCCATGAAAAATGTTATACACACACTAAAATAAAGAAAAAGGGTAATAAAAAATGCAGTGTTTTCGACAAGCGTGAAATAACACAACAGGTGGTGACTGAAGCACTCAGAACTGTCTCTCTACCAAGCAAGACACCCAGAGGAGAGTTCTGGGAAAGTTGCCCTCACCTTGCATTGTGTGAACAGCACATTCAGTCTCTCTTTGTGGTACATCTTGTTAGTGATTTACTCATTGAGGCAAACATGCTGATATGCTGTTTAAGAGTCTCTGAGCATCTTTAAAATAACATCCCCCGGAGGCTTGTGGCCTCAGTCTACGTTAATTCGGATCTAACAGGTCATTTGTGCCTCATTTATTTTCTGCCTGAGTTGTTATTCTTTAATATGCTTGTCTAATGTCAGAGCACGATTACTTTATTGCCAGCATGACCTTATATCTAATATCACACCTGCTCCACAAGAAAGGCTGCAGCACAATATGAACCAAGCAGGACTGAATCTGGGTCATGCAAGCAAAACAAACTAACACAAAAAAAACAGAACAACATCATAAATTTTAAGCTAGATCACTATGCTAAGAAACATTTTGTCTCAGAGCATCTTTTCATTTCATTACATATTCTACCCTTAGATCAAGGCCTATTTTGCCAAGCTTTGTTGAGTGTTTCTGTGACAAATCACAATGAAAGTAAAGGGTGATTGAATCATCAAATGTCCAAGCCAGCCCGCAAACATTTGAAGTCCATATAATTTGCCTGGGTGGTTTTAATTTCCCTTAAAAGAAGCTGAATCACCATGTGAAATACAGACACTATATATAAACATTACCTTGAAAGCTGAAGAGGTGGATTCAGTCCAGCAAATCCGGACTCGTGACTAAAATGCCTCAGCCAGAAGAGGGCACACAAGACACTGATTTACCTCTGCCAGTTTATTAAATGCACCAAGTTTAAGACTGAAACATAGGTTGACAGTACACAGAGTGGTACTAAATGATACTTGTGAACACTTAAAAGATGCTGTGCTCCCATTAAAGAGACTTACATTTGTCAAGGATATGGTAGTCCTGTGTGCTTGAATCAACTGGATTACTTTTAGGTTCTTGAAGACATTCCACAGAAGCATCTTCAAGAACCTTAAAAAATCCAGCTGATTCAAGCACTCAAGAATACCATATCTTGGACAACTGAAAACCTACACAGACAAGCACTTAAACCGCAGAAGCAGTCTTAAACCAGGTGCGGAGGGGAGTTTCCAGTAACAAGCAAGATGTGTGTTGCTGAACATCTTAACTGTCTTTTTTCATCCATGTATCTCAGTCTGAGTCATGTTTAAGATAGATATAACAGGGCATTTCAAACCAAGAACTTGGAAAACTGGTCTGACCAGTATTCACAATCCACAATCCACAAATTCAAGAGAAAATGTAATTAACAGTAAACCAGTTGAATGTTCACAACATCCTTAAATTGGCCATACCATCGTTTTACCGTCTTACCGCTTGTCTCAAGTTGCTATCATCAAAGAGATGATTTCAGTTTAAATCCCGTATCAGTAACGGGAGAAGCCAAAAGCAGAAGAAGACGAAGAAGAAGAAGAAAAAGGAGAAGTCCCGTCTGTAGCCTATATTTCACCATCAGCAGCCTACTGTAGATGTGCTATTGGAACTTTTCTGAGAAAATTCTTAATTTCATTCACTATGCAGTATGAAAAGATAACGCTGTAACTAAAGCAAAAACTCTTGGAAATATTTGCCCAGGCTATAATGACCCACAGACTGGTGAGTAGTGCATTCACAGTGTAAAGTATGGAGAGAGAGAATGTCATACATCTCCAGGCTTCCAGGGTTCATCAGATATACTGTGAACCACCCCATTAACAAATTCATCTAAAAGTCCTTTAAAAAACACTCACATTTTAAACCTATTGAACGATTTTTAACTTTAGAAGCAACTTCACTGCCCCATGCCCGCTGCCCCATGCCATTCTATGGGAAAATATTAAAACCGGATGTTATACAAAGGTCAGTTTTACAACTGGAGTGGAAGTAACAAATTACAACTTGTACAATTACAATTACTACTCACGTTACTGTAGTTAGCTTTTTTTCGGGTTATTATTTAAGTCTGTACTTTTACTTCTACTTGAGTACAAATTAAAGTTAGTAATCTTACTTTTTAAATGACATTTTGCTATGGAGTACACATACTGTTTGAATTAATATTCTTATCAATCAGACTAATTAGCATGAGTTTATATGTGAATTAGTTCCTAGTAGCCATATCACTAGAATACTTCACCAAAAGATAAATGAATAAATATTGGACTGGGAAAACGACGCAGATTATTTATTTAAGAAATATCAACGGTCAAAACGTAACCGGTACTCTTGAGTAGTTTTTGAGAAGGGTACTTCGCTCTTGTACTTTGGTACTTTTTAACACCATTAACTTTTACGTGTAAATTAAATGAATATTATTTCAGCAATGTAACGGTACCTGTATTTAGGTACAAATACTCAGTACTCTATTTTCAACGGGATTTACGCTTCTGGCTCGAGGCGAAATCGATCATGATCACGTGCAGCGCCTCTTTCCTCGCGAAGGAGTTTGGAGGGGCGCGAGCGCTGTGCGCGCGTTGCAACCGGCACGTCTGCTATTTCGCGCTGACCTTGTTCTCCGCGCTCTCTCTCTCTCTCTCTCACACACACACACACAACACTGCCCAAATCAGCGCCTTATGGCTCTTCGCCACACCTTCGGCACAATTCCTCCTACAGAATAAACTCTATTCTTCATGATACAGGGTCGATTTAAAACGTGAAGTTATCCATTTTTGTGTGAAATCGTTCTCTCACAGGTGTGACGTGTGCGCACGCGGCGGCACGATTCAGAATCAATGAAAAAAGAAAAGCAAAATGCCACATATTAAAATATTAAAACCACAGCTTTCATATTAAACTTTGCATACAAACCAAAATTTGTCAACGCAATCAAAAATATTGATTTTTGTTCATACGTACCTAAGCCAAGCGCGTAACTTTTGGTTTCTGGTAGTTTGCGGTCTTCACCCTTTACCCCCAAATATGAACATTTTAGAAAGTTGTATTGCCCCGTTTTTAGTATTTGTGGGGGTTGTAACTTATACGTCCACATCTTCTTCTAATTTGAAAGAATTCCCAGTATTTTGTGTTTTCCCGTTCTCTCAACGCATCCCGCGTTTAAAAGGATCGCAAAAGCACAGGAATGGGTTTTAAGTCCTTTTTCTTACCTGTTCCCCCCAGGCCGGCTTCTTACTGGAAGAGCCTGAAGTTGTAGGCACAGGAGGCTGATGCAATACACAGTAACCGGGAGAAGCGATGGCATCGTGGGCGAAGTTATTTCACACCCCCTGGGGAAGGAGGGGGGCAGCAGAAAAGGCACCTGGACTATTCACTCCGGCGTGGAGGACAACCTCAAACTTGCTGCTAAAAAATCCGACCTGAAGTGCTCTCGTCACCGCTGAGCCAGAGCTTTCAGGAGGGAAAGAGAGAAAAGAAGAGAAAAACTTTACATTTAAGCAACTTTCCTGCTAATTATAGGTCATCATGGTCCAAAACTTTTTTTGGCTAGAGGACGCATTTTGTCTTCCAAAGGGTCACCAGGCAGGAGCTCAATGTAAAAGTGCATTAATTTCAATAACTTACCATTGCAATTAATAGTTTGCATTAATTACTACAATGAATAAACCATTACAAACACACTTTAACTTTAATATTAACTTTTAAAAACCATAATGCACTGTAAATGCAATATTAATGTGAAATAATGCAATTTTTTTTTGTGGAAAACTTACCTTTATCTCAGGTGAGATTTTATGTCCCGCGCAAAAGAAAGACTGGGATTTTTCCCACGGACACAAAGTGGTCAGGACCAAGTTCTCCTGAAGTCTGCCTCTGTGTGACATTTACTTGCGCCTTTAAATATCGGTGGGTGGAGCCTAAACAAAGGTGCGACAGTTAGTTATACATTAAAGAAAACATGGCATCGGAGTAATTGTTTATTGTTTGTTTATTGTTTGTTGGCTATTGGGCTTCTAGCTCAGATTGACTGCTTTCCATTAATTAAAGTTGAACCCTTAATAGGCATTCCCAGGGATATAAAAGCACTTCTGTAATGCATATTGAATTTTAATTTATTTTGTTTAAATTAAAAAAGGGGGCTTTCTTTGAACTCTTCTCTCTTTCAGAGGAATGAAGGTTATTTTGCTGCTTTTGAGTCCTCTCCACTTTGTAGATATTAATGTGTTTCTCTGACAGAACTTCAGTCCAACCCTGGTGGAACTTATTTGACTAGCAGCTCTTTCTTTCTTAGTAGTACAAGGAACCTATTTTCTGAGTAGACTACAAAGCCTGACGTGTGTTGCTGTAGATAAGAGCATCAGCCTGATGTAAGTATAAATGAAGAGGATTCCACAATAACATTCGATTGTGTATTCAATGATTGTGCCTAAATAATTTCTTATGCAATTTATTATTTGTTCTTTTTTTACTTTTTTTGTGTTCCAACATACTGCCTCCATCACATGTACCATCACAGTCTGCTATTGTTATGCTTTATAAGGTGCCAGCTATAGCAGCTAGAGTCAGTGAAGTGAAATCAGCATATAATATTTCTTTGCAGAAGCTCTAATAAAAATCTCACAATATACGTCCAGTCTCTCTAACTGAAACTGTGCTGCTTGTTCTGTGCTCAAACTGTGTTTATCTGTAATTTGACGAGTGTGTGTTATGTGTGGATAAGGATTCTGGTGGACCATTCAGCTTCCGCAGAACTTAGAGGCAACTGAGACGCACCCATACTGTGCACTGATGACTGCATCTTTATGATAATTGGTTTATTGCTACTGTCACGTCTACATATGTATTGGAAACAACATGATTGCAAGTTTCTCAGCATACTTTGTGATATTGATTTATGGGTGTATATCATACAAACTGACTAATACACTCCTTATAAGCCATGAAGCAAAGTTATGAGGAAACTGAGTTGCGCATTGTCATAAAAAATTCTGCTTTGTCAAAAAAATAAATAATATTCAAATGAATATTTTGTGGAAGCAGACAGTACAATGGTAACCTTTGTTATTTGAATACATTTCCTTCTTAAGACAGATCTCTTTTGATCTCTTTTGTTCCTTCTTCTTGAGTTAGAGTGTTATTTAATGATTGGATCAGATGGTCTGGATGTGCCTTTACGCAGAAGTGTGGTGATCCACAATATACAAGCTTGCAGAGCCAATCTTTATTTCTTTAGCATAACCTAAATAAACCTTACTACACTCAAAAATAAATAAAATCATCTTACATCGGTGCAATCCATTAAAAATGTAGAGAGAGAACATGGTATTTATTAGTACAACTCTCCCAAGAAATTAAGATTCCCATAGCACCCAAAGTATGCAAAAGACGTCACGAGAAAGCTCCAAGAGCAGAGACAGACAGACAAACAGACAGAGACAGAGAGAGAGAAAAAATCTGTATTTGTGTGTTTTTCTCTGTAATTACAGATTTCATGATCCATGGCAATTCATAATTAATTGTACAGAATGTTAAAGCTCTGGAAGATGTTTTCCACCTTCTAAATAGTAGGAAATCCATATCTCCAGTGAGTTAAAAAGACTCAGATCATTTCACCCCTAATAAGTTATGCATTTTGAACAAGAGATTTGGTAGTATACTCTGTGGTGTGTTGGCGTCTTCCTAGGGTTGGTCCCTGCCTTGCGCCCTGTAGTTCCCGGGATAGGCTTTGGTTCCCGTGACCCTGATAGGGATTAAGCGCTTCGGATAATAAATAAATGAATGAATTTTGTAGTAGAGCTGCAAATTTCAAAAAAAAAAAAAAATATTCTGATATAAAAGAATAGATAATTTTTCCCAAATATTTGAAGGCAATTTAGTGAGTGGAAATGTATAGAACATAAAAAAGATCAAGCCTGAAAAATAACTGATATTACTTGCAGTGGTAGTGATGTTAAAGTAAATCACACAGGCTTATCTTACAGATTAGTCATGGAAAATGGCAGCTAAGAAAGTTGTAGCATGACAACATTCAATTCAGTGTACCTTCACATGACACAGCAAGTCCTGCAATTAGATTATTACACATGTCCACATGCTGCACAGACAATGCTGAAGTGATATTTTTGGGCAGTCCTAGGTCTGGGTGAGGTTTTTATTTGCGTCTGTGTACCTGCAATGGCATTTTTGTAAGGAAATGACTTTATAATGAGATGACTGCTGGTAACCCAGCAGAATCAGGATATAAATATAGAGTCTGGAATTTCCTAAACAGGTCAGTGAGCGCTCCTTGAATTCTGACCCGTTTACATAACCGTCAAGGAACATGTGACATTCACTCAAGGGATGGAGCCAAATCGTCTCAAAAAGAGAACGATTGCCTCTTTTGATCTCTTGCCCACTCTTTGTGCTCTATGTCCAGATTACTCCACATGAGTAGCTGCATTGTATAGTGAATGAATCCAGTGCACGTCGTCCAGTGAGTCAACTGTTGAGGTTCTGAAAGCAACAAATGAGTTAAACTCTATTTATCCTGCTTAAGCAAGCGCAAAAAGACTGGTCACCTGGCCCTACGTGGTGACCGGCACGACCAATTTGCCACGTACCCACCTGATCCCATCCGGGCGGGCAAACTGTGAATAGCCATGAGCAACAAGAAATGATTAGGAAAGCAGCTGTTTCACTTCTCAGAGATGGACGGGTCACTCTGAACTCAAACAGATCAAACAGTCCTCATTGTGTGTAGACATGAGAATAATTAGTTTTATAATTGCTTTGAAATTAGTTTTAAAACCTTCAAAAATCTAGACACAATACGCACATTTTTCAGAACTCAAAATCACCAGTTCGAAATGATGCAACCTTACCTCAAAGTGTTCAGTTCAAATGTAATTTAATTTAACAAGAACATTTCTCTCAAGCAACCAGAATAAGACAAGCCCCTGTCTTATATAGTCCTACACTGAATAAAAGTGTGCTTTAAGGCAAGATTTAAAAAGGAGATACGCTGGAGCCAGGCACATATGTGAAAGTGAGTGATTATTTGTCATTGTGAACACATCACTACACAGCACAGCACACAGCACAGAACAACCAAATGTGACCTCTGCATTTGACCCATCCATGAAAGAGCAGTGGGCAGGTGAGCCCAGGGAGCGGTGCTTGGGGACGGTAACTTGCTCATGAGTACCGCAGTAGTAACTTTACCACTCCTGGATTCGAACCTACAACCTTCTGATCACGGGATGACCGTCACGCCACCCACTGCCCCTGCGAGACAGACAGCCATGGGAGACAGCTACATAACAGTAAATAACAACTATAACGACGTTGCCATTTTAAAATTCAGACTTTGCATTTGAGATCACTGTTCATTCATTTCATCTTTATGATAAACTTAACTAGCAATTGATACAACCGTTGCGGTCTTCTTAAAGCATAGTGTAACAGGAACAGGGAACAGTGTTCATTTCAGAAAAGTATGAGGATAAGATTTTTTGAAAAGGCTGGTGAGGAACACTGCAGTTTTTTTGGAGTTCTCCTTTTCTTTTCTATTTTTTGGTACCTTATTGTTACTTTTTACTAAACATGTATCATGTCTTCTGTACTACCATTCCGGGTCAGTTGGTAGCGTAACGAATGGGCGTTCGGTTCGAATCCCAGAGCGGTAAAGTTACCACTGAAGTTCTCATGAACAAGATACCGTCCCCAAGCACGGCTCCCCGGGCACTGCCCACGTTAGCTGCCCACTGCTCCTTCATAGAAGGGTCAAATGCAGAGGTCACGTTTAGTTGTGGTGATGTGTTCACAATGACAAATAATCACTCACTTTCACGAAGGGTTGAATGAACAACTATATTGTGTGGTTGATCCAAAGAAATACGTGTTTTTGTATTTAAGGTATACAAAATGCTTTGAACGTTGGTCCTCCTCTGTTACATATGCCGAACACTTTGGGTTTTGAAAAAATTACATCAAAGTTTAACTGCCAAAGCGGTTGTAAAAAGCTGCAACTTGCATAATGTGCATACAGTCAAGCTCTGGTTTATTGGGGCTTGTACCAGGAAGCAGTGTACACACATATAAAGCAGATCCATGCATCTAGATAATCAACTGTAAACGCCTGCAATTGCAAAACACATTTATCAGCTGTGCGAAAGCAGCAGTTTATGTACAAACACGCAGCACCTGCTGTTGCTGCGTCCATGAAAATACGTTTACATCTCAAGTGTTTTCCTGTGTACATCGGACAGGCTGTACTTTCCCTCAACAGCTTCTTAGAAATGAAAGATTTACCAGAAAAGTGAATGAAGGGACAGATTTTCACTTTCCTTTGTCAAAACAAATCTCTGCACTGGTCAGATTAGACCCTGCTGGCTAGAGCTTTTAGTGATGCAGCACCAAAAGTCACGGTTGACTCTCGTGTGCTGCCATCTAGTGAAACTCGAACCACGCAGACATTAATCAGCATTTTCAGAGGAAGAGATGCTTTGGGACAGATGACGGAGAGACATGCCAAACTGAGTACTCTCATGTGGGAGGCAAGATAGACGATGATCCGAGGAAAAAATAAACAATGTTTCCCAATCATTTAAATCAGAAAAACAAACTCATTTAATGGGGGGGAGACTTTTTTCTTGTAGTGTTACTGACCCTCTTCTTACTGGTAGGACGCAGTAGCCAAACCCTGCGTAAACAGTAGAAACTGTGTAAACAAGATGTTTTCCCACTGCTCTCTTTCCCCGCCTTCACATGTTTAGAACGGCCATCCATCAGGTTTGTGTCTGTTGATCGCTTGTCTCAGCTCACTATCAGTGTAAACTACTCCAGCAAAGCGCTCTGAGTTCTCAAACACTTTGGTATCATTAAAGGGGAATGAAACACCATGTTTGAGTAAATGTTGGCCCTCACCACAAATCTAAAACAAGAGAAACATAAACACTGATTTGGCTCACGGTGGCCTAATAGAAGGATACTCAGACCAAAAAGGTCAACAGTTCAAATCCGGCTTTATCTTAGTGCTTAGAATGACCACCACTGGACCTTTGAGTGAAGTCCTTAACCTCAAGTGCAGGACGCTGCACAAGATCAAGAGATGCAGGACCAAAGCAACCAGAATCATCAGAGACTCATCTCAAACCAGTTAGGGGTCTGTTTGACCTGCTTAAATCAGGGCCGGTATGCATAAAACATCTCACAGTAAAGTTTCACTCTTAAATGCGTCACAATTCTAAGAGTGACGTGATTTTGCTATTACTCCCAGACTTAAGAATAAGTGGCATGCATAAACATTCTTAAGTGTTAAGACTTGGTCTCAGCTCCTAAATTATTTAAGACACCTGAAGAGGACTCCTAAACCAGTCAGGAGTTGCACAATGGCAGCAGCACTACGCGCACCAAGACGGAGACCACGCACTTTCCGTGAAAGAAAGGACGTACTGCGGATTTACGAAGATAACGAGTTGATAAAAAGATACAGGCTTGATCGTGAAGGCATTCTTTTTGTTACCGACCTAAGTTTTATGGCCCAAACAGAGTGACTCAGGAAAAGCTTCTATCCTTGTGCTATAGGAGCTTTAAAGCAGTCCAACTCACCACAGTTTTTAACTGTTTCTCGCAACACAAACTGATCTCTCAGGAACGCAAACACAAACTCCCTGTCCCTCACTCATTAAAACATTCATCCCTAACGTCCAGTTACGTTAACCAGCAAACTAGCACACTGCATTTTACTCTCTCAATATATTCTTTTCTGTTATATCTGCACACTTTTCAGATACTCTTTATAATTGTAAAGTTTATCCAGAACATATTTGAATAGTTTTAGTTTTAACTATTTTCATATATCTCTTTCATTTCAAGAGAAACTGTCCTTGTAATTTGGAAAAGGAAGTCACTCTGAATAAAGGTAAGACTAAGACTAAATTTATGACAAAAATACAGATTGAATGTAAAGTGAAATGGAAAAGATGGCCGTTTTAAAGTTGTCGTGTTCTTTTTAAAGGCTCATGCAACATCCCATATTTAGTAAAGTTTGACCCTCACCAAAAGTGAATTCAGCGAATGACTTGACAAATGACAAAATGTGACGTCTGCGTTTGACCCATCCGTGCAGGAGCAGTGGGCAGCTTTTGGCAGCACCCGGGGAGCAGTGCTTGGGGACAGTACCTTGCTCATGATTACTTCTGTGATACCTTTACCGGTCGAGGACTTGACCCGGCGACCTTTTCGATCGTGGGGCCAACTCCCTAACAGTTTTAAAGTAAACTGCAAAAGAGGACCAAGTCACTCATCAATTAAAAACACTTCAGTGCATTTCAGCATCTAGCCTTCTTCAGCAAGTTGAAAGAAAATTAGAAGCACTTCCTGAAGAAGGTTAGACGCCGAAACACGCCAAAATGTTTTTAATTTTACATGACTGCCCACGTAAATAAAGACTTTTTTGCTTCAGCACCTTGGTCTTCTTTTGCAGATTAATTTATAACGGTTAGAGAGTTGGCCTCATGATCGAAAAATTGCTGGTTCAAGTCTGGATAAAGTACCATTGAGGTACTCACAAGCAAGGTACTGTCCCCAAGCACTGATTCTTGGGCACTGCCCAAAGCTGTCCACTGCTCCTTCATGGAGGGCTCAAATGCGGCGGTAACATTTCGTTGTGGTACACTGTGTGCTGTGTTCACAATGACAAATAATCACTTATTGAAGTTCACTTAAAGCCACATCAGACCGTTTCAGGTCCCTTTAACCTCTGCCTCAAATCCTACACCAGCCTGTTCAACATCAAACCAGAAATAACCAGATTAACTTCTCTTACAATTCATTATTGCACCAACACACACATTTCGTGCTTGAGGTTGTGTGCAGGGCTCGTGTTACCGTACGCTTGTTTCAGGCATCAGCCACGGATTATTGTGTGGGAAAAGCAATCTGGTTGGGTGATTGTTTCAGGGCGTGACTGCACGCAGACAAAGGCTAGCTTTCCAGTATGTACTGCCAGAGAATGGAGCACAGGAGAGCATAGACGAGCAGATCGAATGAACAGCAGACATAAAAGACAAATGAGCTTGAAGTCAGCATGCGGCAGAGGTTTAGACTAGTTGCTATGCAAACCACAAACCGGTAGCCATGCCCTCCTGCCAAAACACAGTGAACAAGAGGGCAGTGGGTAGCGTAACGGTTAGGGAGTTCGCCCCGTGATCGGAAGGTCCAGTAAAGGTAACACTGATGTACTCATGAGCAAAGTACCGTCCCCAAGCACTGCTCCCCAGGTGCCATGTCAGCTGCCCACTGCTCCTTTACAGATGGGTCAAATACAGAGGTCACATTTGGTCATGGTGCACAGTGTGCTGTGCTGTGATGTGTTCACAATGACAAATAATCACTCACTTTCACAAGAAGAGCTTTTAAACTCACTCATGATGGTCGTTTTGCTGGTTTGGTCATTGATGCAGGGCAAGCGAATAATCTATGGGTAATAAATAAAGGCAAATTTAATTTCATGACCGTTCTATTTTTATCAGTATGGTGGTTCTGTGTCCCTTCTTCCAACACACTTAATTTTATCAGGTAACAAAAAAAGTTCATCACAAAGCGAGAGATCTCCCGACCTGAACTTCTGGAACCAATGCCTGGCAGTGCGATCGTTGACAGAATTATCCCCAAAGGCTTGACAAATTCAGTGACTTGACTTGGCTGCGGACAGGCCCAGCTTAAAGTCATAAAGCAGGCAAATACAGAAACAAATTGCTTCAACACCTTCATTTCTCTTTGCCCCGACTCGAGCTATGACTGCTGTATGTAAATCCACAAAATGCTTGCACAGGACAAGGTCAATGTCTCCACTCTCATCTTGTCCACTTTTCCGGGATGTGACAAACTTATTTCTGTATCAGTGATGGCTTCTTCCAATGCGATGTCAAAAAGAACATTTTGGTTACCCTGTAGATTTAGATTTTAGATAAGTACAATACACTGTAAAACAATTCACCAATCTGGCTTATCTAAAAATTCTAACTCTAATTGTCGCCTTAAAGTCTCAAGTAAAATCAAAAAGGTAGTGCGTGTGATTTCAACTCGTGGTTTTTAGTATAGTTTAGCTTTTACTTACCCTCTGTAAGCAGAGCTCAGTTTGGTGCATCATTTAGAAGTTTACACAGTGCATGAATGGTACATCTGATCTATCTGTAAGATGTTGTATATTACTGGAAAAACACATATGAATATTTCAGTTTTGCACATTTCAGTCTATAATAACACACTCACTTGTAAATCATGGCATAACAACATAAACACTTTTAAACATAACCAGAGTTAAAGTGAAAGTGAGTGATTATTTGACCTTGTGAACACACCACAGCACAGAAAACAGTGCACCACAGCCAAATGTGACCTCTGCATTTAACCCATCCATGAAGGAGCAGTGGACAGCTAACAAGCGCCCGTTAATACTTACTGTTTTAAGTTAATATGGCACCTTCACCTTTTCATTTTTTAAAGTTATTTTTATTTTATATTTTTAAAAACTGACATAAAAACCTAAACTGTAACACTGAAAATGTATAAAAGTTAGTTGAAATTGTGTAAATTACTGTTTTAAGTTGAAGTAGAAAAACAGAATGTTGTCTTACTGATCTAATCGTTTTTATAGTTTAATATTAATTTAATAATAAAGTTGGTGCATTGATACATGAGCACACGAATATGAGCTTTCTGAGGTTTGTTTGTTTTGACTCATGTCATGGGTGTGAACATGTGGAGAACCCAGCGTGCCTTTCTTTAATACTGATTCATTCTTCATTTTTCTGTTTTACAGACGTCTTGTCAAGACAAGTATGATAACATGAACATTCTTATAAACTACTGCGCTATGTGAATCTGTTTGTCTCGACTTTAGATGTCCTCGGATGGGGCTGAGTATTCAGTGTTTGCAGTGAAAGCTGAATGTATCATTGTCCAGGAACTATGTGTTTACAGTACACAAGGCATTTGCTCATATGGCAGCAATCGTTAGATGGGTGGAGAGACAAGGTTAAAGCAGGTGAGGTGAAACTGGGTATGAAATCTGATAGCATATCAGAGGCTGTTCCACTGCTTTGTAAATAGTAAACACTTGCTTATTTCAGTGGTCACCAAGGACAAGATCTACCTACGAAAAAGACAGTAAAAACAGAAAAAAGATCTTTTTTGTTAAATTGAGATAAGTATTTGTTTTTGTACTTTAAAATGATTTTCATAGCACTCTGTTCCATGTTGATAGTCATATAAATTATAAACATTTGATATAAAGTATGTTTGTACATTAGTAATAGTGGCACAGTGGTGCAGTGTTTAACGCTGCCGCCTCACAGCGTGAAGGTCCTGGATTAGAGCCCCTGGTCAGCCATGGGGTCTTTCTGTGTGGAGTTTGCATGCTGTCCCTGTGTTTGCGTGGGTTTTCTCCGAGTGCTCCGGTTTCCTCCCACAGTCCAAAAGCATGCAATATAGGTTAATTGGCGACTCTAAATTGGCCCCCCATAAGGGGTGAACGCGGCCGACCCGGGGATTGAAACCAGGACTTTCTCGCTGTGAGGCGGCAGCACTAACCACTGCGTCGCTGTGCCGTCCGGTCGCCTTCACACAACTATGAAAATACGGCAACTGGTTCAATAGAGACGGAATCTAAGGTGAATGTGTCAAAGGTCTACCGGTCGATCGCGGTTGACGGGTTGGCGACCCCTGCTTTATTTGATATTTCCATGTTCAAGATTCAAGATTTTTTTCTTGTCACGTACATAGTTGTATAAGTAATGAAATGTACCTTAATCTTTTCCAAGACTGTGCAAATAAAAATAGAAATTAACATCAAATTAAGTTTATACCTTAAGAGCAAAATATAAAGACTAAAAATATATTTTAAAATATGTTTCCTAAATAGAGACTTAAACTGCACACATTGTGGTAAACTATATATGTAAAGTGGAGTGTGTCTTTTGTTGAATTACTGGCCATAAGCATACAAGTCTTAACTGGCAGGTGAGTGACTGACAAGAAGAGTTGATGATTCATTCTGCGTTATGAAAATCAGTTTTAAAAAAGTCATGGAAGCATGTCCTAGTTAAGACGTCTTATGTCCTGAGGATAGAAGCTCCCCACTGAGTGTCTCTGTTTCACTCATAACACGGCGGAACAGTTTGCCTGATTTAAGCAATTGAAACCGACAGTTACTGATGCGAGACGAGTCTCTGGTTGCTCCGCTCCTGCATCCCCTGCTGTAAATGTCCTGTGTGATAGTTTTTAAAAAGGCTGTAACGATATCTAGTTAAAAAGCTTGATTAATGCCCAAATTGTCTTTAAGTCCCCCGAGCAAAATCTGAAAAGTTTTCTTTCCTGTGACTTTTAAAAGACACATAGAAAGATATCACAACCAGGATGAGCAAAGGTTTTCACCATGTGAGAAGGCCTCTTCCTGTCTACTGGTTTGTGTACAGGATGTCATGTGACTTTTGCATCCGGCCAAACAGCAGTGCTCTTTGTGCTCCATGTGTGCCATAGGTGTCAGACACAGAGACATGTGCTGCCCGACACGCACATACATCATTGCATTCACACATACGCCAACACCCAAAATATATAACCCTTCCTCTTTCAAACTGTGATGATGATGATGATGGCCATCTTGGTCAGAGCATCTCCAAAATGGCAATTCCCGCTCTGCAGTGGTCAGGAGCTACCAAAAGTGGTCCAGGGAAGAGGTTGACCGATGCACTACGGGGGCAAAGGGTGACCTGTGTTTTCCAACCTAATAGAAGACCCAGTGTAGCTCAAACTGCTGAAAATGTTAATGCCAGTTCCAAAAGAAAGGTTAGGGTTTGCGTTAGGGTAAGAACAGAAAGTTGATCACAGTTGGGGCTTCAGACCTGCTCAAACATCATAATGCTATGACTGATCGATACATATGCTGAAGAACCCAGAGCTCAGCGTGTAATCTATTCATTTAGAATGTGAAAAGATGATATTGTTCACCTCACTGAGCAACATCATGCTGCCGCCTTTAATTGTTCAGGGGTGTTCAGTTCAGGTCCTGGACAGCCGGCATCCTGTAGGTTTCCCATTACTCCTATTAGTGAGCTTCTACCTGAAACAAGCTGTCAATGTTCTGAACTCAGGTCAGTCAGTCATCATCCGAACCGCTTAATCCCTGTCGGGGTCGCGGGGACTGGAGCCCATCCTGGGACTACAGGCACGAGGCGGGGACCAACTCTGAGGGGGTACCAACAGGGCACACACACACACACAATCACACTCACAATCACACCTTACAGGGCCAATTCAGATTCACCAGTCAACCTATAGTGCATGCTTTTGGACTGTGGGAGAAAACTGGAGCGTCCAGACAAAACCCACATACACACGGAGGGAGCATGCAAACTTCACACAGAAAGGCCCTATGGCCGACCTGGGGATCAAACCCAGGAACTTCTCACTGTGAGGCGGCAGCGCTAACCCCTGCACCAACGTGTCACCCCTGAACTCAAGTGTGAGGTGAAAACTTTCAGGATACCAGCCCTCCAAGACCGGAACCGGACCCCTCTGATCTAGGTGATTCATAGATGAATACACTTGAGATGTTGAGATGTGGTGTCCTTAAAACAAACTATAAATGAAGATGTCTTAACATGACTTGAATCTTTACACCTAAAATCCCAGATGTAACACAGAGGGCAAACCAGAGCTGAAATATCTGGACTTGTGCATATGTGACCCGATCTGCTGTAATGAGTCGGAAGTCGGCGTTCTATTTATTTAGATACGGGCCGATTATGCTGAAAAACATCAAAAATATCGATTTTTCTTTTTTGGTCTTATATGAAGGAAAAGGTCTTCAAAATTAATCTGGTCTCCAAAAAAGAAAAATCGACATTTTTGGTGTTTTTCAACATAATCGGCCCGTATCTAAATAAATAGAACACCGACTTCCGACTCATTACGGCAGATCGGGTCACATATGTAGCTTGCAGCTTAATGCTAATAATTACTATGATGTTTTCCACACAATATTCAAGATTCAAGATTTTTTTATTTGTCACATGCAAATTATACAGGTACAACATGCAGTGAAATGTATCCTGATCCGCTCTGTGACTGTGCAATTTAGGCAAAATTTAAATAAAATAGAGATACAAATACAAACTTGAAAAGGAGATAAGGGAAATAAAGATTGAAATCTTATTTCCTATTTCCAGTAATGTTCTACTGTCATAGGTAACTAACCCTGATGACCTTTGCACACTAGAGAGTAGTAAAAATAAGTAAATAACGAAAAACAAGCACAGCGTGGACGGAGCGGTCCGGAAGGCATCTGGACGTGGCCGCGCCATCTTGAGCGCCAAGATGTATATTGAGCAATATACATTTATGTTCATTACTAAAAGACTGTTCATATAAATTGAACTTTCTTCTATTGTTTGCACCACTTGCATTCCAATATTTCAATGGGCTTCTTAAGCCTTTCAGTGCTATTAAGTCTTCTTCATTAGTGGCATGCAGGTGCAGAGGTTGAACTTGCCAGTGAAAGCTCCTACAGGAAACTGGATATGGAGAGAGTCCAGCTGCATGCAAAACCTCATTACGGCCAACACTGTCTTTCCCAAAACATTGTTGGAAACTCGATCCCCTGTGCATTGTTGAGCACTGTGCATCTCTGTCCCCTCTCTCTCTCTTTCGCTCTCTTTCTTTAACCCTCTCTCTTTCATTCACTCTGTCTAAATTAAACTTTTTTTGCACCATTGCACAGTGCGGAGGATCATGTTCTCCTGTAAACCCTTGCAAAAATGGACACGGCTCTATCCTTTCATTCACTTGCCAGCCCCTCTGGACCTCCACAACCAAAACAACATGAAAACACAGGCAGGCCATTTAAGCCGCACTGTTCGATAATCTGTGTTTGCGGACCTCAGGCTCACTCTCAGTATTTGATTACCATCAAATGAGCCCACGCCATTGTGCTACCGAACTGTGAAGAAAAAGACGAAAGGTAATAAGCCATTAGTGAAAGTCAGCACGTCCAAACACAACAGACTTGTCTAATAGCGTAACACGGTGCCTGGGAATGTTTTTAACCCAGGACTGATAAGTACTTTGGGTCAAAGGACGTTACACAGGAAGTGTCAGAATTCTTTTGGAGGTGTGTCGGTGCTGACAGACAAGGACGCAGACCTCGGATTCGAGGGATATCCTGACGGGTGTTTCGGCTCTTCCTCCTTTGAGAAAGCAAGAGCATGCCCATTGGATTGATGACAAAAACTATCACAACACTCACTTTGTGTATCTGTTAAGCAAATTTAAGCGTGGCGTAAGTTCCTGTACGTTTGATGTCAGTCGTGGTTTGTGGTTTGACCCATGACACATTGCTCATTTCTGCTCGTAGCAAAAAGTAGCAATTTTAGTAAAAGCAGGGCGGACGGGAGAACAGGATTATTGAACTTGATGGATAAAGGTGTCGACATGCTGTAGGATTTACAACAGTTATGCTCATTCATCAAATATTCGGAGTGCCCCACCCTTGGCACTGGAAAACCAGTCCTGAAGGAGGTTCATTACTACAGCATGATGATGACTAAAGGTGTTACATAATGCACTGTAAGCAATGATATATACAGAGACTCAATGCTTTCCCAGCTGTTCTAAGATTGTCGGTACATTTTTAGCTGTTCCCTGACCAGCTGGGATCACTCATATTGAATTTACCTTCCATAACAGACATAGTTGCAATATATTATCAAAGAAATATTTTTCAAACCAATTATTTTATTTCGGACCAATTTTACTACTTCTTTATTTGGTCATCAAATAACATGTCAGCATCCTATATTGAATTTCTTTTTAAATATTATTTTGTTTCAGCTTTGTGAAGAGAATCAGGTCCTCACAATGAGACCTTAGTGAGACCGTAGTGTACTACCCTATTGCACCACATTGCACATCTGGGTTAATCACCTTATTGAGAAGCAAAAACCCAGAAACGCTGTGATTCAGACACCATTTGCGTAAATTTTCAGTCTAGGAGATTCATAAACTCTCAATTAAAATGTGTTTGAAAAGCTGCTGCTCGACAATGAGTCCAAACTTTCAACTGGAACTGTACACGTCAGGATATTGTGAAAGAAACTCTTGTTAATTTGAGCTCCATTCTAATCTTTTACTTTAGGATGATTCAGTTTGTGCAAAAACCACCTCTAGATGTGTTGGTATTTAGACCTAGTTTTACAAATGCACCAAGTCTGGGTGATCTGTTATGTAAATAGTTTATAATCTGCTTCAAGGAACATGAGTACATTAGTTTCAAATCAAAATCAACCCTTATCATAATTTACCCCACCTTTAAAAGATGCTTTATAACTGGGTGGGTATGCAGCGAGGGTGTTAAAGAGATTCAGAGATGTATGAATTACATCTTAAACGGTAACTATGACACATACCAAATCTATCTAATTTCTTGTGATGTTTGCCTGATGTTCATTTTCTGCATAGGAAGGAGAAAACAGCTGATAAGGCAGAAAACCCCAAGTTGGGTAGAAGACAGAATACAATTATTAACTGAAAGCAACATGACTACTCCTGTTACTATAATTAAGCTGTTTTAGGACATACATGAACTTTAATGAGAAATTTCTCAAGTCTGTAATGTTACTTAAATTAACATTATTCCCAATAATTTACTGAGAAGGCCTAGAAATGACTCAGACCCCAGCAAATTGCTTCCACCAGAGGAAATAAGCAACAGTTTCAACTACTTCCCAGACAACAGTTTGAAACACATCCAAACCTTTAATTTGCGTTTTTCAGTTAACAAATACTGTAAATCAATTTACGGCTATTTGTACGTGCTTTGACCATTTTTTGATATGTTTAGGTTAAATTAATTTGGCTAACACAAAGCCATTAACACAACTCACAACAAAATCAGTACTCAACCAAACTTTCGGATCCTGAAAAACATTTCAGAATTCATAATTTACAGAGGGATCCTCCTTTTCTACTGAAAGCTTGCTTTTGCAAATGCCTCAAACACCAACTGTTAAAAAGTAAGACTATGAGTAAATTTGAGAAGAATACTTCCACATTTTACATAAGTAAAGTAAGTACAGCAGTATAACCGTAACAGCACACATGTAAGTTTTTTAACAATTTAAACATAAAAAGTATTTCCATTTGAGTTCAGGTATGTCAGGTACTTACTGTTAAAGTAACTTAAGGTAAGTAAAGCTAGGAGTACCAAATCAATTCGGTCATTCGGACAAAAAAAGTAAGTATTTTGCACTTACATGTATATATTTTCCCTAACTAATAAGTACTTGAAATGATGCAAAAAATATAAGTACAAATGTATTGTTATTACTTATCAATAGCAAAGCTACTTTTAACATGCTGTAGCTTTAGAAGTTACGGAAGCGCATTGCATTCACCAAAGAAAAAAAATTGCACGCCTTATCTCGAAATTACGAGAAAAAGATGTCGTAATTACGAGAAAAGATCTCGTAATTTTGAGAAAATAAAATAAAATGATCTCTTATCAGTCGTCATAATCTAGGCTACAGAGTCAGACAGGGCAATGGCGCAGTCACTAACCGATTTATGGTGCTTTTATTTTCTTCTCGGCATGAGGCACTGGGAAATATTAATGCTGCTTAATGTTGATGGAATTAGTATTAGCATGTCGAGATCCTTTTCTCGTAATTACCAGATCTTTTCTCAAAATTACGAGATCTTTTCTCGTAATTACGACATCTTTTTCTCGTAATTACGAGATAAGGCGTGCATTTTTTTTCCTTTGGTGAATGCAATGCGCTTCCGTAAAAAGTAACTACTTTTAAAAACAAATATTGTCGCACAACGCTACATCGTTACCAAAGAAACTACCAGATGTTTACTTGGCATCAAATTGGCATTTAATTTGTGTTTCTGTAGTTTGCAGTGTAGATGACTACTTTATTAATACATAAGCGTGACTGTAGCTTAGCTACTTTAAAGCTGCAGTAGCATGTAGCTAGAAAAAAGCAACCGTTTGAAAGGAGCGTCTTCAACACTGAATATTGAGTAACGTTAAACTGTTTATTATTGAGTTACTGTAAGATTGCCGTTTACAGTGTTGTCTAAAATGTGCTTCGTGCCCCTTTAACCGCGCTCTCCCCGCCTCAGCCTTACAGCCTCCCCTCGCTCGGTCACGCAGCACCGTGGTTGTCACGCGTCTGGCCCTGTGCGCATGCGCGTAGCTTCGCCGCTGTCAGGGCACGGCACAGAGCGGCAGTATGGCGGCGGCGCGGTTCTGCTGGAAGGATGCTACAGTCAGCGCGGCGCTTTCTCCTGCTCTCGCCATGTCCACGGAGTAGCGGCTGCGCTCGTAAACTCGACACCCGTTACAAAGGCTCGTAGCCCGCGAGAGAGCCACCATGGCCCGGCTGGCGGATTACTTCGTCGTGGTCGGATACGATCTCGACAAGAGAGGTGAGAGGCGGCTATTTTCTCTCTCTCGCTCGCTCTCCCTCCCTCACACCCTTACTTACTCCCTCCCTCACTCACTCCCTCCCTCCCTCACTCCCTCCTTCAGAATCAGAATGAAGTTTATTAGCAAGTACATGCAAGGAATTTTTTTGGTGGTTGGTGATTAGACATTCTAAGTAAAACGGTTGTTTAAAAAAAGGGGAAAAAAAGAGTAAGATGTACTAAATAGATAGAGAAATGTGGATCTAACATGTACACACTGAGAACTTACATTTATAGAGAGAACTCTCTCTCTCTCTCTCTCTCTCTCTCTCTCTCTCTATATATATATATATATATATATATATATATATATATATATATATATATATATATATATATGTATATATGTATATATATGTATATATGTGTGTGTGTGTGTGTGTCCTTCCTTCAGCTAGGCTAAACGGCTAGCTAGCTTAGCCTCGCATGCCATAGCCGTGTGTCGGGGAACGGTAAACGGGAGGCGGGGACGAGGCCCGGCCCGGTCCAGCCCAGGCCGGGGGGTGAGCGAGTGTTGACTGGGATAGATGATCTCGAAGTGGGGCAGCGCCTCTACGAGTAGCCGAGGATGTCAAAGGGGCCTAGAAACCCAGTCGGGTCCATTCCGTTTCATTCCGATCCTGGTCTGTTTGGGTTGGGTTGGATTTGTGCGGCTTCACGGCCGATTTTAAACCCTCACACTTAATCTTGTTATGAAAAAAGGGTCCCGGAAAGACGTGACAACTTTTTATGTTTAAAAAAAGCAGCGCATATGGGAGTCACTAAGACGGATTTATTTACTCGTAACTCGCCCGCTGTCCTGTAGCACATGCGGGTTGTACACAAGATCATTTGGTGAATTGTCCATCAGAATCGGAGCTCAATGTTGACATGTGGTTTCTCTGTTTAGAGTTTGAGATATTAAAATGGTGCATTTAAAATAACGACGTTTTGGACAGTTTTTTTGGTTGCACAATGCATTGTTTTAGGATCGTCATCGCAACGTGCGCATGCACAACAATTGCATTGCACTGGTGCATAGTCGTGAAAGACAATAAAACATGTCATGCAACAACTTTTGAGTTGCTTACTGCAAAGGGTAAAGTTGCATGCTGAGAAGTTTGTTTGATATGATGTCTTTGGATAAATTTCGAGAAGTCATGGTCCAGAGTCTTGAGAGAATTAGCTTGTTTTCCAACCTTTTTTGATGATTATTTTTATTCCCCCAGCAGATTAACTCTGCCACAAAATCGCCCCAATCACAACCATTTTAGAATATTGTTTTCTCGAGTGCGACTGTTGAAGTCATTATTTAACCCTGTATTTTTATATATTGCAGAAAGAAAATAATATTGCAACCTCAGTTTTTTCCAGTATTGTGCAGAGATTATTGTCATGAATGCTACTCAATCACGCGTCCTCTGCCTGCTTGGAAGGAAACTCACTGCCTCTCTTTTCTCTGTTTTGGTGCATTGTCTTGAGCCCCGTTTTATGACACTCTCCTCCCCTCCGTGGCCTAGATGACGGCCATATAATGTCCCGTTAGTCGTGCATTATTCACAGACCCTCAACCAAAGAAAGCAAGTCACTGGAAACCAGTATCTAACCTTAGAGATGCGTATTTATAGAGGCTCACATCCATTTATTATTTACAGAGCACATAAAAACTGTGTTGACAAGACGGTCCCCAATTCTGCGAGTCGGTCCGAGAGTCTTTTGGTATGGCTTGCCTGACTCTGGCGTGAGGTTCTAGCTTTTGTTTTTCCCCTTTGGTTTGAAAGTCAGTTTGTGCGGTTGCGTTCACCGTGTGCGTGTGGCAGGATGTTGTATGGCTGCCTTCTGCAGAACGCCTTCCCTTCCTGTTTCTGCTCTGCTACCTTGTTTCCACAACGACGCCAATGTCGGTTTTGCAGGCCTTCGGCCGTACACTGACAAGCGAAATACTGCGAGACAAAACAATACCTATTTCACTTCTTGTTTGTTCAGCAGATGGAGTATTTCAAGACTAGAAGTTGTGGTTGTAGAGAAGTGAATTTCTCTAGTAGAGAAGTACGTTTTACTTGCCGTTAAAACCAAAAGTGTGTTTCCATATGGTGAATATGAGTATATATGTATGGGATATCTTGACCCTGCGTTTATCATTGTTGTTGGGGTGAAAGTTTGTGTGTGTGAGAGACACATCAGCGTGATGTTGTCTTTGTTATAGCGGACTTCAGGTTGACTTATCTCGCTGGCGTATCAGAAGAAATTGCTGTGATAGCTAACACAGGTGAAAAATTCGTTTCCACGTGTGTTTGACAGCCAAGGAATGTCTCACGAGTGTGGGTGTAACCGACACACTTGTTTTTTGGATCAGCGTTTTGCGCCTCTGTTGGCGGTGAAGTGACATTTAGTCATCATTGCTGTCTGCATATCTGTCTTGTCTGATTGTCTGAGTGCTTGTGGATCATATTACAGTGAGAGCTATCTGTTCTGCATTCTGATGACAGGGCTTTGATGCTGGACTGTGTAATGTACTGCTCTGGATACAGTTAAAAGACCACTAAATATTTTTCACTCTGTATTCTTAAATCTATTGTAAAGAATAACATTCCTTATATTATTCTAGTAATTACAAATAATTATGCAGTTTGCATGACAAACTTGTTTTTTCAGTATCAGTACGTGTGTAGTAGTATGATCTTAATTAAGATAAGCGTCAAATCAGCTTCTCTCATTTATTAGTGTGGCATGTTTTTTTCTGGACGTTGAGGCCGTTTTGTGTGTCGCTGTAATGCAGATGTAACATGGTGCCAAGTGTCTGAAATCGCTGCACCCTCAAACCACTACATCACTACACTCACACACACAGGGCCAAGATGGTCGGTCCAGGGTAAGTGTAATGCACATTTAGGGTGGAGTCCGCAAACTATCTGTTGTGAAACTGTAAGCGCATTGTTCGGGCTGCAGTCCCATAGGCCTCGGGAAGAACCAGTGAGGAATCGCTCTCCACGGGCCAGAGAATTGCTTTCTGCTTCCAGAAAGGAAGTGGAAGAATAAAAATCTGTGAACGGGGACAAAGAGCATAATTCTAAATGGTCCTCACCGCAGTTCTGTTGAGGGCAAAAACCTCCCTGGGCCTTCTAGAAGCCTGACTCGGTTCTGATTATCTCATCAGCTCAACCAAGCCTTACAGAATGCGGTTTGGGAGCCACTTGCTGTATCCCTAAACATTCTATTTTAACAATATGGATGTCATTAAAACATTCCTAGTACATTTTGAATAGTTAGAATCAAGACACACTATGCAGTTTGGAATAAAGTTGGACATTATTCCACTTATAACAACATTGTATTTTTGGATGCTTTGATCACTTGCCATTTTCTGCTAATGTTCTGAATGAAAATATGTAGAATATCAATATGTAGATTTTATGTGGACACATGGTGATAAATTGTAAAATCGGAGATGTTTGATGTGGTCTCTTAAGTTCCTCATATGAAATGACTTTTGAGGGGTTTCTTTGGCCTTCCCCCCAAATATCTCTCCCTTTCCTCTTTCACTCTGTCTTTTTTCGCTGACGGAGAAATCCCTCACACAAAGGGAATCGAGTGATTGTTCTCTTAGGCCCTCTTGCTTAAGAGCAATTCCAGACCGGGCCTTCACTTGTTCTCACATGGCTTCTCTACTGTTTTTAGAAAATAAGAAAAGAAGGACAAAAACGACAGTCTATAGTTGGTAAATTCTTTACTCTGTGTTTAGAGGTTAGGGCTTGGCAGTTAAAGAAAATTAGTTGAAACCGACAGTCAACATAATTCACATAATCTTGCCCATGATGGATATTTCAGTTATCTTAAAAATTTGGTTAATTCTTTAAAAATAGACTTGTTAAAACTAAAACTAATCCTAGTAGGTGTTCATATACAGCCCATTTAAAAACTTACTACCGTGTGTGTTGTCACATGACTGTGTGTGTTTCCTACAGTTATTTTTAAATCATAGTGGTGTGCCCAGTTTCACTAGGAAAAATATCCCAACCTTAGTTTAGCATATTTAAGCGCAATCGAGATAAAATGTTCAATGAATCATGATATTCATTTAAGATCATATCGTCTAGCCCTGGTGCAGGTTATTACTGGCTATGTAGAAATGAATTAATAAATGGAAACTGTCTCTGTCGTTCTCCAGATCTATTTGCTCGTGCCAGCTGAACTCACAGACATCCAACCAGAATCCAGACTTCCTTTCATGCTTTTTAGCCTTTCTTTCATGAGGATGAAGAGTGTTTGGAAGGGGGGGAAGGGCGCATGGCGTGATTATTATGGCCCGCTCTGGGTTGCCATGGCGCTCCGGTCTGGTTATAACGGGAGTCGGGGATCCGGAGGCCGGTTCTGGCGGCGGATGGACGAGGCTTTTCTACAGCTGCTTGCTGCCCGCCAAATGAATGATCCTTATTCATGTGGCAGCCTCGAGCCTGCGGGAAACTGGAGGCTGCTTTTGATTCAGGAGCCTCAACGTGCACACATACTAGGGGTGGAAGGATACATTGATTGACATCAGTACATCGATTCAGTGATCGAACAAACCGCATCATAGCAGAACTTGTGATATTGGCACATTGTTGTCCATTGAGTCGATATTTGTGCTATGATTAATACCCCTAACACACACACTTTGTGCATATAGCGTAGATTACTTCAAATTTAACATTTTGTTTTTTGACATTTTTTGACATTCATGACATTAAGATGATAAAACAAATAAAAACTAACAATGTCATATATGTAATATCATAAAATACTGTGATTTGAATTTTGAGTTATTTTGTTCAGCTTATATAAAGATCAGCCGGCATGATTACACATCTATGTGTCATGTCTCATTCCTTGTAGACGTTTTCAACCTTTTCGCAGAGGCACAACCGGTTTCAGTTAAACGTCTCATTGTTCAGCTCGGGGTTTAATATGCTGCGTTGGGTTTGCTGGTGTGTGTATATGTGAGGGAAAGAGCCGGGTCGCTGGCTCTCTGGAGGTCAGCTGCCAGCCGCCGGGAGCCCCAGAGGTGGACCAGCCCAGCGCCGTGTGCCGCAAAGCTTTCATGGTCTTCCCTGGAATTCTGTGAATGCGCCTCCCCCTCCCCCTGATTCCCTCGGGGCAGACAGTGAGGGAGTGTTGTTCTCACCATTCCCGTCTTTATGGGAAATACTTTTGTAAAACCTCTTTTCTTCGGTCACCGAGTCTTGAGACTGTGGTAGCGTGTGGTTTCGCAGAGAGGAACGGCGGAATTCTTTATTTGTATGAAAAAAATGTACTCGTGCCTTTAACACGCTCAGCACAAGATATGGTTGACACTGCATTCTGTCGACTTTGTGCAAAGATTTAGAGAATTCCAGTCCACCAGTAGTGTGGAATAACTTAAGAAAGTGGCGTAGCATCACTCTTGAAATCTCAGCTGCGTTCATGTTCTGTTTGCACTTGGAAATGGTGTTGCAGTGTCTCCCCTTCAAGGAGCACCTAGGGGACTAACTACTTATCGTTTACGTCATTCAATTTTAAAAAGGGCACTTAGCCCTTAGGTCTTACACGTCTTCTTGTTTGTACAGTAACCTCTGACGTGGTTTTTAATCGGTTTGATATGGTGTGAAGTGTGATTTAGTAATTTACTAGAACAGCAGCTGCTGATTTAAGTCTAGCTCTACAGGTTTGAAGAGCAGATGTGGACTATAAAGCACTGCTGTCCACTGCTCTGGATAAGCATGTCTGCTATTAATACTAAGTGCTGTTCATGCAAATGTAAACGTGTGGGTTGGTACCATAACAGTTAGAGAGTTGACCCCATGATCGGAGTCAAAAAAGTGCTGATGAGCAAGGTACCATACACAAGCACTGCTTCCAGGGTCTGCACGTCACCTGGCCACTGCTCCTTCACGGACGGGTCGAATGCAGAGTTCAGTTTCATTGTGGTGCACTGTGTGCTGTGTTCACAGTGACAGATAATCACACGCTTTACTTCACGTTAATGGAAATGGTGTTTGTGATGTCATATGTGAAAGCATCCAAATAAAAATGGACATGCATATGTTGTGGTTCTCACCCTCCCTGGTCATGCGCTTCCTGGCAGAAATAGAGAAGTGTGATCCATGCTAGTCATTTGCTGCTTGAACTCGAGCGTGAACGTGATTTTGATGCCATCTTACATCACATGACTTATCAATAAGTCGGCGAGTTTCATTATTATATTGATTCCAGTGTTTGCTGAAATCACGGTTTCAATTTGATGCCATTCAGGATCCAGCGATCAATATGCAACAGTATCGTAATCTTATTTAACACAGTCGCTACCATTCATGGAAAATCTAATCATAAAAACCATCTTAAACATCATTTGAGATTTTTATTCCTGACCTCAATCAGACATTTACGTGAAGTCTTCTCTTTTAATAAAAACAGATCTCATGTTCAGTAGAAAGTGACATGACATTATATATGATAGCTAGTTGGTATTGATCATTCGATTGATGCATCGGCGTTGATTGATGTGTGGTTACATCCAAGGCCACTGCTCCCATGGCTTCTTCCCACTGCTCCTACGCCGATGGTTTACACGCTGAGGGCATCTTATTGCAGTGCTCTGTATGCGGTGCTGTGATGTTTTCACTGTGACAAATAATCCCTCACTAACTCCCTCACATTTACTAAGACCTCTCAGTCCCTGAGCAAGAGCCTAAACCCCAAGTTGCTATAGAGAGACTGTCCTGTAATTAGGAAATGGAAGGAGCTCTGGATGAGAGCGTCTGCTAAAAGCTGAAAATGGAACTGTAGCCCCAGTATGCAACGTTCAATCCATACAGGAAGCAGTTTCGCTGCTCAGGGAATATCATCCAAGACAGTGGACCAAGTAAGCAATTGGATATTGAAATGAGCAAGATCCAGCCAGGGAATGGTCATGTGATGAGGCAGTTTGAGGAAGTTTATATGCTTATGTTGTGTTTATATCTTACGAGATGGTCATTCAGTGTGCTCTGCAGAAAGAAAATGAAAATGATTTGATATAAAATAGCTAAGAAATAATTAGCAGTAATACGCATGTAATAAAGAACTCAATTACTCAAGGGGAAATATTACATTAAACACAGTAAATTTGCAAAGACCGCAAAGATAAAATGAAAATAGTGCTGTTTTAGCTTCATTTTTAAACTAGTTGGAGCCAATCAGAGCGCAGTTACACTTTTTAAAAAAATGTGTATGTTCACCTGTCCTGTCCACATTGCCACACTGAGCTGCGTTTTCAGAACCTTCCATCTGTGAATAGCTCAAAAGATCTCTTTATTTTTAGTGGTTGACAATTCAAGGTAATGCCAGAGCTGGGACTGAATGAGGTAACAAGGGCTTTAGCGTTAAAAAATGGCTTTTAGGTGTGAAGTTGGTGCTCTGGTTGTTTGCTTTATCTATAATCTGTCATTGCGTCAGTACCATTCCCACGTCAACCCTGGCCAAATGCTTTGGTTTACTCGACCAATCAGAAGTGAGGCCTGGTTTTGGTTTTTGACCTCATGCTCCTAACCAGACACACCTCAGGTGGAGTTTCGGGGACTTTTGACAAGGTTTCGGTTGTCGTTTTCTCCTTCAGCAGCCGATTTTCGTACGTCTAAAGGATGGCTCAGTTTGAGAATGTGTGATCGAACACCCACACGTTTATTTTCCACACAATCCGTTTTTGTACCTACCTGTGTTACATTTTTTATTTTGCATTTAAAAGACCAAATTAATCAGGCTTCCACAAAAAGGCTAATTGAGAATGTAAGCAAATGTTAATTGTTTGGGTAATTGGTAGTGTAACGGAGAGTCGCCGGTTCAAGACCCGGACCGCTAAAGATACGACTGACGTACTCATGAGCAAGGTACCGTCCCCAAGCACTGCTCCCCAGCGCTGCACGTTAGCTGCCCACTGCTCCTTCACGGATGGGTCAAGTGCAGAGGTCACTTTTGGTTGTGCATATCGATACCGATTATTGGTAGTTAACAGGGCCTATAACTGATATTGCAAAAAATAAATCTCTATCAAAAATTTGAATTTTACAAACACCAAGCTCAGCTGAACCTCTCCTCTCTCCTCTTCTCCTTCTCGGAGCTTCACGCTGCGCTCCTGTGTGTGGTGTGAGAGGCAGCAGTACTTGTCTTTTTGAGATGTGTTTTTTTTTAGATATCTGATTGGTTACTACTCTTGTGACATCAGAGAATGCTGTGGGCGGGACAATAAATGAGGCAGCGAGTCGAGAGCAAACGGAAGAGACAAAGCACTAAGAGAAGAGACGGCAGTGGAGCCACAGTAGCGCACCTTCTTTAATATTGGTGATGGTCCAAATTAAACACTGATACTGATAGATGATGATAAAATTGGTCGACCCTTAGTATCTGTCCTTGTTGATACCCTGTGCCCAAATGATCATGTCCTGTCTATATATCCAAGAGCAGTTAGGATATATGGGTCTACTCTGACTGTTCAGTTCAAATAAACAGCCAAATAATTTAGAGAACAATAGATTTGTAAAACACACACTCTTATTTACCACACAAGCTGTGAGATAAAATCTGAAGATTAGACTTTAAAAAGACAGTAACATCTCAATAGGGTCACAGTCTTCATTAAAGTCTTTTTGGTACAACAATTGCTGAAATATGAATTACTGAATGCATGTAGTTTCATTAATACTGTGCAAAATCTTTTCTTTATAATATATTATGTAAAGTCACTTCTTGATATTTTGTTGTACAACTTCGCCTCAGTCATTTTAGAATGACCGAATCTTTCCAAAGGGCGGCAGGGTGGCGCAGTGGTTAGTTCTGCCGCCTCACAGCGAGAAGCTCCTGGGTACGATCCCCGGGTTGACCGTAGGGCCTTTCTGTGTGGAGTGTGCGTGCCTTCCCCGTGTTCTCATGGGTTTCCGCTGGGGGCTCCGGTTTCCTCCCACAGTCCAAAAGCATGCTGTGTAGGTTAACTGACGACTCTAAATTGGCCCGTAAGGTGTGATTGTGTGAGAGTGTGTGCCCTGTGGCGTGTTGGTGCCTCCCCAGGGTTGGTGCCCCCTGCAACCCCAGTTGGGATTAAGTGGAGCGGATAATAAATGAATCTTTCCAAATAGTGCTGGAAGAAATCTGTATTTGTTTAATGCTTAATAGAGGTCTTACAATTTTTACATTTTGCTGGGAAAGTGAGACAGCATGCAATAAATGCTGTTCCTCAAGATTATATTAAAAACCTAAAGTTTGGTTCTTAATAAACAAAATATGAAGACATGAGGGGTTATAGTTCCAGGCCTTAATTGCATTCAACATTTGTCGGCTTCTGTTCCAGTGTTACAACAGCTCATGTGACGGTTCTAGATAAAGTTTTTCCGTTGTTGGCCTGCACTGTATTAATTCCTTTGTTGCAGTGGCATTTAAACCATTAAACTCTGATTCATTCATCTGCAGAAAACGGCACATGTAGCGCACGTCTCGGCAGCCGTTTAGCAAGGGAAGGAGCCAAGGAAGCTTATGTACTTTTCCTGAACTCTGACGAACGGAAAGATTCGATGTTGATTGCTTTTCTATTGTCTTTCCATTTCCTGTGCCGCACCGCAATTGTTATGCTTTGTGTGCACTTGAGCAGCGGACCTCGTGCCAAAAGCGGTCAGCCAGCCGGCGAGGCTCATTGCTTCTCGTTGGCACTCAGCACTAGGGATGAGCTGGTTACTGGTTTCAGGGCATATGACAGTAAAATAAATTCACGGCATCAAAACCGCCAACGTTGTCCGGTCAAGCACTGGTAAAATAAACACTATGGACTTGCTAGTGAGCTTAGTTTTTAATTTGTCATTGCTCATTAGAGCTAATTAACCGTGGCCTTGGACGCTTTTGCAAATGAAAATTGCCATTCAGTACGTTTAGCATTCAAGGGTTTCTTCTCATCCATCGGCTTATTATCTCCTTTCACTCACACGAGTCTGGTTTATAATTGCGTTTCACACGATATCGTGATATTTTTGCTTAAGGTTATCATATCCGAATCTCCCACCAACTCATCTGCTCAGCACCTACAGTCAAACCTCCGCAGCCTGTAATCTGCTCCAAGTCAGACGGTAAGCGCAGGTCACGGCCTGAATGTCTGCTGACCTGCTCTCTGATCCGGCCTTAAACACACTCTGACCTGATAAGTCTTTCTTCACTTCTCTCTATCTGTTGAAACGAGGCGGACTCACTGCACGTCTGTTGAACAGAAATGTTGTCGAGATAATGCAGAATTGTGTAAGAGCGGGTGGCATTGTGAGTGTGAGTGTGTGTATGTGTGTGTGTGTGTGTGGTAGGTTGTGTAAGGTGACATGCGTGCCCCGATTTTGATTATGCAGCAGTCAGATCTCTCATGGTTGAAAGTAGGCCGCTTGCACAAACATTTGATTGTTGGCGCAATTAGACGGGCACTTCAAACTGCTTTTTGGACGGTCCTGAGTGCCAGTTGGTGAAGGGTGTGTGTGTGTGTTCGTGTATATTGTCAGTCAGTAGTGAAGGTCATCTTGGTGTGTAAGAGTAACTCGGGTTCAAAGTTGTGCTGTATTAAGTAGGGATGCACCGATCGAACAGCCAGCGATCGGAATCGGCCGATTTTTGGCCTGATTAGTGATGGGCCGATCACTCACACGTATTGCCGATTTCAAACCGATCTTGTGCATGCGCATTACTTGCAGCACAGCCACGCGCGCATTCAGGCAGCGTTCACATGTACGCTCAACGGAGGAGTTTCTCATTCACTTTGAATGGGGTGACATCGTGCGGCGACGAAATGAATTTTGGGTGCGTGAGTATGGCGTCACATCAACGCCAAAAGTAGAGCGCGAAAATGGCTTGCCGCAAAAAAATTGTGGGCGTAAATTTCAAAGGCGCGCGCGCAAATGTGAAACTCGAGAGCACAAAGAAGTGCACAGTTGTGATAATATTGCGCGCGAACTGTATTTTTCTTCTCGCGAATGTCTTTTTTCCTCTCGATGTGTTAAATGTCCTCACGCGCGAAGTAGATTACCGACGAGCGGCTTTTTTGCTCGAGTGAGATTTCTGCGTGCGCGGTTCGAAAAGGGGGTAGGTTTTGGCAGTTTGGGGGCGGGGTTTTGGCAGCTTCTGCCTGCGAACCCTATTGGTCGATGGCTCCTGGTCTTGTGATTGACTGCACACTACAGACAGTTTTTACAGAAAAACCAATGATGACGGAGGAAGAGGAACGGCGACAGGTAGATTAAACACAAGTTACAGTTTATCAGCCTTATAATTATAATTTAATAGTTAGGTCTTACACATTTAATAAGCACGCAATCAATGGCTCCCCTCGCCCACTTGTCTGTCCCCAATTCAACATAAACACAGATGCACAAGTCAGTCACAAAATGATCACTAGATGATCAGCCGTTTTCCATAGTTGAGGATACAGGCTTCAGAAATCTGATAAAGTCGAGTTACTGGAGTTGTTACATTTTACATTTTGCGAGTTACATTTTATTTATTTAAATTTGTTATGAAAATAAAGCATTATATTAAAGAAAATTAGATTTTTGTTTGTATTTGCTGTAGAGCTACCACTATTATATGTCACTATTATAAAAGTAACTAGTAAACAGGGAAAGTAACTACCGCGTTACATTAAAAAAGTTGAAACCCATTTTTTTGTGTTGATGTCGTTGACAACTCGCAGCAGCTCTAATTTTCTGTTATCTGGGGAAAAAATCGGCATCGGAAAAATCGGTATCGGCCGATCACACTTACAAAAAAATCGGTAATCGGAATTGGCCAAGAAAATTGCATTCGGTGCATCCCTACTATTAAGGCTTTTGAAATAACTGACATTGCAAAATTTTATTCTGCCAATATTTTGTGTATGGGTCGGTCGATTATCAACCTGGCCGATTGCCGATACCGATGTTTAGTAGGGGTGGGCGAGATATTGAATATACTTGATGTATCACGGCTTGTTTACATTTACATAACATTTACAGAATTTAGCAGACGTTCTTTCCAGAGCGACTTATATTTTCTAATTTCAGGGACCATTTCTAGTTCCACTGAGAGCAACTTAGGGTTAAGGGTCTTGCTCAGGGACCCAGTGTTAGTAATATGGAACGTCAAAACTCCAGTTCAGTCAAAACTTCCCCATCATTATAGACAAAACTCATATTTTAGTTGCTAATTAACAACCAGTGTTCTACTCATAGTACAGCTGTTCAGACGCAGGTCCATTGCAGTATTTGATGTGGTGTAGGGCATTGTGGGAAATGTTGTTCTATCCCAAAAAGAGATAATATATGTCACAATATATATTGTCTATCGCGATATAGCTTAAAAATATCGCAACATTATTTTTAGGCCATACCGCCCTGCCCTAATTGTTAGTATTTTTATGGCTATTGGTATCTCTCATTTTTTTAAACAGATATGCTAATCAATTGTGGTGGGGTGGTGTAGTGGTAGGACTCTCATCACTGGACCAAAAGGTTGGCTTCAAATCCTTCCTCCAGCACTATCTGTGAAGGAGGAGTGTGATCAGCTGGCGTGCAGTGCCGGGGGATCAGTGCTCGGGGACAGTACCTTGCTCATGCGTACCTCAGTGGCACCTTTATCGGTTTGAGACTTGAACCAGCGACCCTCCAATCACGAGACCAACTCGCCGACCGCTACACTACCAACTGCCCCAACAGACATCCCCTAATATTGCTATAAAAACAACTCGTTTGAATACTGCAACCTCATGACTTTATCATCTCAATATGCAAAGAATGAAGAGTTCTAGAATGACTGGTTTGCTTTTAGGAGAGTGCACAGAATAGAAAATAATTTTTAAACGGTAAAAATAACCTCAATTTTCTGGATTGTCATAGAAACAGTGATGCTGAAGCGATAACATCATGCTGCCCCGGTGACTGTGTTTGGTTGTGGCTTCATGTCCGGTTTTCAAGCGCTCGCAGTAATGAGCACTTCTGAGCTTGACCAGTTGTAAAACAAAAGAGTCTTGTCTTAAAATATCAAGCCACAAATCTCTACATAGCGTGGAGTCTCAGGGAGGAGCTCAGCTCAAGAGAGATGCGTGATGTTTGAGGGATTCGTGTAGAAAAATAAGTAAGAGTTTCCACCCGTTGTTACTTCATTCCTTCAAGAACTGTGCTTTTAGGCAGCACTGACTTTTGTTTGCAAGGAGGAGGAACACCATCCTGCTTTTTTCTGTATTGTAAAACCAGGGGCTTTGTGGCTGGCCTAAAATTGCCTGTGTGTTTTTTGGTGTAGGTTTTTAGGTGCTTGTGAGGACCCAGTTGTCCTCTGAATTGTAGGAAAACCAGAGAACTTTTTGAGGATAGTTATGCATGTGAGAACTGGTCCTTACTTAAGAAATGTTTTACTGAAAACGCCTAATTTTTCATTTGAGAAAGAGGCAAAAGTTTTGGTTTTGGCTACAGAGTTGTAGGGTAAGTGTTGGGTTTGGGTGCAGCTGTAGTATTATTTGATTCTAGTCATAATGGGAGTCAAAGAACAGACCTTACAAAGATAGCAAGAAGTGTGTGTGTGTGTGTGTGTGTGTGTTTGTGAGAGTCTGTGTGTTTGTGAGAGTGCTGGTGTGCAGGAAGGATGTGAGTTTGTTGAAGAGCTTTTTGCACAAAGAAAACGTCACTCAGTCACCCAGAGCAACAGCCCTGTTTTTTGGGGCCGCAGTTCTCGCTCTAAACAGGGTCCACCCAGAGCTGCAGGGCCAAGGAGGGACCACGGGGAGCCGGAGAGGGACTGCAGCTGGGGCAGGGTCCCAATCCCACTTTTAAGATTCTCACATTTTTGTTTTATGTAAATAAAATAAACATATAAATGTGTTGCTCTGGAACAAGGAAACGCATGTAAGTTTTTTTCATGTCATTGACCCTTCATCCTTAATGAACTGCAGACTTAAAAGATGAAAAGCCTGCTTTATCTCTCTAACAAACGTTTATAGGCATATTGAAATATAAAAGTGTTAATAAGCATATTTAAATGTAAAATCATCAGGTGGTGCACTGTGCTGTGTTCACAAGGACAAATAATCATCACTTTAATTCACTTAATTTGCTTACAAAAAATATTCAGATTAATTGTATGATATTAAAGGTCTGTATTATGAAAAAAAATCTCTCTTTCTGTTCTTTGACGTCCATTTGGGTCTGTACTGCCTCTGCACACACTGTAATGTCAGAGATCGTGTGCTTAAACGAGTCGTTTAGATTTCTCCCCTACTTCTACATCACATTAGGGGACATTTGAATAACCCCACCCTCCTATCTGAGAAGCTCCGCCCACCAGGTAGAACTGCTAGCGCTTCCTGATCCGCCGTGTTTCCTCACAAGCGCTAGTGTAGGAATCGCAGTGAGGAAGTCTAGCGGCGGAGTGTCGTGTTGAACATGTACGGCTGTATGGACGATCTGTTAGCAGCAGCCGTGTGGATTATTATCACGTGAGGTGAACTCTCGCCGTGCTGTCTACACCCCAGTTCCGGAGTGGGGGCGTGTGTGGGCAGCAGCGGCTCATCTGCATTTAGGAATATTAATGAGAAACAGCCTGTTGTGAAAGGGAAGGAAATAGAGGAGTAAATAGCAGGTGAAAATGCCGTATCTGAGAGGTACTTTCAGCAAACTACTGCAGAGACATGTTTAGTGGAGCTCACATAGCTCACAGTGGAGTTCAACAAGTTTGTTTAACATGCTAATATTCCCAGTGTGACGACTCAACATATATTTCTTAAAATTGCCTCTCGGTGTAAAAATGTCTAAAAAGCTTAAGCATCGTCCCTAACATTTGGTCAAATCGGGGTTGCAGCTGTGACTCTTCGTTCATTTTCAGTGTTGTTCGTTTTGCTTTGTCACGCCCCCATTTCAGATACCACAGGATTAAGCACTAGATTAAATTGATGAGAAGTTAATAAAAGGTTAAATCTTAAAGTAAACGCTGGAGTAAACACATCGAAAATTGTATCTCCAAAGAGTAGGTGAGGCTCTGCATTCTGGCTCAGGGTTCTCCGGTTCTGCTTTTAATCAGGAGTCTGACTCGCAGTTTTTCAGTCTTACGTCAGCACTTTATCTCTCTCCCCCTCTCTCTGTCTTTCTTTCTCTGTCTGTCTCTCTCTCTCTCTCTCTGGGTGTGGCTTTTTGTGCCTGAGAAATAGAAGACGGACACATTCTCTGTGAAACGTAGCCTTTGTGTCCTGCTTTTCATAAATATTCATGCGGTGCTGTGGAATGCGGTTTCCGTTTTAGTCCTCCTGTCATAAGCTGGACCTTTTACATTTTTATCATTTCATTCTTTTTGGCACATTGGGTTGGTGGTGAAGTTCGGAATACAAGTGGTTGAATTGTTACTTGCAGTTTTTAAGTTTTAGTCATAAGTAAGGCTACACAGTATTGGAAAAAAGTCCCATTGCAATATTTTTGTCCCACGAAATAACTTGGAAGGTGAATTTGGAAAGAATTCTTCACTGTCAGATCACAGTAACAACAATATTTTTATATTAATAATACATGGTAACTTTAGAAGTGAACCATAAAATATCAGTTTATGACCAATTAAAAATTATTATTTGTTTAAGTTCAAAAGTCAAAGCCAATTTGCAGGGAAGTGCATCTGCATAGAAAAGAATTATTTCGAGTGCTAACCATCAAGTACAGATATTATCAGATAAACTTCTCTTGTAGGTTAGTCATGAAAAACAAGAAGCGTGTGGGTTTTCCTTTGCACCAAGCAGTGAAACAGCCGCATGACCTGTTGGTTGTCTTTTTTGCATTGCATATCCTGAGACGTGACATTTTGCACATGCTCACATGCTGATAACGATGCTGAAGCGATATATCGTGCAGTGCTGCAATGGAGTGTGTGTGTGTACTGCTGCAGTTGCTGCAGGCTGAACTGCAACAGCAGAATGATTCTGCAGATCTTCACAGACTTTGGCTTTGATGCCAAGCACGATTTCTTCATCAGTGCATCGGTGCTTGGACTATCAGACGTACAGTCGCACTGTTGACTTGCAAAACTAAACTTACGATAGAAAATGTACTGCTTTTAGTATTTACATTCACATTTACAACATTTCTAGTTTGGAGACTGACTGATTGACGCAGATATTTAGCATGTTTATATTTATCAATATTGGTCATTAAAAAAAGAATATATATATAAAGGTGGTAAAATAAATGAATTAAAAAATGTGCTACTTGGACACCTGCATCACCACTCTCTTGGCAAGAGGTGTACATAGGGGACAATATTAAGGCGCCAATATTTAGCATTTTTATGGTTATCAGTATTTTGTGGCAAATGACAATGATTGGTCAATAATTGTGGAAAAGCTGCGGTAACTGGTCAAAATTTTAAGGTCGGGATGAACGCAACATCGCAAAACCCTGGGGGGTCTGAAAAAGCATTTAAGTTAGTTTTGTGTTGGGGTATTTGTTATTCTTAATGTTTACAGCAGTTTCCATTTTTACAGTAGCCTATATTGGTTAAAATTGTCCTTTCCTTGATTAGTGAAGATCAATATCGGCCCAATAAAAAATATTTCGGTCAGCACCTTCCAAATAGTGTTCCAAAAGAATATACTTTTATATAGAATATACTAAGAATACTTTTTCTCTCCGGTGTTGCAGAGTTTTTAGAATCGGTTTTAGATGTCTATCAAAATATCAGTTATCGGTCTCCATGAATAGCAGTAATCAGTATTGGTACAGTCGACCCCTAATTCTTTTCCAGAAGAACGCTGCGGAGCTTGATAGGTCACCACAAGAACCTTTTCTCCATTATTAAATTTCATATTCATGTTGTTGAATTTTTCTTGTGAGATTGCAGTTTTAGCAGAGGTGACTAAGTTACTAAGTACATTTACTTGAGTACTGTACTTCAGTAGAGTTTTTGAGGATCTGTTCTTGACTTGAGTATTTTTGGGAAACTTATGACTTTCACTTCACTACATTTGGAAAAACGAATACTGTACTTTTTACTTCATTACATTTCTATCAAGGTTCTCGTTACTTTCAAATCTGTGGATGAAGTGGATGTTTTTCCCCCTTTTCTAAAAGGTGATTGGTTGTTTGGCAGGTGACAGTCTATCAGTAATCAGCAGGGTAACGTCACACCTGTAGACTGGAACTATAAAACCAAGTTCAGACAGTTCTGCTGTTTTCTGTCTTGATTAAAACATTGTTGCTGTTGGAAAGTCATGAAGCTAGAGGAGTAGAGCTGGGTTTTTTACGCAGGTTGGAATGTTGATTTGATGTTGTGATCTGCATTTTCAGCTACTGCACTGTCCTCCTGATTAACATACACATATATGTGTGCGCACACTGCCAGAGCTGGGTCAGAACACTACCATGCTGTTTTGTGGGGGTGTGTTTCTTACAGTTAATTAATAATATAAACTAATGACTGGTTTTCTTTGTCAGTTCGGGTTGTGTTTCATTCTGTAACATTCTACCAACTCCTTATTCTACAGCTTCTAGTCAGCGGTGGTAGGTGTGTTAAGTGTTGTGGCAATAGTGCAACAATGCGGCAAAAGATGTACTTTTGATAAAGTGTTTTTTAAAGCAAGTAGTTCTGCATTTTAACTGAAGCAAAAATTTGACTAGGACTTTCACTTGTATTGGAGTAACATTTGACTAGTGGTATCTGTACCTTGACTTACGTAAGGAAGTTAGCTACTTTGCCAACCTCTTAATTTTTCGTTTGACGATAAAGCATAGATAATCACCTTACATGTATGTTTGAAGGCAGATCTAAAATGAAAGCTAGCATTTGAAACATTTTGTATTTTAATTTCTGTGTGAGAATTCCACTGCAATGCTGGCATCCGTTTCGAACAGTATTTATTGTTAATTAGCAACAAAAGAGAGCAAGAGGTTTGCATTTGTCCCAAGCCGACCTTGTTAAATGTCATGTGGCTGTATTTCGGTAATGCAACAGGCCTTATCGTCTGGCTGGAGCTTTTCTGATAGCAGCAGCAGCATGTGGGTTGGTGCAGACCTGGATCTGGGGACGAAGTACTTGGCTTTGAGGTCGGGCTGCACGGTACTGGGAAAAACACGATATTGCAATGTTTTTTTCTTCAATATGTATTGCAGTGTAAATAAAAATATTCTGATTTCTTGAATGAGGAATTGAAGAAAGTGGCTGATTTTTCAGGGGAGTGCATCTGCGTAGTGATAGTTATTAAAAAAGCTGAAAAAGATTTTGTGTAAGACAATTAACTTCATGTTCCTTCTCAAACTGGAGCAGTTTAAATGCGTAAACCGTCACCCAGGGTGCGAGCGTCAACCAAGCACTGCAAATGGAGACGTGAGGTTGTAAATGTAAAAGTGGCCGAGGTGTTGATGGAGCGCTCCGCTGTCAGCTCACCGTTACGTAACCCTGCATGTCAGATAAAGAATTCCCTTGGCACAGATCTCCAGCCCTGTGGCGCTGGCGCAAGCTGTAGGAAATGGACGTCGCACACCTGCCCTTTTGGACTTTGCAGTCAGGAAGCAGCAACCGTCTGGTGTTTGATGGGGCACGTGAGCCGGGCGTTGCAGTGCTGACCGGTAAAACAGTGTCGATAATAATGATGATTACATACTTGCAACTGGAAATGGACAGCTCAAGTTTCAAAGTCCAAGAAACACAAGCGCCATGACATGTTGGCATGATTATTAGTTCCAAAAACACATGAAAAGAGAAAGAAAGAAATGTGGCTTATGGAATCCTCCCAGTCAAGATTTTTTTGTTCTGTGAGCTGTGAAGTGAGGTCCTGCACTTCTTCTTATCAACTCATGTGTGTCCTGTGCTCTCACTGGCAGTGGCTCTCCTCCGAGCCGCCCAAACATTCAGCAGGCCCGATGTTTGCTTGGATTTGGTGAAATCTCAGCAAGCTTCTTGATCGTGTCTCTGTAGTGTTGACACACTGATCACTAATCAATCAATCAAATCAATCAAATGTGGAGTTGTGCTCGATCAAGGGCTTTTGTTGTCAACTGATGCTACTTTCTGCTTAAACACTCTAATGTTCACTTTTGGACCTCACTAATTACATCTCGAGCCCTACGTGTTTTCAGGCTTGCTGAAAATCCACCCACTTGCTTGCACTAGAATGCTTTTGCTTGGGATTGCATGCTGGACTTTGGGCATGCCCTCGCTCGCCAGCGCTGTTGATCTGTGTGATTAATGCAGCCTTATCGCACCGAATGAATCCTCTTTTGTTATTGCGGGCCGCCAGTTAAAGGGGAAGCTGCCGATTTTGCATGAGATTTTGGCTGTGTTTACTACATGAGTGCGGTGGTGAATAGGTTCTTCGTATTTCGTCTGTTGAGACCAAAGTGGAACGTTACTTAGGGAGTGGTGTTGATTTTGGCACCTGCTTAGCATTCAGTTTTTAGTTTTCAAAATTAGTTGTCACATTTTATTCATTTCTGTGCTTCACAGTGTTAGTCTAGTTTTAGTTATCGAAAAGCAGGTACATTTTAGTCAGCTTTGAGTCATACTTTTAGGCCTTTACACTACAGTTCTAGCTACTGACCCTGCTAATTAATCAATATGATATTGATATCAGTTAACATAGTTTGATTTTTACACCTACTGATATCAATGCTTGGTTAATTGCTAGTCTTACTGAAGCCATGCTTCATTTTAAGATAAAAGCTATTAAGCTATTGTGGACGAACGGCATCAATACATTGATTCAATGATCAACGAGCCTGTGCATCAGGTAATGTGAAAACATCCATCAGACTTCATGTTGATTGTATAAAGTCATATCGATTGCTGGCTCATGAATTGAAGTCTTACTGGTTAGCGCTGCTGCCGCACAGCGAGAAGTAGGACTGCAGCAACTAATCAATTAAATTCTGTAAAATCGATTACTAAGATAGTTGGCAACAAAATGAATAACCGATTAGTTGGGTCTGCGTTTTCACCTACGTTCACTGGGGGGTTCCAGTTCAGTCAAATCTTCCCGTTTATTACAGACAAAAGCATTTCCACCGCGTTATTGTGACGTGACTCATGTGGAACGCCATCTTGCTCAAAAATGTAGTTCTCTCCCAGAAATGAGTCAAAAATTAGTTATAGGCCAAAATGAGTCCAAATTGGATCAAAATGACCAAAAAATTCAATATTTCTTTATTTTCAATTAATCAGAATTTTTTTTTCCCATTTTATAATGTTAGAGTAAAAAATAAATCTAGAAAAATAGAAACAGACAGTTTGGCTTATTTAAAAATGCTGGAAATTAAAGTTTTTTCCTTTTTAATCTGATATAATTGATTATTTAATTGATTAATAAAATCAAACAGTTATAAAAACCGGCAGATTCATTGATTAACAAAATAATCTTTAGTTGCGGCCCTACGAGAAGTACTTGGGTTCCATCCCCAGGTCGGCCGCATGGCCTTTCTGTGCGGAGTTTGCGTGCTCTCCCCTTGTTTGCGTGGGTTTCCGTCAGAGGCTCCAGTTTCCTCCTACAGTCCAGAAGCATGCACTATAGGTTAATTGGCGACTCTAAGTTGGCGAGTGAGAGAGAGTGTGATTGTTTGCGTGTGTGTGTGCCCTGCGGTGTGTTGGCGCCTGCCCAGGGTTGGTTGGACATGTTGGCGCTCTGCTCCCCCTCCCCCACCACCACCCCGCCATGACCCCGGTGTGGATCAAGAGGTTCGGACAATGAATGAATGAATGAAATCTTATTGTGATGTCATCAGACTTTGTGGATAAGTTTAAAATGTTATCATGATGAAACTTGTGATTAGACCTTTAACGTTTAGTACCGGTTCGCTTTTTTTGGATGTAACCCTCATACGACCTGCGTTTAAAGAAGTGACTTTGGTTTTGTAAATCACGCTGCTCTAAATTGTTGTGTAACTGCAGTACGGTGATGTTTGTCTGGACTGTGTTACTGAGTCCAGATTATGGTACTTGTCCCTTGATGGATATTGTGGCCGTTATCACCTCGCCAGTCTCCAGCTCTAACCGGCTCTGTGATTATTACTCAGGTGTAATATATGTGAGGCATATTAATGAGGTGCGTTAATCACAAGTGTCATCACGATACGATACTATATTGATTCACTGGGCAACGATTACTGTTATGATTCTGATTCGATTCAATTTAGCCATCATTCGATATGAGACAAAATCATATGCTGATTTAACACAATTTAACGGAGCAGTTGGTAGCGTAACGGTTAGGGAGTTGGCCCTGTGATCCGACGGTCGCCAGTTCAAGTCCCGGACTGGAAAACGTACCACTGTGGTACTCATGAGCAAAGTGCTGTCCCCAATCACTGTTCCCTGGCCGCTGGCAAAAAAGCTGTCCACGGAGGGGTCAAATGCCCCATGGTGCACTGTGCTGTGTTCACAATAACAGAATAATCACTAACTCACTCACAATCACTTCCATTCATATAAAATCACAAAGAGCAAATAAAATATCATGACATTTTTATTCCTAAGTCTTTTGTATTAATAAAAATACTTCTTGTTGTGACGTTACAGTATGGATGATGATGATGTTATCAGTGTTTTCATTTTGGATCGCGATCGTAGAATTGATGTGTGGTTGCACACTGATGTTTTATGACATCCTTAATATTCACAAGCTGCACCTTTTCGTGTTGTAAGATCAGCTCTGAAATTAGGATCCGGTCGCTGGCTCCTCGTGGCCTGTTTAAGCCGAAGGACCTTGTGATCTGCTGCTCCGTTATGAGTGGAGATGATTTGTTTGTGAGTTATGTGGGATGTTACTCTGCTGTGCTGTAGCAGCATCTCACATCTCTCTGTGGTGTGGGGACACATTTCCTCACAACTCATCACATACTCAGACCATTTAGTCTAATTTTTGCAGGAACTTGACTGTAAAAATTCATTTGTTTAAAAAAGGTTTGTGTTTTTTAACTACGGTACAATTCATTTGTTTATTATTATAGATATGACTTGCCACTTCTACAGGTCCAGTGTCAATATGAATAAGTATTTCATTGTTTCTCTTACCATTATATTAGGGGCCCCCGCCCCACGCCCCCTTAAAGGTCGTTAATTTTATTAAATTTGATTTTCTGTGTAGCATTAGATCACAAGTCATTTAAGCTTATCTTTCCTATAGAACAGGTCTATACATTATCATTTTATTTATCTAATTTGTTCGACAGCACTTCTGTCTCTACATGATTGCGCATTTACAATTCTCCTCTGGTCTCTGTATTGAGCACGGCAGAGTTCCGTCCTGATGTGGACAGAGAACATGCGTTGGAAAATATGTCATGTCATCCATCTGAAAAGCAGACAAAAAAATCTCTGTTTTTGAAATACTCCCAGGGTGGTGGTGAAGATAATAAATAAATGATCAAATAACTGTTCACTTGTTATATTGACTGCTGTGAACAGCGTGATTCCTTTACGTGTTTGTGTCGAGTTTCGTCTGCCACGACGTCCGCAAAGCTGTAAACCTTGGGGAAACACTTTATTTGAGAAAACAGACTGCTAATGCCCCATGTTTTTGCCACAATAACTGCTAGGCATTAAATAAGCATATTTATATTCTTGCATTTTGATTCACGTGGCTCATTTCCTGAGTATTGTCCTGAGACCTGTGAGATGAGTGCCATTTGTTTGTGCCTTTTTAAATGTATTTAATGTATCTGCATGTTGTTTTAAACAATGACCAATACAGATAATCATGAAAGTGCTAAATATCAGTCAACCTTACCGTGTTTCCACCAGCGTCAGCAAACGACTATTTTTGTAATCGAGTAATCTATCGATTATTTTATCGATTAATCGAGTAATCGGATAAAAAAAATGTAAATGAAAATGACAATACATTTGTTATTAGGCTTATTCTAGTGTGAGTAGAAGTTAGTCAAATACGCTTTATGTTGTCGTATTCAATTGAAAATGAAGAAACATGAAGTTCAAGGGTCATTTTGAATCAATTCGGCCAATAAAATGAGTTGCTTTTGGCCTTTCTGGAAGAGAACTGCATTTCCCACAACCCCCTGCGCACGCCTCGGAGCCGCGTCACAATAAAGGGTTCAGCGTGTTCCGGAATGAACTATGAAAAAAAAATCGATGGGAAAATCTTAATAAATGGCTGCATTGTGAGGAGAACGCTGGTTGATGTGGTTATTTATCAGCTAAATTACGCGTTTTGTCTGTAATAATGGGGATGTTTTGATGGAAACGGAGCGTTTTAGCGGGTAATGGGGCTTACAAACAGCGTGCATGTTTACATCACAAAAAATGTCATTTAAGCGTTTTCATGAATTTACTTCTGTTTTTGTGCACGGAATCTCTCACAAATACGTTCACATACAGAGGGATCTATCCTCGCCTTGATCGCGCCACTGAAAATATTGTGCGTCATTAATAAGAGTCTGTGTGAAACACAAGCGGCGCACGCTGTAGCCATTTAAATGACTTAAACGAAGCTTCGATTCTAGAAAAATTGCCTCGACCATTTTTTGTAATCAAATTATTCCAGTTATTTGAATAATCGTTTCAGCTCTACTCTAAACCAAGCTGGATTTTGCAGTTGTTTCTTGGGGGTATTAACTGTTGTTGAGGTTACATTAAGGTTATATATTGAGGTTATGTAGTGGAACTAGGCCTTTATAAATGAGTCATACTTTAGTCCAAATTGGAGAAATGTGCTGTGACATAAATATCCTCTCATCTTCATATCCTTTAGCACATGATGCTGATGATTTCCAGCTTTGGTGCTCACTGCTTTCTTTAGTGGTCACAGTAGACATGTAGTTGGCCGTAACGGTGAATGTTCCATTAGTACTGGACGATGAATAACATTCAAAACCTCAAATCAAATTCAAAATGACAATTATTTCGATTATTTTAAATATTCTGTTATATACTGTCTGTAGTGTATGTTCATATACTGTCTCCTTAAAAACATACGGCTGTGTGTGTTGTTACGTGACACTGGCCCGTCCAGTCTGCCACTACACCTGTGTGTCCTCTTCAGTTATTTTAAAAAGAGATATGAACACTTTCATTAGAAAAATAATCTTAGTTGAGCTTCTTTACCGGACAAAACCTGTCAGTGAACTAATGTGTTCAAATGTTCAATTATTCCTGATATTGATTTGAGGTGATTTGAGGTCATAAGGCCCAGCCCTATGTTTTAACACAGTTGAACACTCCTCTGTAATGAGCTTTAATGGATTGCGGCAGTTGGGATTTGCTGCAGGACTGGTCAAAATGTTGCTTTTTTGCTGCATGAAGTCATTGGGCCTCGCGGTACATTCCCTGCCCCATTTAAAGATCAGCTGTGCTGCGGACCGGATGGGTTTAGGAGACATTCCTGCATGCTGAATTCCCAGCCTTGCCTATGTGCCAGCTGATCCTCCAAGAACATTCCCCACCGTGCCCGCTATGCCAGACCCTCAACCCGGTCAGCGGTCACCGCCTGCACAGAGATGCTTTGCACTACGGCTGCGCAATCTATCGAACATTACGCGAAACCAACGTTCAGAACCTGTAAACGACATGATCTTGAACATTTGTCTTAAAAAGGCTTGAAAATTACTGCTTAGAGTCATTCCAAGACCTGCAGATGTATCGTGAGACCATCAGTGTGTCTTAAGATGCTGCCAGGATTTGTTTTTCAGTGTTTCCAGAGTTTCTTTGTCTTCAGGATCGGAAAATTAGGTCAGAAACGTTTTAAGGTTTGTAGCGCTCCTACCCGTTCATGTGTGATGCACTCACATCTAGCCCGTGGTTTATTTATGAGTGTTGTGTGTGTGTGTGTGTGTATGAAGGCATTTCAGAAATGATTGTGTGCTATTTGCACACTCGGTACCGTAGGGAGAATCTTAAAAGCTGGCAGGCCGCTCGCAGTCTCAGCAGCACTAGAGTCCAGTGACGTGCAGCACATCACAATGCTTTAGTTTTACTGTTCTGGGAACAGTGTCTGTATCTGGGACACGGACAGAAAAAAAAGACAGTTTATGGTAAGTATAAGGATTGTATTTCAGATCAGACGAGATGAGAAGGCTGGAATTTTATCTTTGCGTACAGTGTTAACTGTCACATACACATCTTCAGAGTCTTCAGAGTGTGAGATTTGAAATGCCTTTTCCCCCAGCCACGTGTCCCACCAGCTGCGGCTGAACGTGGAATTTCCCCAATTAGTCCACACACGATAACGTTAGGGCTTTCAGTCAATCGAAAATGAATCAAAACCGATATTCAGAATTGGGATGCACATTATGCCAATTGTAGGGCCCTATGAAATCAGTTTTGTTTTTTTCTAAATTCCATTTTTTTCCATGTTTATTCTTCTGAATTCCGTGTTTTACGTTATAATCATATATATTAACCTAGAAAGTGTCTAATTATGGAGTGGTTGGGAAAAAAGAGCAATGCAATAGGGAAAAAATCACATTAAATGACTTATTCAACTTCAACAAAGTGCTGGGGTTCAGCAGAACATTTTCTGCTTTGGTAAAACATTTACCTGTAAACGACAAAAAACATTCATTTGTTCGTGCAAAAACGAAATGTTTCTGATGTGAGTTTTTGACTGTAAGTGGTCGTCACGTGTTCTTGTGGGTGCAGTGTATCGTGTGCTGGCAAAACTTACAAAAGAGTTGTTCTCCCGATTCATAAAAATCGTTTGGGGATTGTTCTGCTCTGCACTAACACTCGAATTCCGTCATTTTTCTAGAGGACTGCGGTGTTTCAGCCTCTTCGCCATAGCTGACCGTTGACGTTTTCCGCTCTGTGTCTGTGCATTTGTGTGTGTGGAAAGCTGAGTCCCGCCTCAACAGGTAACACGTACAGGGGGCTGCAGCGGCCAAAATTGATTAGAAACCATTGCTTTGCTTTGCCCACACACCGATATCAACAAATTATACAACATTCTGCGTTTTACAACGGATTCCATTTTATTTGTTGAATTCCGCGATTCTGTCTGCGTTTTCCGCATCTCGCAAATCATAGGACCCTAAAATTGGCTGGTGTGGATATTCAGTGTTTTTCATGCATACATATCCAATAAATGAGTCGAGCACGTAAAGACAAGATATTTTGTGTGATATTTTGAGTTCCACAGTCCACAAAAGTAATGCCATAGTTCTAACATTTCTAACGCAGCTCCAAGTGAACGTGAACGAAGAGTGAAGTGAGGGCGGATTATTTCAAACGTAGTGCACAACATTTAAGAAAAAGTCACTTCCCCGCTCTATGTGGTGTACCAAGTCAGATGGGTGAGTGTGACACTCCATGTGCACTACCTAGTGCATAGAGAGCCGTTAAGCTACAACCCTGGCGTAGAAATGTATGATAAGAGCGCTTTACCAACCTTACTATTCGGTGCGGCACTATACGGCTCGGGACACAGCCCATATGCGAGCTCACATTCGCTAAGAGAGGGAAAGACAATTTAGTTAGTAAAAAAAATGAGCGCGTGCAGAAATTCTGTTAACACTTAAAATGTGTGGTCACGTGACTTTGCCCCCCCCCCCTCCCCCCCCCCCCACATCGGCGTGTCTCCTTCAGTTATTTTAAAACCACAAAGATATGCTCTCTTTCATTGCAATTTTTTTTCCAGCTTTAATAGTTGTGCATTTCTACAGAACACACTGTGTCAGTGATCAACAAGGGCAAAAATCAAGCAAAAAATAACTGTTCATTAATCATAATCAAGGTAAAATGTTCATTTAATCGTGATATTTTTGATTTGGATACAATTCACCCAATCCGAGATGATTTAATTTATTTGCCGAGGCGGGGTGAGGTTTCCTGACTTTACCTCTGCCGGAAGTGAGCGTCCTCTGTCAGTGAGAAGCCGGTATGAGAGGTGGGTGGAATTCCCCTCCTCGTGGTCAGGCCCGTCTTGGATGTCATCGCTTTTACTTTGACAGACTTCCTCCATTAATATCAAAGGACTCGTGTAACATCTGCCCTTATCTTCCTCCATTTTCATACTGGTAGAAATAAAGAAGCAGGTGTGTAACAAAGGTTATTGTGTAGTGAGGTTTTCAAAGAAATGTTGAAGCATACTTTATAAATCCTTAAATCTGAATAGCACACACAGTTTTATTGACCAGGTCAGAGTCAGCTTCGGTCTGGGTAAATGTTGTAATATATGCATATTAAATTTTGGTTTGATTGTCGTCATTTATGTTGGGACTTTCCACAAAACATGTCGGTCATAAAAAACGCCTTCTCGTTTTGAGATTTCCCAGAACTGGATGAGAATGGGAAGAATTTGGACTGGCTGGGATATTGTGTAATCTTCCTCCATGTCTGAAACTAATGCAGGCCTCTTTTGCTCCTTGGCTAGTTGAGGTGATTTCTGCTAGCTGATGCTAACTTGAATTTGCAATTTCCTTAGCTGCCATTTGCATTAATTTGTTCTAAATTTATCCTAATAACCAGGTGACCTCGTGAGACGATTTGCGGAACCATCCAACCCTAAAACAATATGCTGCTGAAGCAGGATCAATAATAAAATTAAAAGCCAATGTTGTTTGTGACATTGTGTCATAGAACATTAAAAATGGAAACAAAACTTACTAAAACGTGTCTGACCTGAAGTGGTGGGATACTCAGCCACAAACCAAGATGTTATGGGTTTGCGTCACATGCTACTCCTGGCACTACCACCGTTGGGTCCCTGAGCAAGACCCTTAACCCCAAGCTGCCAACCCCCCGACTGTTCCTGTAATTACGGAATGACAGTTGTTTTGTATAGTAACGTCTGATAAATGTAAATACGCTCATATACATTGGGCAGTTGGTGGCGTAACGGTAGGATGTTGACCCTGTGATCGGAAGGTCGCAGGTTCGAATCCAGAACTGTAAATTTACCACTGAGGTACTCGTGAGCATGGTACCGTCCCCAAGCACTCCCCTTGTTAGCTGCCCACTGCTCCTTCACGGATGGTTCAGATGCGGAGGTCACATTGCGTTGGGGTGTGCTGTGTGCTGTGCTGTGTTCACAATGACAAATAATCACTCACTTTCACTTCAGCGATGTCCCTGGTCTGCAATATGGGTAGATATACATACATAATGGATATTCAGGCTTCTATTAGCATGGTGGTGTCAGAGAGGGTTCCACTACACGTCACTACGTTCAAGCTAAATTGATTAGCTTGCCAGTTATTCTAGGATGCGTGTCATTTCCTGAGGCTGGAGCAGGATGGAAGTACCCAGCCACTTTTACAAGGCACAATCACTTTTACTTTCACTTTTGCTTAAAAAAACAAAACCAAATCCATGTGGGATCGCCAGCTGCCGGTTATCTGTGCCAAATGTGCAAGAGAAAATAGAATTCACTGCCAAGAAACCTTTAAAATGAAAATGTAGTTTGCTACTCATTCTACTTCTGATAACTGAATACCGTCACAAGCCTCAAATTTTATAAATACCTTATTGCTACTCAAGTCGAAACTGAAATCTGGACACACGTCGAAACCGAAGTCTGGACGCCGGCAAAAACCAAACCCTCAAATTTTTTAGGATATGTGGTCCGAGTGGAGTCTAATGCACCTCTAATATACCTCTGCAGTGGGGTCGGTGTTGTTCCAATAGCAGGTCCCAATTTGGATCCAGTGCCACATTTTTCCAAAATAAACAAACAAGACAAATAAATAAATCGCTGTTCGTGCAGCAAAATCGACTTTGACCTGGCACCAAGTCGTGAGAGGTGGTTTGAGTAAAACGAGGCAACTGTAGATAAGGATAAAGCAAACCAGGAGTAGTGTGTGTTACTAAATAAATGAATGCTCTTGTAGCAAATCTGGTCTTGCAAGAATTCAACACAAAGAACGGAAAGGATATATGAAGGTGAAAGGGAAGAACTGACTGAGACTAGATTTACTTTAAACCCGTGGAATTCCAGGTAGGGAGGGGTTAACGATGCTCGGCCTGGCCGATTAGTGGTGCCAGTATTTAGAATTTTTATTGATGTCAGTCATTTTTTTAGACATGTAGTCTAGAGGAATGTCCCGCCCATTTGTTAAACGCCACAAATTTAGCACTGGAGGCCCTTTGCATTCCGACAGAAGCTGGGAGCTCTTTTGTGTTCAGAACTTTAGAAAAAAGTTCACAGAATTAAGCGCATGTTAAAAGGTGTTTACGTGTTTTGTTGGCGTATTTGACATTCCAAATTAGTGATTTGCAGGCAGTGTTGAGAGCGTAAAAACGAGATTTTGCTCACGCACGTTCTGCTGAGTGCTCAAAATTGTGTCACAAAAGACAGATGGTGCAGGAAATAAATGTGTCAGAAAATATCGGGCAAATCTAAGCATCGCTGCAATGTCAATGACTTAAAAAAAATGCAATGTATTGACCAATTCCGATATGATTCCGATATTTTCATGCTTCCACATTCCAACAGTTTGTATATATTGACAGACATGTCTCCTTGATTAGTAATAATCAATAATTGTTATCAGCCCTAAACGAAACATATCGGTCAACCCCTTCTTCCATTTTCCATTAAGTAGTATCAGTTCAGCCTCAACCCGTGTGGCTTTGTGGGCAGTGGAAGGACACCGTCCTTATTGTCCAGGTTTGAGGAACTTTGTGTGACTAAAGAGCCGCACATTTCTCATTTAGTTTGACCTGAGCTGGTCCTGTCACTCCGTTTTAACTCCTCGGTGTGTCAAACAGGAACTTACTCACTTGTAAGAGAGACGTGTTGAGGTGAACCACCGTGACACGCTGCCCTTCCCGCCACACACTTTTACAGAAGTCTGGCTGAACACTAGTGTTGTCAAATGTCTGAATGTCTTGTACAACTTTATAGTCGAGCAACAACAGCAACAACACCAACATTGCACGACACGGTTTACATTAGAGGTCGACCGATATTAGATTTTTAGAGCCAATATTGATACCGATTATTATTAGTAGAGATGGGCCGATACCACTTTATGTCCGATCCCGATACTGATATTGTACGTTTGGATATCTGCTGATACCGATACAAATCCGATACAGCCACAGTCTTTTTTTAAACATAAAATAATGCTTTAAAAATGTCTGAATACCTGACTGAGATTATTGTTATGCTTAAGGAAATGCTTGATTTAAATACTGTTTTCCTACTAAAACAATGTAATAATTACACACACACGTATACGCTAAATTATTTGTTCTCAAAATTTGTTTGTTTAGACATATAAATATTTCTTCTTTCTTATTGATTACACTATAACATTATAAAAATGAACAAATCAATTCAAGATCAATTGAAATGAAATACTGAACTTTGTCATTTTGAACCAATTTGGCCTATAAAATGAGCTGCTTTTGCAGAGAACTTCATTTCCCGCAATCCTCTGGAGTCGCGTCATAATGAAGCTTTGGGCGCGCGTTCCAGAATAAACGATGGAAAATCTAAATAAACAGCAGAATTGTGAGAAAAACGCTGGTTATTGTGGTTATTTATCAGCTAAAATATGGTTTGTGTCTGTAATAAAGGGGACATTTTGACCGAAATGAAGCGTTGACCGAAATGAAGTGAAACGGCGCTCATTAACACAGCGCTTATGTTTACATTGCGAAAAATGTCTTTATGCACTTACTTCTATTTCAGTGCACAGAACATCTCACAATTACATTCGCATACAGAGGGATAAGGTCTTGTCTTGATCTCTAATTGCTAGTTAACGGAACCGATAACCAAAATTCTGTATTTTACAAACACCAAGCTCATCTAGGAGCTTCACGCTGCGCTCGTGTGTGAGTGTGGTGTGAGCGACAAGGCTTCAGCGTTGACTGGCTACTATTAGTGTGACATATAGCCAATCGGAGACTGTTGTGGGCAGGACATTAAATGAAGCAGCGAAATGGAGAGCAAGCGGCACAGAGAGAAGAGACGGCAGTGGAGCCACAGTAGCGCAACCTTGTAATTACTCAATATCGGTGATGGTTTAGAATTAAAGACCGATACAGATAATCGGTTGACGCTTACTGTACATTGTACATTTTGTTTGAAGCATTAGATTTTGTAGCTTCCAGCTGTTCTAACTAAGAGCGACCAAGCGAAACCAGTTATTTAACTAAGTCAGAAGCCTCTAAAAGTTACTAAGTTAGAAGCCTCCAAAGAGCCAGACTTTCTTTTTACTGTTTTTAAACACAGTCTTGAGGAATAGCGACTCCAAATATGTTGGGACACATTGTAGTAAAGTATTGTACCTGTCGTAGTGTCCTCCTAGCCAGATATCTCAAGACTTTTGTCAGCGTAGTTTGTGTGTGTACTCAGAGGTTTACAAGTCTTAGACCAGTAAAAAATGAAAGTGAAATGCTTCTCATTTGCATTCTTACATAACTAAATGAAAAAGAATAAATAAAAAGTCAAATCATACTATAACTAAAATTGAGTCTTACTATTTTGTGTTACACTGTTTTCCTTGCGTTTCATGTTGGTGATGAAGCAGTTTTTTTTCTATATTTTCTGATTCTAAGACCACTTTTTCTGATTTTCTCAGCTTGGTGGAAGAGTTATAGGACGGCATGATTACATTAATTCTGGTATTATTCCTTTTCACACTTTTGTGATTGTAAAACTTTTCATTTTTAATATGCAAATAGCAAAAACAACAGATTTTCAGTGTGGACTCTATGTTCAGATTTCTATTTTACCAGTGAAAAGATTTTTTTCCTGATTTAAGCATTCACAGTAGCTTACATTTACAGTATTTAGCAGACGCTCTTATCCAGAATGACTTCCGTTTACTGATTACATGGTGGATCTTTCTGGAGGTAACTTGGGCTTAAGTCTTGCTCAGGGACCCAATGGTGGTAGTGCTGGAGGTAATGTGGAACTGGACTACAACCTCCTAAGCATTTTACCACTAAATTACAAACACATGAGTAGTATTGGACTTGAATCCAACAATATTGACACAACTCCTTTATAATACTCACTAAAGACTGAATGAAAAATGAACATTTACAATCTGATGCTAAAATGGTGCCGCAAAAAATAAATAATATCAGTAACTCATCACATTTACAGTCAAGGAAGGCTGATATGGAATAAAACTATATCATCTTCAGAGCTCTTGTCATTTTAAAGTCGTATTTGATCAGGTTTGGGATCTTTGGGAGTAGAGCTGAAACGATTATTCGAATAATGCGCATGTGGCGCTTGTGTTTCACACGGATGCTTATTAATGATGTACAACGTTTTTAGGGGCACGATCAAGACAAGACCTGATCCCTCAGTATGTGAAAGTGTTTGTGAGATATTCCGTGCACGAAAACAGAAGTAAATACGTAAAAACACATAAATGACATTTTTGCGATTTAAACATGAGGGCCCTGTTTGCGAGCGCCCGTGTTAACGCGCCATTACTCGCTAGAACGCTCCAGTTCAGTTTAAACGTCCCCTTTATTACAGACAAAACGCACACGTTGGCTGATAAATAACCACAACAACCAGCGTTCTACTCACAATACTGTCGTTTATTGAGTTTCCCATAGATTTTCCATGGTTTATTCTGTAGCGAGCGTTTAACGCTTTATTGTGACGCTGCTCCGAGGGGTGCGCAGGTGATTGTGGGAAATGTAGTTCTCTTACAGAAAGGCCAGTAGCAGCTCATTTTATAGGCCAGATTGGTTCAAAATGACCAAAAACTTCAGTATTTCTTCATTTTCAATTGAACAGATTTTTTTCTTCAATTTTATAATGTTATAGTGTAATCAATAGGAAAGAAGAAATAAAGAAAATTAATTCATTTAAAAATGTTATTCTACATTCTGATGGATACCTAACGGATAAAGAAGTGTTAGAGTTACGCCATAGATAATAAATAAAGAATAATAGATAATAAAAACTCTGCAACTCAGAATTAAAAGTGTTCTTTCAGTTCTTTTATTTGAACTAAAGCCAAAAAAAAACGAGTCATCAGAAATGTGCTGATTTCATAACTATGTCCGCATTTACACATCAAACTATGAGTAGTGCAGGGCGTCCTAAATACAACAACATAAAGCATGTATTGCTAACTTCTACTCACACACTAGAACAAGCCTAAAAACAAATGTATTGTCTTTTTAAAAAATAATAATTTATCCGATTCCTCGACTAATCGAGAAGAAAATCGATAGAATACTCGATTACAAAAAGAATCGATAGCTGCAGCTCTATTTGGGAGTAGTGAATTGCCCTGCGGGACCTTCCTAGACTGCACTGCTCTTCCTGCTGGAGTCACAGCAGCCAGCTTTACAGCCGTTGCAAATCCAACATGTGGTGAAATTACTGGCTCTGGGTGTGGTGTGTCTGACTCGCCCGCGTCTCGGCGTCCACGTGCAGGTGGACACCTAATACCTGCTGTAAAGCAAACCTACGTGCAGAAACACACACCGATCTTTTTGAGGAAGTTTATGAGCATCAGCCGCCGCTTTTACTGCTGCATTTGTTTTGTTTTGATATTAAGAAGCCTGTCATGCCAGGGTTTGGATTGGTGTGTGTATTTACCGGGCTGAGATTGACTCCTGATCATTATCAGCTGTGATGTTAAAGTGTAAGCTTTTCCAAGAAGTTTATATTGTAACAGTGTTACACCGACGCACAAAATCCTGAGATTGACTCTGCTGTATAACATCAACAAGGATGAACCCGATACGTGCTTCTGTGATGAGTGTCTTGAGCGAGCACCAGGACGCATGCTGAACTTTTATGAGGTTTAAATGCTTAGTTATTGTAGTACTGTACTGTGTAAAAGTCAGTGCCACCCCACATTTCAACCCTCATTCTGCATTTGAATTGGCAGAAGGGCCATCTGATAGGCTGCCTGTGCTACATTACATCGCAGCACATACTTTGCGGCTGCTAGATGGAGTCGGAGGTTGGAGTCCACCTTGGTTAAAATGGAAGCAATGATCTGTTTTCATATAGGACTAAACATAGTAGCTTGACTGTAACTTAGCTGCTTTTAATCATAGGTAGCTTTTAGCTTAAAAAGCTGTTAAAATTGGCTAAAAGTAGCTCCCCTAGCACCGCTAGTGGCAGGATCGTAGGTTCAGGAGGTCGTAGGTTCAAATCCTGCTCTAGCCTGCTGTCAGAACTAACACCACTAGGCCCGTGAGCAAGACTCTTGACCCCTCTTGTCGCTCTGTGTAAGCGCCAGATCTGGGTTTTTGACTCACTCCGGCTCTCATGATCTGGTGATAAGAGCTGCGCTGCTGTCCAAATGATCACATGACTCTGCTCCTGCTGGACAGAATTCACTGACCAACACACAAACCCTCACTGTTCCTACTCACACAACACTGGCCTTTCACTCTGTTCACCCATGCTGTACACTCATAGCCTGCTGTGTGTGTGTGTGTGTTTTGTGTGTGTGTGTTTTGTGTTTGACCACTAATTAAGGTCTTTCAGTTAAGCAAAAGGGAGTTCTTACTCCCCTGCTGAAGATATCTGGCCTGTATGTTGGATTGGAATGTGTGTTGAGACACAGCATCTGCATGGCATCTTGTGATGCAAACGCTGCTTTATGCACAGTCTCATTCATGTTGCACTGCAACTGTCTCGAGAAAATGTTTAGGAATAATGTTTATGTTCACAGACGGTACAGTATTTCCACGTCACACTGCTGCTGATCTGGCACACATTTAATGCCGACCGATCTAAATTGCAGTCCTCTTCTCTCGAATGCTACTACAATGTTTACACAATTTCGCACTGTTGCTACATGTTTGCACAACATCTTTGTGTCTCTTTCTTGTTATCGTCTCTCGTTCTAGTTTAAATTGTATATTTTATATTCTATTGATATATTTTATTGTGCCTTATTTGTTCTTTGTTCTTTGTTGTTTGCTCTGTTAAAGCTGGAGCCACATCGTCTCATTGTATGTTGTTGCTTCCCTAGTCTTAATGGTGTTTAGTGCTTATTACGATAAATGTTATTAATAATTCATATAAATTGCACCTCTTTTGAGAATTGTATTATGAAATGTCTGGAAGCTCATTTTGTTCGTTGTTTGGTAAATGCACATGCTTAAGAGCTGTGGCAAAACGTATTCTTAGGCAAACATGAAAGAAGGAAGAGGGTTTTTGTGCATTATAGACACTTAGGTGTTGATTTATATTAGGATGGGATATCGGTCCGATAACCACTCAAACAGCTAGACCGTGTATCGGTGGCATTGGGCCGATCTACGGAGCTGATCTGTTAAATTTAATTTTAAAAAATGAGAAATCAGGAAGGGGGCAAATACTTTTTCACAGCACTGTTCGTGTGCGCACAATTTGTTCTGCATGTGAAGTGTTACTGCGGTAAAGCTGGTTTATTACTCAACATTCACACTAATTCCTACATATTGATATGACACTGAGCAGAACGAGCAACGCAACACACTACACCCCCCAAAAGCAAATCACACCATTATACTGTTTAATTTCCTTAACAACACCAGCTCTCACTCACAATCTCTGTGTTCCTGATGGTTTCAGCGCCACAGGATTAGGGAGCGTCACTAAATTACACAACTGTGTTTAAACATGTAACTCTTGAGATGTTATTTTAATAATAACTAGGTTAGCATATACATATGGGTAATTATGACACTGTTTTAGTTAAGAAACCAGTATTTAAATCAAGTATTTCCTCAAGCAGAACAGAAAAATCTCAGTCTCCTCCCTACCGAGAAATACACAAACTGGTACCGTATCGGCACTCGGGATCGGCCGATACCCAGAGCCCAGGTTTCGGTATCGGAACTAAAAAAGTTGGATCGGCGCATCCCTAATTTGTATGTGTATGTACTGTATGTGTGTCAGGCATTTTGTACCTTTTGTTAAGTTTGTGTCTTCATATAATCAGTGTTTTGTTTTGTGTGTGTTTTAATCATTGTGTACATTATCTGTTATCATGATTTTTGCATTTAATTGAGTGTTTGTGTCTTGATGTGGTTAGTTCTTGGTTTATCCTCTGGCTATGTTGTTTTATTGAGATTGTTTATACACATGAACGTGTCCTGCTGTGTGTGTGTGTGTGTGTGTGTGTGTGTCCTGCTGTCTATCTACCACAGCTGCTGAAAACAGAGATGTGACAGTTGTTTGTGTTTGGTGCACATTTTACTGTAACAAGTACATGAACCAGTGTGTTGTCAGACCTTGTTATATCACACCTGCTGCAGGTGAAGCCTTGTGCCTGTTTAGACGTGTGTGTGTGAAATCAGGTCATGTTTCTGCTGCGGGATTGAATCTGATCATTTGCTCTGTGTGTCTCTGCAGGGGGCAGCGAGGGTCAAGGCCGGATTCTCCAGCGATTCCCAGAGAAAGACTGGGAGGATAACCCCTTCCCCCAGGGCATTGAGCTGGTGAGCGTGTACACACACACACACACACATGAGAGATCGGCTTAACCTAGAATGCAGTATTTACTGATGGTTCCCTCTCTCACAGTTTAAATAAGCCTCATAAACCGCGCAAATGCCCTGTGAATATTGCCTTGTTTACAGCATCGGGGCACATCTTTTGTTCTCCTGCTCGCTAAAACATTTGTGTTTATTTTTAATGCCGTTTCGTATCCCTTATTTATAGCATGAAAGATGGCGATCTGTGAGAGGCTAATTTTACTAGGATTCATTTCATTTCCCATGCAAGTTGCTTTGAAAAGACTTTGTTCTTTGTGACTTTGGAGCTTTTTGACCCGTATGATAGTATGACGGGGTTAATGATCTCGCCCCCTCCTCTCCTCGCCTCTCCTCCCTCTCTCTCTTTATCTCTCTCTCTCTCTCTCTTTATCTCTCTCCCAGTTCTGTCAGCCCAACGGATGGCAGCTGGTCCCCGAGCGCTTGCCCCCCTCCTTCGTCGTGGCTGTTCTCACGGACATCAACTCGGAGCGCCATTACTGTGCCTGTTTCACCTTCTGGGAGACTGTAGAGAATCCTCAGGTGAGAGTGGAAAGGAGAGAGAGCGTTAGGGGTCCCAACCAATTCTCAGGCCAGCAGTCGCAGGGTTTCCCGCATCGCTTTATAGTTAAGGTTTGACAGCCTCGACTACGGGGCAGTTGGTGGCGTCACGGTAGGGTGCCCGGTGATCAGAAGGTCGCAGGTTCGAATCCATGGGCCAGTAAAGTTACCACTGGGGTACTCATGAGCAAGCTACCATCCCCAAGCGCTGCTCCCTGGGCGCTTGTTCACGGTGGGGTTAAATGCAGAGGTCACATTTGGCACTGTGTGATGTGCTGTGGTGTGTTCACAATGACAAATAATCACTCACTTTCACTTCATGTCAAAATCCCGCAGCATCCACACATCCACAGACAGTAAAAGAAGACCGTATCACAATGAGGCCAGATAGCGGTGTCTCAAAGTAAACACGTTACAATGTTTACAGGAAATGGGAACGAATGGGGAAGTGCCCGATGACACCTTTCGTAACTTAGCAACAACGTGGTGAGAAAGTGCGCTGGAAGTGAGGTGTTGACCGCTCTCGGCTTTTTGCGCTGGCGGCGCCTATTTTTAATAGAAATCCCATGAGCTTCAGCGTTCAGCTATAGATGGCGAGTGACGGGCCGCGCAAGATGGAATATTGTCTACAACCTGACTGTTGATCTTTCCTGTGCGTGTGTGTAGCTGCAGAAGGAAGAGCCCAGCGAGGCAGATGAGGATGAGAGCCCCAATCTCCTGCACCCAGTCCAGCTCTATGCCCCAAAGAGTCTGGTGGTGGTGTCCCGTCTCGACCACGCCGAGGTGTTTAGGGTGAGTATGCACACACACACACAGAGTCTTGTATTACTATCTTTGTGAGGTTTGTGAGGCTCCCATAATGACTAAAGTACATAATTTTACACCTACACCTAATCTTAACCTTAAGCTCAGTAACCAAAAGCACATCTTTTACCTCTTTTAGTTTCTCAAATAAAACAAGCACATTTTCTATAAAGTCATTTTTCCTCATGGGGACCTCTCAAATGTCCCCACAAAACCCCAAAAAACAGATAAAAGTGATTTTAGGGGAGAAAAAGGTCCCCACAATGCGATAAATACATGAACACACACACACACACACAGTGGCAATCTCGTGTAAGGAGGTGTGTGACCAACCTGCCCTGCGCTTTGCAGAACTGCCTTGGACTCATCTACACCGTGCACGCGGATAGCCTTAACGTTCCCTTGGAAACGGTGATCGGGAACCTCTTGACCTGCATCATTCCCATCGCTGGAGGGTCTCAGGTGAGAAACACACACACACACTGCACTTACCTTATTTCTTATTTCAGCATGTTAGTGTATCAGTCTGTTCCTGTCATGGTGCTTATAAAGACATTTTCACTGTTTGAAATTGTGTGTGTGTGTGTGTGTTGTAACATTTCAGGACTGATTCTCTCCTCGTTTATTCTAAAATGTGTTAATTATTTAGAAAGAGATGAAAAGTCAAGGCGTTGGCATCATCTTGACATTCTTTTAGTGTTCAAAGTCAAAGTCAAAGTCAAAGTCAACTTTATTGTCATCTCTGCTATATACTGTACAGATACATAGAGAGACGAGACGACGTGGCTCCAGTTTATTTCCAGTGCAAACAAACAAAGAACAGTAGAACAGAGAATAAATAGGCAGTGGCACAACTAGGCACATGGGATAGACAATAAATAAGTAGAAATACTAAAATATACATTAAACAATATACATTTTAAACCAGACAATATACAATATACATTTTAGACTAGACAGGGGAGACAGACATAGAGGTAAACATGTTTGTCAAGTCAGGATGCAGTATTCTTAACAGGTTGAAATTGACATTTACACTGAGTGTGCAAGAGGTAGAGTTATAATAGACAGATACTATATCCGGACTATTTCCAAGTACAATGTTCAGTATATGTGCAAATATGCAAACATTTAAACTGGTGCAAATTGACATTTTACATTGGATGTGCAGGAGGTAGAAGGTTATAATATAACAGATACTATGTTGTTGTTTTAAGGCTAGGGTTGGGTTTAGGGTTGAGATTAGATGGTGGTCAGGTTTAGATTTAGGAAGGTGGTGTGGGTAGGTTCGAATAGTCAGAGTCAAAGGAGAACAAGGAACAAAGAACAAATAAGGCACATAGAATAGAAAAATACAAATAGAATATAAAATACACACGTTAAACTAGAAGTGGAAGGAGAGACCATTAGGATGCAGTGTCCAACCTACAGTTACGGTCTTGGAGTTGTCTTTTACACCGAACGTGCATGGGGTCAGTAACAGTCTCAATGTGAAAAATTCTATACAGTCTAAAAGGGGGCGAGATCCAGCGCCGTAATCTCGTAGAAACACGTGAATGACATTTTTCACGATGTAAACACATGCGCTGTTTGTTAGTTCACACCACTCTCTCGGGGAAGTCATTCACTAAAGCGTTCAGTTCAGTCAAATCTTCCCGTTTCTTACAGACAAAACTCATTTTTACCTGATAAATAACAACCACCAGCGTTCTACTCACAATACAGACATTTACTTGATGTTTTCAGTGATTATTCCGACACGTGTCCACCGCGTCGTGACGTGACTCTCGTGTGGAACGCCGTCTTGAACAAAAAATGTAGTTTTCTCCCAGAAATGAGTCAAGAATGAGTTATAGACCAAAATGAGTCCAGATTTGCTCGATATTGCCAAAACTAATCAGGATGGTTTTCCATTATATAATTTTAGAGAGTAAAAAATACATATAGATAAATAGAAACAGAGAGTTTGTTTGATTAAAATTAGCTGGAAATAAATTTTTTTCTTTTTATTAATAGTTAGAGACATGATTAATCATGATTAATAATCAGATTAGTCGATCAGCAAAAATAATCGTTAGTTGTAGCCCTAGATTATTTGATTAATTTCAACACTGGATGCACCAGACACTGATACCAGCGTATTGCTCATAGTCTTAAAAATAAAAAATTACTACTAATAATATATGGGCACTAAGAGTACTTTAGGTTGTTATCCATTAAGCAGGTCCTGTTATGTTACAGCTGTGTGTGTGCATGTGTGTTTGTGTGCGAGCGTGCGTTTGTGCGTGTGTGTGCGCGCGTGTGTGTGCTTATACACACAGATTAGAGAGCTTTTTTTTAAATGTTGGATTAATTCCTCTCACGATCGTCTGACACAGTTTCCCCTTTAAAGCAGTCGGAGTCTTAATCCGCCCCTCACCCTCCGTCTCTCTCTCGGCCCATAAATAGTTCCTTTTACAAACCGTATTTGTGTTTTATACATTTGAGAAGAGCGAGCGTCACGCCGAGCTCCTCCAGTAGAATAAAACCACAGAATTCCCCTTAACGCCGTGTGGTCGGATCGCACGGCAACCGGAGGATTTGGCGCGGATTTGATGAGAGCAGTTGTTTTTATTTTTGATTTCTTTTTCATGCTGTGGTTGACGTGTTGGTCAGTGACGTCGAGCTCCTCACTGTGTGACACGTTAATGCTCCCGTCTTCCCGCGTCAAGCTGAAACGCTGCTCCTGTGTGTTACAGATAAATGACCCTCCAGTCTGTAGTTTATCTGACTGGCTTCTGGGTTGCTTCCAGGTAACCGTTCCCTTTATTAGCAGCTTCAAGCAATCAGCTGATCATGATTCTGCCTGTCAGTCATCAACTCTGGTGTTTGATCTCATATGAAGCGCTTCCCACCCTTCTCCCAAATTCCACCACTGATTCCTTTTGTGTTTAATTAATCAAATCAATCAGATTCACAATCTTCTTTCACCTTTATCTTTTAGACATTTCCCTTTGTTTTGATGGAGATTTCCTTTGCGTGTACAAAGACACAACATTTTTTCCACTACACACTCTCATGTACACACACACACACACGCACACGAAGAGAGGCTTATGAGGGGTGAACATATGGACTGGTACAGTGGCAGATGGTGTCTAAGCAGGCCACGGTGTCTGTGAATGACAGCCTCGGAAACACACACACTCTTTTCTGACCCAAACATGGCCGCTCCCCGTTTTAAGCGTGCAAAGTGTCAGATTATTGCGCCACGGTGTGAACATCCGGACATGACCTGCATCTCGTCAGCTGCATGAGTTTTTCTGCCGTTACTCTGCTCCTCTAACAGCATCACTGCAGGAACCCTGACGACATATGCAGTGGATTTTGTGGCTTCTATGTGTCGTCTTCTGGGTTTTACAGTCTGTATGTTATTCTGCATTGTAGTTTTCAGCGTTAGCAAATACTAGGGATGCAGCAGTTCTTTTTTTGGTATTTTACCGAACCGTTTGGTACGCCCTGTTCGGTTCAGTTACACCCAGGTGAAGCGCGATAGTTCGGTACGCTCGGCATTAAACTTTCATTTTTCAAATCTGATCAGATTTTTTACAAATTTTATAATGTTAGAGCGTAAATGGTAGGAAAGAAGAGCTATAAAAAATGTATTTACCAAAAATATATTCTATATGCTGATGGGATTGAAAAAAAAATCTGATCAACTGAAGATGAAATTAAATAAATTAATAAATAAAAAAGCCGAGATTTCAGCTGCAGCAGATCATTTTCCCGACGTCCTCACAAGCGTTAGTCAGAAGACTGTACAGCGCATCCGCTTCGTTCCCGTTTCTTTTGTTTCCGCGCAAAAAAAGGAATTGGACAGTGATTTTGGGAAATGATTTGTCATTTTGAAGACATAGTGCACCACAGCGAAATGTGAACTCTGTATTTGACCCCTCTATGAAGCAGCAGCTCCCAGGGAGAAGGTCTTGCTCTTGAGTACCTCAAAGGTACCTTTACCGGTCCGAGACTTGAATCGGTGACCTTCTGATCACGGGCCTAACTCCCTAACCGCTGCACTACCAACTGTCCTGAAAAATACTGCTTTGATCAGATGTATATCCATCGCTGGCTCTGATTAGCTTAACAACCCAGCAGCCTGCGCTTTCCTGCGCCTGGGCCTGCCGTGCGAGAGGCCGAGCGGATCAACCCCGAGCAGAATGTGGGAATTCTCTCTCACGGGCAGTAACACAGACGGATAGAGCAGGAGTGCAGCGGATTGGGGAACGCTCAGCCGAGAGACAGTGGGAACGTGGACGTGCGTGTGAGAGGGCAAGTGAAATGGCTGTATTTGTTGGCACAGCGGATCTGTAAATCCAGTTAGTCTCCAGTCTGATTTGTGGCGTCCGTTAGGGCAGCATTCCTGTTTCTTCTGCCAGGGCCACGGAGTCGGGGAACTCTGCTGCTGTTTGTTTTCCCGAGCAATTGCAAATTACTGAAAGCTCAGTTCATAGTTCATATCGAAAGCAGTTGCACAATCTAGAAACGGTTGAACCTTGCAGGGTCAGATTAGTTTTTTAGGAAACAGTCGAGAAAAGGGGGGAGCTGTGTAGCTTTGCCCAGAACTGTTGCACTGTTGTGTTGACCACCACACCTTAAAGAAGCAACTGCGATACTTTGCAACATATTTCGTAATTGATAAAAATCCTGGAATGGTTGTTATATATCTTGGAATACTTAAAAGCCTTGCAAATGTGGTAATATATTTTTGCAATTATAACAATTCTTGGAATGTATTTTTGTCTTGGAATGTAATGGAAAATCAGCAGCTTCTAGTGTCCGTTCAAAAGGGGTGAATTTTGAGCTTTCTTTGTAGGGATGCACAACATGGGAATCATTGCCATGCGTTTTAAGACAGAAGGCGCGTGTCGTATAAAATTCCACCTTGGACTTTGGACATGGCTGGCACCAGCGCCACCTTTCTGACGTGCAATAAACGCGTCATAAAATATCGGCTGAAAATATCAGGCAAATCTAAGCATCGGTTTGATGCCGATGGCGTAAAAAAGCGATTATTGGCCAATTCCCGTATGATTCCGATATTATCATGCAGCGCTGCTTATTTGGAACTTGTAATGACAAAAAACGTTCATTTCGGTTGAATTTTATTATAAATTGGTCACATGTTTACTAGTGAAATGTTATTTGTGATTTCAGAGTGTATTGTAGCTACAGGTTTAAGGTGTGGTGGGCAATGACAGTTCACCTTGTTCCAACAGGGTAAGAATTCGGAATATCGGGCAACATTTGACAAAGTTGTGGGCAAAGCTGGAGCAGTAATCGTTCTTTTTTCTTTCTTTTTTTTAAAGATAATTTCATTTATTTATTCATATTTTTACCACAATTCTGGACTGTCATTAATTATTACTGACCATATTGGAGTTCATGTCTCCATGTGTTGTCTTATTTTGTGGCTTTACACTTGTTTTGCTGTTTTTTTTCCCTCCCCTTCATGTCAGTATTAAATCTTTTTTCTGTTTTCGTCCGTGTCGTGGGGTGTGTAACCTGTGTGCTCTCTGTGGTGTTTTTCTGTGTGTGTGTGTGCGTGTGTGTGTGCTTTTATGTTGCTACTTTAGCCTGACCAGGAGGACAGGGAGCAGGAGAGCTTGGTACGCCCGAATTTAGCTTCTCTTTTAGCTCTTCCTGTTACTGCCAGTGCTGCTCTCCCTCTTTGGGTTTCTCTCCTCCACTCAAAACTCCATCCCGCGCCGATTTCTGATCGATCCAGCGTTTTCGATCCAATCATAGAATCATCTTCTGTCTAACAATCTTAAAAGCTTGAATCGAACGGAAATGGGCTACCTTTAAGGTTCTTGGAGACGTTTGGTCCACATCTTGCCTCGCGTGACTTCAGCGACCTGTTGGCCGGCAGGGCGAGGTGGCAACCCCACTGGAGGATAAACACCTGGAACGCCCATTCAGATGTTTAGGAGTCAAGAAGCCTTTCGGATGAGACCTGAAATGTCTTCCAGAACCTTAAAAGAAGTTCAGTTGCCTTCGATTCACGCGCTCAAGATTCACGCACCACGTCCTGGACGACTGAGAGCCGACACAGACATATCTTCTGACTAACACTGTTTTACACGCATTTGTGCACCGGTTGGATCAGAAAAGAAACGTTAAATGTTTCCAGCCTCGTTTGGCCTCATCGCTGTGGCTTCAGATGCACGTCCTGCCGCCCGACTAACCGCTACAGTCACACCGCTTTGTTACGACCAACGCTTTCATGGAAGTGTGAAAGTGGATCTGGCAGAAGGACCACATAACAGACAAGGCTCTGTCTGCGAATAGGACGTCTATTAGTCTATTAGTGTAGGGTTTTTTAGGTCCACAAAAGGTACTATGAACAAAATTCTCCCTTTATTATCGTCCTTTTATTGCTTAAAAATTTCCCAACCATTAAAACCTCTGATTTGCAGAAACATTTCATCTTGTAAAGCATATTTTTTGCCATGAGTAGTTTTTTTGCGCCGAGAGCGGTCAAACCCTCACTTCCAGAGCGCTTTCTCAGCACTTTCTTGGCGCTTCTCTCGGCGTTCGTCCCTATTTCACGTAAACATTGTAACTTAGAGAGCGGTAGTTTAGCAGATTATCTTTACTATGGAGAGAAGTGGCGTCTTGGCATTAGCGGCAGAGTTTGAACTAGTTAGCTTCAGCATCTGCTCCAGATATGCCGCCATTGTTGTTAGTGAGTCCTTAACTTTGTATGTCAATCCGTGTATCATTGGTTCATTCGTTTTTCGTTTCCAAAACCAGAAAGGAAAATACGGATAACAAGCCGTTTTCTTGTTTCCCATTTTGCCATCAAATTGAAAATGGAAAAAAGTGGAAAACGAGAACCCATGTCCCATCATCGGATGTAAGTGGCATAACCTGGAAGTGACCGTAATACGTGATCGATCAAAAACAATGTATACATACAGTTTATACACCACCTTTTCCCTCCATATTGGTCATGTGTTCTTGCCTTAGCGCAACACTCTTACTACCGAGAAGCAATACGAAGCTCTTCATCCTTATTAACAGTAAAAAAGGCAGTGTAGAAGCTGTATATATATATATTTATTTTTGATCAGTCACGTATAACGATCACTTCCGGGTCATGCCACTTGCGGTCGACGAAAAAACCAAAATGAAAATATAAATGCAAGCAGTGATTGCGGGGTCCATGCAGTCTGCAGCCTTATCAGATTTTGAAGATTCGTCTTGACCCAAGGAGTAAAAGATTTTTGAGAATCGGAGCTACGGTTCAAAAGTTATTAGGCAAAACGCAAAATAGCTTATTATAGCGGCAGAGTGGTGCAGTTTTTTTTGCTTGAGTAGTGGGTGGGGTACGGGACCTACCTGCCATATTTCAAAGCTGTAGGTCTTACCGTTTTTGCTCCACAATGCGTTTAAGGCAGAAAAAAAAAATCAGCACAATTCCAATAGGGTTCCAGCAGTTGCACTGCATCGACCCCTAAAAAAAACGCTCATTTTCCATTTTTTTTCCTTTTCCGATTTGACGGCAAAATGGGAAAACGAAAAACGGCTTGTTTTTTCATTTTGGTTTAGGAAACGGAAAACGAAAGATACACAGATTTGTGTCTCGATTTAAAATACTCTGAGCGCTGCTGTAAAAAACCATCTCCACCGACGTTTTTTTCCCGCTGAAAGCGCTTAACGCTGAAGCTCATGGGATTTGTATTAAAAAGTAGGTGCTGCCAGCGCAAATAGCGCGTTTGGTGGACACGGGCCTTTAAAGCGCTTGTTGCATCAGGTGCACTTGAGTTGACAGCCGTTTTCAATTCCGATGTCATCTATTCGGAACGCTTCAGAAGCTTGTGATTTTTTTAAAATCCGTAAATCAAAATTCATGCACGAAAAAGCTTAACAATGCAGTAATGAAAGTGCAAGAATGATGAGAAAACACATTGTAGGATGGTAACATGATTTTTTAAAGCACTTTTTACGTTGAGAGATCCTGATATTTTATTCATGCGTTTTACAATGGAGACTGTAGAATTACAAGAAAAACTAGTTTGTAAATGTACAAGCTTATCGCGGAGTCGACCGTATTGTTCCGCCCCAGTTATCAAGCTGTTATGTCCCCCTTTTGCCAGCGTGACCCTGAAATTTGAGCGGATCTGAGCTGTGTTGCTGTGCGCTGTGGGTTCAGCATTCATACAGAAATGCTCGTTATAATCTAGTCCATCTCCGGCTGTCATTTCCGCTTCCTGTCCTAACACAGCACATCCTCTTAAAGCCAGTTTGTGTCGGCTGACCTCTCTGCACACATCTCTCAGCCTTTTGCTATGCGCCAGTGACTTGCAGTGTGTGTGTGTGTGTGTGTGTGTGTGTGTGTGTGTGTGTCTTAAGATGTGCTAATGTGTGTTTGGTTGTATAAAAGTGAAGGTGTCATTTTCTTCACATTAACAGTATTAACAGTTTGGAGGTTTCCTGCTTATACGCTTCTCCTGATGTTTGTGGCCGGCTCTTATTTAGGCAACTGTGCGTTAAAAATGGAACCTCTGGAGCTTTGCACGTAACGCTGACCGGTCTTGCATTAAGAATTAAATGGTCACCCTAAAAATTAATCTTAAACGTGTAGCTATAATACCTTGACAAGCAAACGCTGTTAGAAAAATAGTTTGTAGCGCATCGTCGTTGATTAGGTGATGATGTCGTACCTGTGTCTTGCCTGATTTGGGGCGTTTTTAACATGTTGGAAAATTACATTTTGCAACAACGGATAATTGTTGAATTTGGTCATCTGTTGCTCATTGTTAAAGTTGCTATAAAAATTCGAGGTCGACCGATATTGGTTTTCCAGGGCCGATATCGATAACGATTATTGCTAGTTAACGGGGCCGATAACCGATATTGGGAACCGATGCTAAAATAAAGAAGAACACCTGTGTTAAAATGATTCATTTTACTCAAAGCTCAGCTGGAACTCTCCTTATCGGAGCTTCACGCTGCGCTCTTGTGTGAGTGTTAGTGGTGTTGAAATTAATGTGGACGATACTGCATCGATGCAGCGGCAGACCATAATCAATTAGGGGCTTTCAACCAGCGGTGGTCCACGCGGTCTGTGAAATGCAAACCAGTTTCACTACTGAAATCACTTTTTAAAATGTATTTAATTTTCTTTATTTTTCCAAACATTTCCAGACGATTTGACCATCTTTATGATAATAATGAATTTAATGCAAATATTTAAAAAATGCTACTCTACACTGCTTAGTCTGAGTGGTGGTCCCTGGGACAGAAGCAGTTGAAAACCTGTGAATTATATGATAATGATGGTGATTTTCAGACTGCTGCATAAACAATCTATTATAAATAACACCGCGGTAGTAACTGTGGCTGCCCGATCTGCGGTCTGTGCCCGATCCGGATGCAGCGTGAAGTAATGTAGAAAAATCGATGGGATGTATCAAGATATCGTATCGAATCGTAACGTTGATCTGATAATTGTAATCGCATCAAATCGGGAGACCAGTGAAGGTTCACACCTCTAATGACTGTGGTGTGAGGGACAACAAGGCGTCTGCGTTGATTGGCTACTACTCATGTCACATACAGCCAATCAGAGACTGCCGTGGGCGTTAAATGAAGCAGGGAGTCGAGAGCAATCGGCACAGAGAGAAGAGACGGCAGCGGAGCCACAGTAGCGCAACCTTCGGTTAATATCGGTGATGGTCAAAATTAAACACTGGTAATCGGCAAAATGTCTAATATCAGCTCCCAGTAATCGCTTGACCATTTTTTGTATTGTAGCTACACATTTAAATGGTATACGCACTTTGTTGCAAATTTAGTTCTGAATGCAACAGCGAAAGAATTTTCAAAATCAGTTAATTTAACGGAGAAATGTTCCGTTTTTGACTCATAGTGTGCAGTTTAAGTGTGATTCTCTCAAGTGTGACTTCTGATGTTTGAAATGTTTGTGACTTTTAGACTCACACATCAAATACCTGGTGTAATTTCACATTCAGTTAATACTCAAGATTTATAACGGATTCATTCACCACACTAACCCTTCCTTCTTCTCTCCTGTAAGTGGTCCACTACACACACACGTCTCCTTGTTTCATTTCTGGAAGATTTTCCCCTTTTGACCTTCACCCTTTTCCTCATGAAGCCTCGGTGTTTTGTGACCGAATCTCGCATGGAGCTGCTGTCGGCCGGTCGGCAGGTGGAATGTTCCGACGACTCGAACCACGTTTTCGGCTTCACAGCAGATCGCTGAAGTGCGCCGTGTTAATTTGGGGAATGGCTTGACGTTTTGTTGCCCGGCTGCTAATCTCCCCCCTCCAAACCCCCCCTCCCCTCGCCACCACCAGCTTTGTCGTCTGATTAAACCTCCTCCATCCTGTGTGTTTGCTTCCACCCCACCTGCACACATCCTAACCTGGAGCGCTTGTTGCTCTTTTGGACCCGGTTAACCCCCTACTGCTCGGTCACCGCTCTTTGAAGCACGATTTTCACTTTATTTTCTCTTTCTCTCTTTCCGCCATCATCCTTCCTTTCTGCCGCCGTCTCCACCCGTCGTTACGTTGCTCCTAAAGAGGACGATCACGCTGGGGGCGGGAGACAGACAGGTGATCCAGACGCCCATCAACGACTCGCTCCCCGTCAGCGGCTGCAGCGTGGCTCTGCTCTTCAGACAGCTCGGTAAGCCAGTCAGCACCTGACAGAGGCACAGAGCCTCATTCAACAATAAATGTTTTTCTTAAATTTCTTATTTAATATTTATATATTTTAGATTTGTTTTTAAGACAGTTTTATAATATTAAACAATATTTTAAAGCCATTTAAATAGAATAATTTACAGTCTCTCTAGGATTTCGCGGGTCTTTTTAAAGATTGTTGCGGCCTAAAATGCCTGATTTTGCGGCAGCGTTTATAAAAAATTGTGATGAAAGTTGCAGTGTTTTTAGGTATTTTGTTGCAATAAAGTTGCGGGGGCACGTCAACTTTGCGGAAAAGTTTTGCCATTTTGTCCCCCTTTATAATGATTCTTTAACGATTAATTAAATGGTTTAAAAACTGTTAATCATTTAGTTATTTTTGTGAGGCATATTTAATCACGTTTTCTGCGTCTTCTAAACGTAACATGGAAGCTGACGTATGGCTCAACGCTTTGCGGGAAACGACAATGATCGGTCAAAACTTGCGGAAAAGTTGTGGTAATTTGTCACGATTGCATGGTAGTAATGAATTTGCAGGGATCGACTGAATTTGCGTAACAGTTGTGATCACGAAATCCTGGAGGGTCTGATTGTACAACTAGAGAATTGAAGAAAATCCAAAATTACTTAAGAGCTAATTTAAGAAAAAAAAAAAACCATTAAAAACTTGGATTCATTCTTTCTTTTTAAAGATTTGTTCTTATTTAAGGACAATCTACAACTGCTGATGTGCACTCTTATGCTAAATTTATGGCATGGATAAGCATGCATGCAAAAAATCTGCTCTTTAGCAGCTGTAGATTCTGTTCCCACTAGGGTTGCGCCGATCCAACTTTTTCAGTTACGATACCGATATTTGGGTTTTGAGTATCGGCCGATCTCGAGTACCGATCCGATACCAGTTTTTAATTAGTAAGTTGCAAATTTCTCAGTGAGGAGGAGACTGAGATTATTCTGTTATGCAGTTTCTGATGGTTTTAGCGCCGCAGGATTAGGGACCGTCACCAAACTACAATTAATTCTTGAGATGTTATTTAATTAATAAAAAATTTAGCATATACATATGGGCATGTAATTATTACATTGTTGTATTACCTTGGTGTTTGGGTATCGGCCGATCACGAGTACTGATCCAATACCAGGTATTAATAAGTAAGTTGTGTATTTCTCTGTGAGAAGGAGACTGAGATTATTCTGTTCTGCTTAAGGAAATACCTGACTTTAATACAGCTTTCCAAACTAAAACAATATAATAATTACACACCTGTATGTATATGCTTAATTATTTATTATTTAAATAGCATCTCAAAAAAAACACAGTTGTGTGATTTAGTGACGGTCCCTAATCCTGCGGCAGTAAAACCATCAGGAACACAGAGATTGTGAGTGAGAGCTGGTGTTTTTCAGGATTTTGGTGTGGTTTGATTTTGGTGTTGTAGTTTGTTGTGTTGCTTGTTCTGCTCATTGTCGTATCAATATGTAGGAATTAGTGTGAATGTTGAACAATAAACCAGCTTTACCGCAGTAACACTTCACATGCAGAACAAACTGAGCGTGCTGCAGTTAAAGAAATCTGAGACAAGAAAACATTGGTGAAAGTCAGAATCTTTTTTAATGCTGCATAAGTAGTGCTTTAAGAACAAACTCCTTCCTACGAGCGGCTGGAGAATGAGGCCCAGTGACGGTACCGCGGTAGACGTCTGGAACAAGCGCAAACCTTTGTAGTGTTTTCAAGACTTGAAAAGCTTTGAGACTGTTTCAGTCAGGACATGCCATCCTGTCTTTATTAAAATATGATTATGGAGCTGCGATGTTGAACGCTCTCCCGGCTGTGTGGTGTGTGTTGTTATTGCGTGTGTGTGACAGTGTGTTTAGTCACTTCGTCATGGGTGTTGTTGGCCCGGCGCGTTGTGAGCGAAGCGGCTGAGTGATGTGTTTAGACTGGTTCCTAAGTGACCAGCTTCATGTGCAGGTAAACATGGGCTTTGTGCAACGCTGACACTGAGCAGCCGTGTGTGTAGGTGTGTGTGTGTACCCTGTTTTTATGCATTGTGGGGACCTCTTTGGGCCTTTTTGTCCCCTTAAATCACTTTTATTAGTTTTTATGGCTTTGTGGGGACATTTGAGAGGTCCCATGAGGAAATATGACGTGTTTTATTTGAGAAACTAAAAGAGGTAAAAGATGTGCATTTGGTTTCTGAGGTTAAGTTTAGGGTTAGAGTTAAGGTTTGGATTAGCTGTAGAATTATATAGATCTAATAATTATGGGAGTCTGTGGAATGTCCCAACAAAGATAGTTTTACGTGTGTGTGTGTGTGTGTGTGTAGAGATGTAGCTGAGGAAGAACAGGTTCGGCCTGAAGATTAAAAAACCAATTGAGGTTCAGCGTTAGTTCAGTCGAGGGAGTTTGTCGGAGCATAAAGCAAGGAGCATGAAGCATAATAACATTATGATTATTAGGGATGCTCCGATACGTGGATCTGATATCAGTCCGATAACGACTCAAATAGCTGGACCGGGTGTCGGTGGAATTGGGCCGATCTGTAGAGCTGATCTGTAAATTGTAGGTTTGTCTATGTTTGCATATGTGCGCACGCTCAGTTTGTTCTGCATGTGAAACGTTACTGCGGTAAAGCTGGTTTATTGTTCAACATTCACACTAATTTCTACATATTGATATGACAACGAGCAGAACAAGCAACGCAACACACTACAAGCCCAAAAGCAAATCACACCATTATACTGTTTAATTTCCTGAACAACACCAGCTCTCACTCACAATCTCTGTGTTCCTGATGGTTTTAGCACCGCAGGATTAGGGAGCGTCACTAAATTACACCACTGTGTTTGAAGGAGTCATTTTTGAGATGCTATTTAAATAATAAATTATATTCTTTAAATAATAAATAATTTAGCATATACATACGGGTGTAATTATTACTGTTTTAGTCATGAAACCTGTATTTAGGTCAAGTATTTCCTTAAGCATATTTATTTCCTTATTCCCTCTCCTCCTCACAGAGAAATACACAACTTATTAATTTAAAACTGGTGTTGGATTGTTGCTCGGCATCGGCCAGTGCTCAAAGCCTCAGTAACGGCATTGGAACTGAAACAGTTGGATGGGTGCATCCCTAATGATTACCGGTTGTCCCATTATTGGTCATTGATTATGGTTATTGATATGTCATTTTTTTCAATCAGTATTCAAATGAAATAAATGAAGTTAAAAATGCACCCTGATGCAGCATCCTCTCTATTTTGTTGGATGTCATGAGTTTAACTCAACGCTAAAGATTAAAGGTGCTGAAAGTTCTGACACAGAAGCTTGGAGCTCCCTTAACTATTTGTATTACAAATGTTATGGAACGTTCTCAAAATTACATGAGCTATTTTCACATCAATTTTCACCTTTACTGCATTCATACGTCGATCCTAAATATTGATTAGTAATAATCGATATCGGTCATACCCGTCATAAAAGCAGATTGGTCGACCTTTAACTCTCTAACTCTTCATCTCTCCTTCTCTCCCTCTCTCCGCAGGTATTGTTAATGTTCTGTATCTGTTCTGTGCTGCTCTCACTGAGCATAAGATCCTCTTCCTTTCTAAGAGCTACCAGCGGATTACTGACGCCTGCAGGGCACTGCTGGCCATCATGTTCCCCCTCAAATACAGGTGTGTGTGTGGTCTTTGTTTATAGCTGGCACTGATCTGATGCCCCATGTTAGTATTGGAATCATGTCTCAGAGATGGTATCGGAGATGTTTCATTTGATTGTAATATCTTATTTAGTTCTTAGTTATTGTTAAAGGCAGTGAAGGTTGGAAATATCGAATAAAAGTGGATTTGCAGAGTCTAGATACTTTAATATCGGGATCAGGAATGTTCCAGAAAACAGTGAAAAATGTTCTCACTCCAGTTCTCGTGTGAGTGTGAAGGAATTTTGCTGTGTGTAATTTTGAAAAATGTATTTCCAACCTTCCGTCATAGACCACGACAGACATTCATGAATAAGTGCAGCCTCCAGTGTCAAAATATTCACTTGCTGCTTTTCGGTTTCATCTTCGCGTTGTTCTTACTCCTCAGCTTCACCTACGTCCCCATCTTACCCGGGAAGCTGCTGGAGGTCCTCAGCACACCGACGCCCTTCATCATCGGCGTCAACTCCTTCTTCCGCTCCGAGACCCAGGAGCTGGTACGAACCTGTTCTCCCTCTTCCTCATCCAATAGCGTGGTCAATAATATGACTGCATAATATGACGGGTCAGTTAGAGGTAACTGGGATGCTGCAGAGGATGTACATAATAAAATCGCAACGTCATGCACACAAGACGGGACATTTGCTGGAAAGAGTGGGATTGCTGTGTGTCTAAGAAAGCAGTAAATAGTGTGTAAAGCGTAAAAAGGAAAAACAAAGTAAATATAAAAGGAGAGAGGAGGTGATTCAGCAGGATGAGGAGATAAGGGAGTGATTCAGTGGTATCAACACACCGGTATGAGCTCACATAGTATGACACAGCACCAGCAATTTGATTTAATGACTGCTGGCTGTTTGATGGGGAAAAGGAAGGGGAAGAAGAGGGATGCAGGTGGGAGATTAACAAGAAAATTGACTCACTAATGAGTAGGGCTCTAACTGAAAATGTGCTAATAATAATATTTAATAATTATTAATTAATATTATTAATATTACATGGCCAGAATAACATCATAATGATGAGAGCGTAGAGTGTGAACTCCTGTGTTTCGCATATTATGCAAATACTGCAAAGCCGTTTATTCAACAAAAGAGAACATTTACTGAAATCCGTTCAACTTTTACAACAGCACTGGGCTCGTCAGTGTCACTTTTCTCTTGCTGGCCAATCAAATTCGAGGAAGGGGCGGGACATACACAGTCAAAAAACTCACTAACAACAATGGCATCGTATCTGGTGCAGCTGGAGAAGCTAACTAGTTTGTACGCTGCCGTTAATGCTAAGACGCGAATTCTCTCCGCCGTAAAGATAATCTCTTTTACATGTCGGCTAAACTACCCGTCTCAATGAAACACGTTACAATGTTTACATGAAACAGGAAGTGAGGTTTTGACTGCCCTCGGCAGAAAAAAAAAAACGTTTGGTGGACACAGGCCATAAAAAGCCATAACATTTGCACTGTGGCAGACCCCGAAGACTGATGGCTGCCGTTTTTATTTCCATCTGTGATGCACACAGGCTCGACCCACACACCAAGGTCCAGGGCTCTAGAGAGGAGTCAGAGTTTAGACTGCAGGGTTGATTTTCACAGAGAAACTTGACCTGTGAATAAAACAATCATAATTGTAGAGTGAAACCACAATTGGTTATTACCAAAAAATGAGTCTGTTAGTTGACTCTCTTTAGTTGAACTCCTAATAATAATCATAACAATAAGACGAATAAATAATAATAAAAAGAACAAGGTGGTAGCTATTACCACAGTTATCACTATCAATTTGAGTTTGCAGATTGACCTCGTGTGGCACGCTGGTGAACCGAGTGACGTGGTTACAGCATAGAAACGACGTAAATCACCTGCGGTATTATCTGCATATTAATTTGGGTGTGGCACTGTGACTGGAGCGCTGGCTCAATCCGATCTGATGAGTCACTTCTGCTCAGCATCCAACGGAGACCAAGTCAGATGGAAATTCCCGTAAGCTAGCACTTCAGGACCAAGATTTATTCTTCAAACACCCTTTTGTCTCAGTAATGTGAACAGGTGCAGGGATTACAGTAACACTGCTCCGCCTAGATTAGATATAAAGATGGGAAGATTACACTTGGATATACACTCGGTGTTAAAAGGGAACTGCTGTACCTCTGCAAATATTGACCGATATTCAAAATGCAGAGTTGCAATACTGTGCAAAAGTTTTAGGCAGGTGTGAAAAAATGCTGTAAACAAAGAATGCTTTCAAAAATGGAAGTGTTAATCATTTATTTTCATCAATCAACAAAATGCAGTGAATGAACAAAAGAGAAATCTAAATCAAATCAATATTTGGTGTGATCACCCTTTGCCTTCAAAACAGCATCAGTTCTTCTAGGTACACTTGCACACAGTTTTTGAAGGAACTCGGCTGGTAGGTTGTTCCAAACATCTTGGAGAACTAACTACAGATCTATAATCCTATAATCCTACAAAATAATATAATGACTACAAAATATTATAACGACTATAATCCTACAAAATCCCTGACTTTGTGCACCTATAAGAATTGATGCTGGTTTGAAGGCAAAAGGTAGTAACACCAAATATTGACTTGATTTAGATTTTTCTTTTGTTCACTCACTTTGCATTTTGTAAATTGATAAAAATAAACAATCATTATTTATATTTCTCAAAGCATTCTTTGTTTACAGCATTTTTTCACACCTGCCTAAAACTTTTGCACAGTACTGTATATCTGATTATTAAATTGCCCAACACTCTTCACACATGTAGCTATGATATCTTGCACAATTAAAGTGATGACAAACAAGATGTTTGTATTATTGATGCATGTGTATGTTATCCGTGAACAATAAAACGCCAATTTATTACCAAATTCAACAACTAGAACTGCCAGCAGTTATCAATGGGGTCCAAGCACCGGCGCCGGTCACCTCCCAGGCGCTGTCGTTCCATATGGTTCCAGAGATATGAGCTAATAACGTTAACGAACGTGTTGAAGCGCCCCTTCTTGGTGGACATGTGGTCAGAGGTAGCCTGCACTACATGAAATGTATGGCAATGTATATTCATCGCAGTAGGTCACGCCCCATATTTTAGGAATTGATTCAGGAGTTTCAGATTTTTATCTTGAGCGGTTCTTGCGATGCTAACATGTTTCAGGTATAGTGCCCCCTATTGATCAGATTGCACCCACTTTGGCTGGTGTACAAAGTTCCGATGTTTTCTGAGATGATATGGGCTTTACATTCATTATGGGCCACGCCTAGAATGTAAATTGATGCACAACTTTGTAGCCCTTTGTCTTATCAAAATTCTGTACACAACTTTTTGCCTAGACAGAGCAAAGAATCAGACCAACACAGATCATTTTACTTCGAATTCGAATTTTTACAAAGGAATGCAGAATTCATGCTTGGACCCCCAATTATCTGATTTTGCAATGACAAGTTACAAAGAAAGCAAAGCCACTGGTCAGCTCTCCACCTGAGTGAGGGTTTGCCCCAAAATATTTGGAACAGTTTTTGTGTTTTGCAAGGTGTTGTAGCTACACATTTAGGGCAAATTCAGCGGTGAACAAGTTGTGATAATTGGTCACAGTTTTGAGGTCAGGTCAGGTTCTTTTTGGACTCTTTTTCGGAGAGTATAAAGTAACAATGCCACACGAGCCGCCTCATTATTGCCTAGATGCAGTCTGAGCGTGTCTTGACAGCATTAACCAACATTCGGTTGCCATCCGGCGTAAACAAAAAACACAAAGCCAAATAGTAGATGGCTGCGTGCCTTTAAATTATGTAAGAGTTAATGATAAGTTTAACCATATCCAAGGGGCACGAGGTCTCATTTTTACTGTGGCCAGGTTTAGATTTTAACCCTGGCTGAGGCACGCGGGCAATTTAATGAGAGTTGATCCAGCTTTTATAAAGTTTATCTTGTTGGCTTATAAAGTTTATCGTTCCTCATTGGCGTACTTTTACTTTTGAAAATGTAATGGTGTCCGTTCCCTTCAAATAGTTTTTCATTAAAGAGGTTTTTGTGCAGCTCTTCGAGCCAAAATGAGAATTAAAATAAGTTTTTGTTTGAGCATTTCTAATATTTGAGGCTAAAATCCTTTTAATACATATTGTTACCTCTGACTATATAAACCATTTAGTTTATTATAAAGTATATGTGACCCTCCACGGCAAAACCAGTGGCTTGTCGCAACGGAGGTTTCCGAGAAAAACGAGCGTTTATGTTGTGTGGGGTAAAATTTGGGATTTTTTTGTTTTTAGTGTTTTGAAACAGTCGAAGGTCTATACTGTACTGTAGTGAATAAATTTGGCTGAAAAACTTACCTTTTCCATCCTAAAAACATGACTTTCTTGAGGTGAGGAATTCAATTCCAGCAGAATGTTAAAAGTTTCTGTTTTGACCGCTCTACTCCAATATTTACGGTAAATCCACTGGTTGACTAGCGTGAAGATATTTCTCCGGAATCCATCTTCATCTCCCGAGTTCAGTTAACCTAACGCAGGTAGGCTATCGGTGTGGCTGTGAATGCAGCGTAGGCTACCGTAAATGCAAACGTAGCCGCGACCGCACCAAGCGTCTGTGAGTGCTACGGCGATAGTCAACTTGAAAGGCAGATTTCTCCGTTTCTCACCTGGCGTGACAGGAGAAACCCGACTCCTTTGAATGTTGATATCTCAGTCATATGTCGTCCGATTCATTCGATATAGGTATGGTTTTGAAGCTTGATTTATGCCCTTTCATGAAAACATCATGACTCAATTTTGAAAATTTGCGACTAGCGACTGGTTTTGCCGTGGAGGGTCACATATTTTAATATGATCTACTTCAGCTCCGATGCATTTGATTTATTAGATGTGATGAGTTTAGCTTATCAGCATTGGAGGCTGAAACTGAACGTAACTGAAAGTTTGACATCCTGTTCCAGAAGTTGGGAGCCCTTTTTTACGTTAGCACCATTATAGAAGGTTCTCGGAATAAACACCTGCTAACAGGCAGTTGAATAAAATTTTGTGTGGTCATTCTAAGGGCCGAGACATACTTAACACTCAGAACACTTACGTGCATGCGTCATGGCTGCCACGTGTTCTCAGCGCTCCTTTGACCCGTCCGCTGAGCACGTAGTCAGAAATTAAGTTGCAGTAACAGCAACAATTGGGGTGGCAGTGTGTTCAAGTTCCGGTACGTGACGTCAGCATCGTTGTTTACTATCAACATGGCTGAACGGTTTCGCCGTCGTTTTTGCACCTTCATAACATCCGAGTCCAAATAATTTTTATCTTCAACGTCTTTCTTCCCTCATTTCACAGCAAAGCTTTCTTCCTCTTCTTCTGTAACTTTACGGCAAACTGGACGCTTTTATATTGTACGCTGCCACCTGTTGGAATCTTCAAGATTAACAAAAAGTATGTGCGCCAGTAGCGTTAAGTATATCGCGGCCCTGAGTTTTGACATCAGTTTTTATTTAATTTTTACAGCAGACGTATATCGGTTCAGAATAACAGTTCTCAGTCTCCTTGATTGCTTATAATTGGTATTATTACTGTCACAAAATAAAACATCCCACTTGACCCCTAATTGTAACTGCGGTCAGTAGATTATCTAAACTGTTGAGCTGTCCATCATTTTACCGTGATCTGATTCTTAGTTTCTGCTGCATTGTGGGTTCTGATGAGGAGCTGCTGATGGAGCCGATTGATTTTTTTGGTCAAATGAGGGAGTATTCAGCTGTTTAGTTCATTTTAGGGTGTGGACTGATGTGGCGATGTCTTTGTGAGTGTGTTTTGCTGAGTGTGATTGTGTGTTTTCTGTGTATTTTACAGTTGGACGTGATCATCGCCGATCTGGACGGTGGCACAGTGACCATCCCGGAGTGTGTCCACATATCTCTGCTTCCAGAGCCTCTGCTACAACAGACACAGACGGTCCTCTCCATGGTAAACAAAGCCTCCAACCTTCACCCGTTTCAACTCCAGTCTGTTAACGCTCAGTGTCATCTCCACATATACAGCAGTGCACCTGTTGTTCGGTACCCATACTCAGCGGTGCTTCATTTCCATACCTTGCTCTGAATCTGTAAAACAGTAATAATAAATTAGCCCCAAAATAATTTCAGACGTTTATGTTACAACTTGGGTGGTTAGCGCTTCCGCCTCACAGCAGGAAGGTCCTGGGTTCGAACCCCGGGGACGGCTGTAGGGCCTTTCTGTGTGGAGTTTGCATGCTCTCCCCATGTTTGCATGGGTTTCCTCCGGGGGCTCTGGTTTCCTCCCACAGTCCAAAGGCATGCACTATAGGTTAATTGGCGACTCTACATTGGCCTCGTAAGGTGTGAATGTGAGTGTGAGTGTGCCCTGTGGTGTGTTGGCGCCTGCTCACGGTTGTTTCCCCAACTTGTGGCCGTAAGTTCCCGGGATAGGCCCTGGTCCCCCCGCAACCCCGTTTGGGATTCAGCGGTTCAGAAAAATGAATGAATCTTACAACTACAATATACATTTATTACAGTTTTTATAAAAATATTCCAGAACAATAACTAAAACAGATGAAGCACTATTTACCTAAAGCTGCAGTGGAGCTTTTGTCAGTGGTGTAGATTTGACGTTCTCGATGTCGATGCTGGCTGCAGGGGTGATTGTTAGAGAGAGAAATGACAGACCCTAACTGTGGAGCTCCAATTATCAAACACCGCACACTCATCCGCCCGTAAATATATTCTATGTTTAAGAAGGTGTTTCCTCCTGTTTAACGTATTGCTAGCCTCAGCTCTGCATTTTGCACGGCATGTCGCGCTGCCAGCGCCGTGTAGTCACACAGTCGAACGCTTTCGGAGCGGTTTCAGATTTCCGCGCAGTTTCTCTCCACGCATGCGCTTTCTTCATGTTGTCATGGTAAACAAAATAAACACTATAGCTAAAATAGCAAACGGAAATTTAACTGCAGTAAATATCAATCTGTTTCTGTACTATTGCTGCTGTAAATGTAAACTGCATTTAAACGCTGAGATAACTGTTGATGACGAGCGCTTGAATGTACCGAAATTTGGCTTCCTTTGAATTGACGTGAACCAATACCCGGTAGTACCGACATACCCAGCCCTAGTGATCGGGAAAGTCGCCAGTTGAATCCCGAACCGGTAAAGGTACCACTGAGGTACTCATGAGCAAGGAACCTCCCCGAAGTGCTGTGATCCTAATGACTTTCCTGATGGCAGAGTGGGGCAATGACACCCAAATGGTTCACACCCTAACCCACTGTCTTGATTCACCACACACACGAAGACACAGACACAGACATCACACAATGGTCCGCATACTACTGCTTAGTCTAAATGGTGGTCCCTCAGACAGAACCAGTTGAAAATCCGTGCTCTAGTTCATTGACCTAACACCACAGAATTCACCACAACGAAATGCAGAAATGCAACTCTTTTGAGGTTTGACCCGTCCGTGAGGAAGCGGTGGGCAGTGCCTTGGGACCAGCACTGGGGTACTCCTTGCTGAGGATTTGCAAATAATTAGAAAGGTTATCACTGGTTTCTCTATAAAAAACACCAGGAAGTCGCTTCATTAAATATCCATTTCCGTAAATGTTTCCTTGAATAAACGTTTATCATACTGTGGCTCGAGGCCAGAAACAATTAAGCAGATCTGTAGATAACTGGTGTTTTTGCGTCTCTTCCTCATTCGTGTTTTTACTGTAAGGGGGGGAAAGCTTACACTTTATAGTAGATTTATAATCGGGTGCAAAGTTCAGAATGTCATTAAATTTCTTTTCGGGACTGAACAAACAAGGAACATTGTCATAATCCTTTTTCTTTTGCAAAGCCTGTTCAGTGACTGTCACATAACGGTTTGATTGTAAGCGATGACACAAAAGGATATTTATAGCGACACTGCCAAGATACAGTATATGATACACCAGTGGAAGAGTTTGTAATTGTGGTGCAAAAAAGGTCTTATCAAATGAGTGTTTTCCTTGTCTAGACAGAGACTGCTTTATGAGTGATCACAACTCTTAGTGACTCTAACCAGAATTACAAACCATGAGCGCTAGAGACGGTGGCACGGTGGTTAGCGCTGCCGCCTCGCAGCGAGAAGGTCCTGGGTTCGATCCCCTGGTCGGTCGTAGGGTCTTCCTGTGTGGGGTTTGCATGCTCTCCCCGTGTTGCCGTGGGATTCCTCCGGGTGCTTCGCTTTCCTCCCACAGTCCAAAAGCATGCAATATAGGTTAACTGGCAACTCTGAATTGGCCCCGTAAGGTGTGAGTGAGATTGTGAATGTGTGTGCCCTGTGGTGTGTTGGCGCCTGCCCAGGGAATACTGTAGGAATGCTAATGAGAAACAGCCTGTTGTGAAAGGGACTGAAGTAGAGGGGTAAAAATGGCGTATCTGAGAGGTACTTTCAGCAAACTACTTCAGACATGTTGAGTGGAGTTCATAGACATGTTTTAACTTGTAAAATGTATAATACGGGAGCTTTAAGAACAGTTGGTGAGTTAGTCTCATCATATTTGTTGAGTTCGGTTGTTGTAAATAGACTTCGTTTAAAGGGAATGCTTTTCTTTTGTGTGTGTGTGTGTGTGTGTTGTAAAAGTCGTGCTGTGCTGCGTATTTAAGGCCTGAGCAGTGTGTGCTTGTCCCGTCTGTCCCCCACCAGTCAAACAGAGGAATTATGGGGGAGTTTAGAGTGCCTTGCATCGTTGCTTGTTTGTGAAGTCGAAATGAAGGCCAGAGTGAGAACACTGTGTGTGTGTGTGTGCGCCAGTGTGTGTGTGTGCGCCAGTGTGTGTGTGTGCGCCAGTGTGTGTGCGCCAGTGTGTGTGTGCCAGTGTGTGTGTGCGTGTGTGTGTGTGTGCGCCAGTGTGTGTGTGTGCGTGCGCCAGTGTGTGTGTGCGTGCGCCAGTGTGTGTGTGGGGGCGCCAGTGTGTTTGTGTGCACGCCAGTGTGCGTGCCGGTGTGAGTGTGCGTGCGAGCCGGTGCGAGTGCTGGTGTGAGTGTGTGCGAGAGCCGGTGTGAGTGTGTGTGAGTGCCAGTGTATTTGTGTGCGCGACCGGGGTGTGTGTGCGCGCCAGTGTGTGTGCCGGTGTGAGTGTGTGTGAGTGCCAGTGTGAGTGCCAGTGTGAGTGTGTGTGAGTGTGTGTGCGAGTCGGTGTGAGTGTGTGTGCGAGCCGGTATGAGTGTGTGCGTGCCAGTGTGAGTGTTTGTGCGCCAGTGTGTGTGCCGGTGTGCGAGCCGGTGTGCGAGCCGGTGTGAGTGCCGGTGTGAGTGTGTGTGAGAGCCGGTCTGAGTGTGTGTGAGTGCCAGTGTGAGTGTGTGTGAGTGTGTGTGTGAGTGTGTGTGCGAGCCGGTGTGAGTGTGTGTGCGAGCCGGTGTGAGTGTGTGTGCAAGCCGGTGTGAGTGTGTGCGTGCCAGCGTGAGTGTTTGTGCGCGAGTGTGTGTGTGTGTGTGTGTGCACGCGCATGCGGTAACACGCAGGATTTTTTTTTCACAGTGCGGTGGCCTGCTGTCTGTCGTGAACAGTGTGTCTCTGGAAGCAGAGTCTGTCCTGCCATTTCTCTCTCTTGAGGGAGAAGAGTTATTGCTCTTTCCATGAACTGAAGACAGCGTTGGGTTTCGTGTTCATCATAAACTAGTTCCACCTCAACACTGGATGTCTTTCTGAATGTTACAACATTTGACCCAAATGTTTGTCTTTTTCCTCCTCATGCTGTGAAATGTGCTGTGTGTGGGGAACGGGTTGTCCAAAAATATCGATACTCCGATACTAATCAAAGCTACGAAAACATCAGGTTTGGTTTGCAGCAATATTGATACTAAGAGCGCCATTTTCACCACAATAAATCAGCTATTGCCTCAGTTTCTTAGCAAAATATGAAGAACTCGGGGCTGGATCAAGACACTTGCACAGTGCTGTACGTCCAGAAATAATTATGTAACTGCAGGAGAAATGTCCTTCTCGGATTACTGTCAGCTATTAACTCTTTCCTCACATCTCATTCTGGTGTTGTAAAGCACAAGAGGCTGACGTTTTGAGTTGAATGGTCTTGAGTTTATCATAACGAAACCACTTCTGCCCGTAAAATCTCATTTACTTTACAAGTCTTTGACCTTTACTGCAACTCCACCTCTTGACCATTCCTGTTTATTGCAGAGTGACTTACATTTCCTAACTTACGGTCTCCAAAGAGACCTAATGGTACGGTGTTTTCCCCGTAATCAAAAGGTTGCCGGTTCCAATCCCAGAGCGGTAAAGTTACCACTGAGGTACTCTTGAGCAAGGTACCATCCCCAAGCACCGCTCCCTAGGCGCTGCCCTTGTTAGCTGCAGTCAGATGCAGTGGTCACATTTCATTGTGGTGCACTGTGTGCTGTGCTGTGTTCACAATGACAAAATAATCACTCATGCTCACTCACTCAAGTCTGTTCTTAGTTATAGTACTGCACCAAAGTCTTGGACCTTCCCAGATTTCTTTATATTTTTTGTCCATCGGTTGCCTCAGACATATCACACTTTTGGCTAACGGCTTTCCAGGAATCATGTTGTTGGTGGATAAATGCTGTTTTGTACCGGTCTCATCTTGACATACTGTATAGTGGAGATTCAATTAAAGAAATTGTAGCCAATCACTGGCTGATTCTCTATGGACTTACCTGTTACCTATTTAATGTTGAACTAATTTTAGCTTAATGTTGCTGAGTGGATCTTAGCAAGCGGCCCCAGCAACGACTCGGGATTCGATAGCGTCTTTAGAACTTTTTTTTATATCTTTACTTAATTAACGATTAATCTTGAACTAAAGTTTACTAGTGTATTAAATGTCCATGCGCCCTGGTCGCCCAGAGGAGGATGGTTGGGGTCTCATTCCAAGTCTTGGTTCCTCTCAAGGTTCCTTCCTACTAGAGAAAGTTTTTCCTTGCCACAGTCACGTCAGGTTTGCTTGTTGGGAGTGTGGGCTGGTTATATGTAAAGCGCTTTGTGAAAATGACTGTTGTTAAGAGCGTAATATAAGTCATTTTGAAAAAAAATTCAAGTTAGATGGCTTTGTTACATATTCCCCAGAAACTGGTCAGGAGCCAAAACACTTTGAACAGTCTTTCAGGAATCCTGAAGAATGGGTCTAGAACCTTTATCAAATGAGCACAAAATGTAAACATTACATCTCAAACTAATTCAAGCACTTTACAAATACACCACCATTTCACAGTCACATAATAGAAATAGATCGGCCTTCCAGATGAGTCCACTGTTAACGATACGTTATTCAAATGTTTGAGTCAGTATCGGACCGATGTCCGATATCAGTATCTGATTGGCACATCCCTACTTGCAGCCGTTCCTGTCCAACAGCAGATAATATGACACTATCAGAGAAGGGATCTTTGACACCTGAATATGTCTTGAAATCAGTTCTGCTTGGTTTTAAGGGACTCAAAGGAAGTTAAACGTGTCTGGCGAAGAAGGAAAACTAATGGAAGCTTTTAGCTTGAGTCGTGAATACTTCATTATAAAAATGCTCATTCGCTTTCCTTTATCTATCTGGGTGTCTGGCCTGTGAGATGCACTCTGCACTCTGCTCTAATGTGGATATCAATAGTGATAACGATAATGGAAACTTTTAGAACAAAACTATCATTTCATTCATCTCTTGTTCTCCGTCAGCCTCATTACTGTGTTTGGGTTAACTGCTGTTTGAACCTGTAATTCCCCCTCAGTGAATCAAAGTGCTTTTCTGTAGCTCTCAGTCACAGTTTTTGGCTGAAATTCCAGTGACAGTTTGTGCAGCATGGTTTTAGTGGACTAACTTTAAATGTTTAATTTATAACTACATATCCATAGTCGCACAGCAGTAATGTGGAGTGCAGCGGTGATGCCTAATGGATTGTATGCGCTGAGTTTTACTGTTGTGTTATGTCTTGGATGACTTCATCACATATTGCTCTCAGTGTCTAGTTTTCAGATTCACATACAACTAAAGGAATAGTTTTGGACTAAAACGTTCACTAACAGTCAGTGGAAACAATTATCAAAAGTAATAAGAATATAATAAAAGGTCTCAAATTGTAACAAACCTGCAAATATTGTGTATAACGGTCAGGAACTGTATTATATCTTCTGATTTGGTGTTCAGGTTTGTCTTGAGTGATCTGAAACTCTCACGGGAAACATGGTTAAAATATTAAATGTGTTTATATAACTTTAATGCACATTATGTGTGTTGTTAAACCTGGTGTTGTGTGTGTGTTGTAGGTGTTGGATCCGGAGTTGGAGGTCGCGGATCAGGCCTTCCCCCCCACATCCACCCAGCCTTCGGCACTCAAGATCCAGGTAGACACACCTGCAGTCGGCTCACATTTCATTCGGCGATATTGTGTTAATTTTTCTTCTGCTTTTCTTGTTGGCCCTTAAAAGTACATATACAAGCAGGATGGTTTTTGTCATGTGTGTTGCAGGATAAGGAGATCCGTGCCGTGTTCCTCTGGCTTTTTGCACAGCTCTTCCAGGGCTACCGCTGGTGTCTGCATATCATACGCATCCACCCAGAGCCCGTCATACGCTTCCATAAGGTGCTGAACTCTCTCTTACTCAAGCAGTGTGAAAGTTATCCTAACACACATTTATCCTAAAGAGTTGTTGAGTAAAATGCATGCTAATGTGGTTAAAATAATTGGATGTAAAGACTTTTATACACACAAAACACCAGTGATGAACTCATGATGAATGTGTACCAATGTGCAGATGCAGATTCACGGGCAAAATCACCCCCAGTATCCGTTATTTTGTTTCATTTTTATAGAACATGTAAACGCCAAGTTACGCATAGTTTATACACTGTGCTTTAAATACATTTTGAGCCCTAACCTAGACACTGTTGATGACAGTAAAGTAACCTTGATGTGACTATGTGGGTGAAGGTTCCTACTGGCTACTGACTGCAACACTTCGCGTCTTTCTGGTTTATCTCACAGGCTGCTTTTTTGGGCCAGCGAGCGCTGAGCGAGGATGACTTCCTGATGAAGGTGCTGGACGGCATGGCGTTTGCGGGCTTTGTGTCTGAGAGAGGACCGCCCTACAGGGCCACCGACCTGTTTGACGACGTGAGCCTTGTCTTCTGACTACGATGTGGAGTTAATGCAAATGCAGTATGTGTTTTTGTGTGATGTAACACCCCTTCCTGTCTGCTGCTGTGTGTGTGTTCAGCTGATTGCCAACCAGGTGGAGAGAATCCGGCAGGAGCAGGGCGACTCTCAGAAAGTGATGAAGCACGTAAAGGAGCTGGCAGAGCATCTCTTTAAAAACGTACGTTACCCATAGCAACGCCCACACGTACAGTAGTCACTTAACTATGCCGCCGTACAGCAGCCAGGTTTAACCTCTACATGACACCATACATACATATGTATATAGATGGATGGGTAAACAGACAGACAGGTTGGTGGATAGATGGATAGACAGATGGATGAGTAAACAGATAGACAGGGTAATAGACAGATGGATGAGTAAACAAACAGACAGACAGGTTGGTGAATAGATGGATAGACGGATGGGTAGATGAATAAGCAGGTTGATGGATAGATAGACAGATAGATGGATAGACAAATGGATGGATAGACAGACAGACATGTTGGTGGATAGATGGATAGACAGATGGATGAGTAAACAGATAGACAGGTTGGTGGATAGATGGATAGACAGATGGATGAGTAAACAGACAGGTTAATAGACAGATGGATAAACAGATAAATGGGTAAAAAAACAGACAGACAGGTTGGTGGATAGACAAATGGGTAGATGAATAAGCAGGTTGATGGACAGACAGACAGACAGACAGACAGACAGATAGATAGATAGATAGATAGATAGATAGATAGATAGATAGATAGATAGATAGATAGATAGATGTGTAGACAGATGGATGAGTAAACAGATTGACAGGTTGGTGGATAGACAGATAGATGGATAGTAGGATGGGCAGATGGGTGGGTAGATGAATAAGCAGGTTGATAGATGGATAGACGGATGGGTAAACAGATGGACAGCTTGGTGGATAGATGGATAGACAGATGGATGTGTACATGAATAAGCAAGTTGATGGACAGACGGATGGATGGGCAGATAGACAGGTTGATTGACAGGTGGATAGACAAATGAATGTATAGTAGGATGGACAGATGGCTGGATAGAAAGATGGAAGGATAGACGGTTAGAGAGACAGATGGATAGATGGATAGAAGGATAGAGAGACAGATGCGTAGATGGATAGACGGGCATCGGAGTAAATGGGTATATAAATGATAGAAGGATGGAAGGATAATCTGATGGATGGATAAACAGACAGACAGACAGAGATATAGACAGACATAGACAGAAAGACAGATTAAACAGCTTGATCATTGCATTTAGATGGAACATTTCTTCTGATTGTCTTCCCCTCTCTCCTGACAGGAGAACCCGTACCCGGCTGTGACCATGCACAAAGTGCAGCGTCCAGCAGAGAGCCCACTGTCCCACGCTCCGCGCTGCCGCTCATGCTTCCCCGCGCTTGACGAGGTTGCAGTGCAGCTCTTCATTGACCACGCTGCTGCCAAACTCAGAACAGCACCGCCGGTGGTCAAGTCTGAGCTGAAGGAGATGGTGCCCTCGGGACCCGCTCTGGGTGAGTTAGGGCTCCAGGCCTCCTCCAAGCGGTCGACCGGTTATCAGCCTCCATATTTCACATAGTTATGGTTATATAGTTAAATAAAGAGGCTATAGATGTATTTAACGACATATTACTATGTGTATTCAACCGGAATATTCCTGGAATTTTTTAGATCACCTGATGACCAAATAACCAATTATTTACACTAGATTTCACTAAATAGCTATCAATTATAATAGTCAAAGAAAATATATTAGGGCTCAACAGATTATTGGTGCTAATATTTAGTCATTTGATAGTTATCATTATCAGTCATTTTATAACTAATGTTTCAGTGAAGAAATACATTTAACAATAGCTTTGATGCACCCGCCTCTCTGTCTCTGTCTGAAATCTCCACTTTGTGGTCTAGAGGTATGTTCCGCACATCTAATATTTTGGATGTGAGAAGTTTAGCATATCAGCACTGATACAAAAGGCTGAAGTCACTGAAAGTAAGGCGTTTGGACACAAAAGCAGAGAACACCCTGCACTCTTTGTGTTAAGAACGTAATTAAAAGTTCTCAGAATTAAACCTAAAGGCATTTAAATTGAGTGTTGTGTTGGATTATTTGTCATTCTAAATGTTGACACTAATTTTCATTTTTACTGCAGGCTAAATCAGTTCAGAATGTTGCTCAAAATCAGTATCGTCTCTGAATAAAACATATTGGTCGACCCTCCTACTCATTACCACACACTCAAGATGTTTGGGAGGGAAAGAAGCTTTATCTCTGATCATCTCTAGCAGTTTCACCTTGTACTATTTTACAAGTTGTAAATACAGATTGTCCAGCAATTGTATGATTTTTGTCTTGTCTTTACCCTAGCCGACATCGTGGACAAGAACGGCAGCGTCTTGGCTAACAGCGCTCGGAGGCTGGAGGTGGTCAGAAACTGTATCAACTACATCTTCGATAACAAGATGCTGGAGGCCAAGAAGGTAGATGAGCAGTTAGATCTGGACAATAAGCTGCTCAAAGTATTTCCAGGGAGACGTCTGAACCTTTGTAATATGACAATCTTTCTGTGTGGGTGTGTGTGTGTGTGTGCAGCTGATGCCAGCTGTGTTGCGGGCGCTGAAGGGCCGGGCAGCGCGAGTGTGTCTCTCACAAGAGCTGAACCAACATGTGCTGCAGAACAGAGCAGTCCTGGACGACCAGCAGTTTGACTACGTCGTCCGAATGATGAACTGCACTCTGCAGGTATAGACTCCACCTCAGGCACTTAAGCCATAGAAGGCTTGTAATAAAACCAGATCACTCTGTCCGCACTATTTCTAAACGTATGTCTACAGTGTCCAAAAAGTTGAAATTTCTATAGACACGTTAAGCTACGACACTTACGACACTGTTCTTAAAAACAGAGAGCAGTCGTCCCCAAGTATCTTGCCCCGAGGGCCAAATGATGTAAAGCAAGTCAGGCTGAGGGCAAAAATCCACGTCACATCTCCCAACACAAACGTCAACAGTTATTAATATGTTTTTTTAATTTTATGAATAAATAATACTTTCAATTTATTATGTATTTAGCTTTATGTAGTATAAAAGTGTTGAAACTGTTTTATTGGCTCGCAGATTTTTTGTTTTGTTATATTAAATGAACTGCGTTTGGCCTTTCTGGAAGAGAGCTACGTTTTTGCGTGTGATGGCGTTCCATACGATAGTCGTGAGCGCTAACACGTGTTCACATCGCAAATAATGTAATTAATGTTTTTACGCAATTACTTCAGTTTTTGTGCACGGAATTTCTCAATTCAAGAAATCATTTTACATACAGAGGAATTAATATAATGTCGGTAAGTCCGTTATCGCAACTCTTATCGTTGTCAACCCGCTGACGTGGAGATCGTTAATCACAGATGGCCACTGGGAGCGCATGTCTGTTTGCCAGCGTGACGTGAGGCCCCGGATATATCGCTTGTTCAGCATCTGGACATTTGGGGACCACTGACATGGAGTATGTATAGCTAACTGGTCGATATCATCCAAAATATTATCACGCTATATTTTCTGTGTTGATTAATCTCAAATAGGGGTTAGCGATATATGGAATGGACTTGATGTAGTAAATGACTATATCGCGAATATCGAGTACAAATCCTCACGTTAATGTTAAACAAACAGCATGTTCGCCACTTTCGAGTTTGACCTCGCAGAGCGCTCACTCAACCTCCCATCCAGAACACTCTCCTAGCACATGCACGTTTGGGAAGCGAACGCACAAAGAGAGAAGTGAATATCCACACGATTTCAGAGACGTTAATTGGAGATGGAAGCAGACAACTTGGTTCCTGAAGTAAAGCAGCACTGGTTCTGTTATTCTGTGCACAAAAACAAATAAATATGGTGAAATGCTCGAATGACATTCTTCGCGATGTAAACTCACCGTGTGTGTGTGTGTGTGTGTGTGTGCGCACTCGTACTTGCGATGTGGAACGCCATCACTGACAAAAACACTCCAGTCAAATCTTCTCCTTAATTACAGACAAAACTCAGATTTTAGCTGACAGTTAACAACAGCCAGCGTTCTACTGACAATACAGCTGTTTACTCGATGTTAATCCAGACACACGTCCATCGCGTTATTGTGACGTTGCTCTGGGTCGCGGTGCCAGGGATTGTGGGAAATGTAGTTCTCTCCCAGGATGAGAGAATATATAGAGAGATAGACTGTGTATCGCGATATATCTTAAAAATATTGCGATATTATTTTTAGGCCGTATTGCTAAGCCCTAATCTCAATATTTATTTCAATATAGAATTTCTTGTTGCAGTTTATACTGACCACCTTTGATAGTGATTTACAGGGAGCAAATAAAGATGCTCGTTACAGCTTAGTTTATCCTCAGTCAAACTATATGCACAGTTTAAAAAAAAAACAAAAACAATAATCATTGTGTGTTATTAGATAATGCTGTCAGAAGCATATCTTGCATCAGGGAGTTTATCTTTTCTGCTTTTTGATATGTGAACTGCTTCTTTGGGTTGTGTATGATCTCATATTATAGCTGTGAATTTGTTGACATGAGCAGATTTTTTATGTTTAATTTTAATGTTTAAAGTTATGATTATCCATTGTGTTTGTTGGACCTCTGTACAACCAGAGGTTTGTTGATGGTATATTCTTCATTTGTGTTCTTCCGTGTGTGTGTGTGTGTGTGTCTTCGTAGGACTGCTCTCATATGGACGAACATGGCATAGCAGCAGCTCTCCTGCCCCTGGTCACCGCGTTCTGCCGTGTACGTTTACCACACAAACAACATGCATTTGACTAATGCAAATTACAAGGGAAAAAATTTAGGTTTTTTTTCCCTCATGCACATTATTGGAAAAATACATTCTATACAGTTCATATGTAAATAAATCAAGTTTATAATAAAAAATGAAATAATTACAGTTTTCTCTGACTCCCACTCCTCTAGTTTGTGTCTTCACATTTTCCATACGCATGTCTCTTTAAGACACGCGGCGCCTGTGCAGCTGTTACCACTTCTGATCAAACCACAGAGATAGAATCTGAAAGTTGATGCAGTCATGTTCACTGGTAGAGTTTATAGATACAGGATATCACTAACCACGGCCTAACCGTCCAAACCAACATGCACAACCTCATTAAAAAAATTCTGTTCCTCCCTTCTGTTCGTCTTAGTCTGCAAATATACTCTGAAACTGATGCATCTGTTTCTAATCTGTGTACTGTGTGTGTGTGTGTGGTGTGTGTGTGTGTGTGGGGGTGTGTGTGTGTGTGTTTGTGTGTATGTGTGTGTGTGTGTGTGTGTTTAACAGAAACTTGGTGGAGGCATCACTCAGTTTGCCTACAGCTGTGTGCAGGAGCACATGGTTTGGACTAATATGCAGTTCTGGGAGGCCATGTTCTACAGCGACGTGCAGAACCACATCCGGGCTCTGTACCTTGAGGCGGAGGAGGGAGGCTCCCCCAGCCCTGTAAGAGCCTACCCAGAATGCCACAGTGTTTCCTAATAAAAACTAGGGTTCGACCGATTATTGCAAATTTACCATAAGATATTGGTATTAGTCGTTAATCAGATGCATTTATTAGAAAAGATCTGTGTTCTGCATCACAACTTGCTGCTGCTAAGTTGAGCCTATTAACTGACATATTTAAAATGTACTTTTTACTTGTTTTATTAGTTTATAAAACTTTAGGGATTTATTTTATTTATTGATTATTCATAGTAATAACACATTTTCAGAAAAATCTCAGAATTAAACGTGAGCTAGGCATTAAAGTTTTGTGCTGGAATATTTGATATTCTGAATCTTGACACCAGTTTCCATTTTTTACATTTTGGTTTCAAAATATTGGTCAGTGCACTCTGTGATTATTAATAATCGGTATTGTCCCTGGAAAAAAGATTTTGATCGACTCCTAATACAAACAGTAGTTGGAATTTAAAATATGGTTATGTCCATATGTAGGAGGACATTGATGCACTTTTGTAATTTTGGATTTTGTATACCACCACAGTGGATTTTAAGAATGAATGAAAGTATAGACTTCCAGCTTTAATTTAAGAGATTCAGGTTTTGTATTATATCTTCATAAATTACAGAAGTTGTCCTTCCATTTTCAGAGGCTCAAATGTAATTCGACAAAGTATTTTAGGAAAATATGTATTGTTTTAATATTTAAATGTAAATCCACTTGCATCCGTTTCCAAATATGTCTCCCTACTTTACATAGACTCTGTCAGTCTCTTCAGGATTTCGTGGTCCCTTTTTGAAATTTCCAAAAAAAATTGCGATGAAAATTGCGGTGTTTTTAGCCATTTTGTTGCGATAAAGTTGCAGGAGCAGATCAGAGTTGGGGAAAATTAGTGATTTTGTTCCCCTTTATAGTGATTCTTAAACAATGAATTAAAATGAAGGGAACAAACCCACTATTATCTTTATTAACCGTTAGTCATTCAGTTATTTTTTATGGGAAATGTGAGGTGTTTTTATCACGCACGTTTCCTCAGAGAAGTGTGTTCGCTGACGTATGGCTCACTGTTTTTTGGGAAACGACAGTAATTGATCACAAATAGCAGAAAAGCTGGTTGAAATTGCACGGTGGTAATGAATTTGTGTTAATAGTTAGTAGCCATCGCACCATCGCAAAATTGTGGAGGATCTGCTCTGTACGCTGTGCTGTTTTAAAACTTAATTCCGTGGGAATAATCGTGGAACTTTGTGATAACTTTTGGATCATGGAAAACATATTCTTTCAGCATAATGCCATTTGACCCCAACTACTGTTGTTTAACCGAGCATTTTATCATTAATTACTATGGCATCGCTTATCACCATAACAGCCCAATCACAGTCTCATCTGACTGGGAAACTGCGTTTATAACGTCATATTGAATGTTACAACTTAAAAAAGGCAAGATATTTCTTAATGTTCACACAAAGCTTAATTTTTTCCTTTATTTTAAATCTCAGTTTAAATCAGTGTTTAAATCACTGTGCCACAGTTGAACTCTCTGGTGATCTCTTATCTGTTGTCTGCCCTGTGCTGCACCTGCTTGTCGTGCGTGAGGATGAGGAGGGTGGGGCGAGCAGGCCGGAGCAGGTGAGCGCGCTGGAGCTGGCGTCGGAGCAGACGCGCTTGTGGCCCACGCTGACTAAGGAGAACCAGCAGGAGCGCGTGCAGAAGGAGGAGAGCACCGTGTTCAGCCAAGCCATCCACTACGCCAACCGCATGAGCTACCTGCTGCTGCCCCTCGACACCAGCAAGAACCGCCTGCTGCGCACCACCGGCCTGGCCGAGGTCGAGAGCGTGTCCAACAGCTACGTCACCAACAGGTAGCAGCCAGATTAGGGGCATCAGTGTGATTATACAGTAGCTTTCACTTTCACACGGAGACAGCGGAATGCCATGTGGCAAGACTCGTGTCAACAGTAACAATAACAACAATTCCACATGCAGACAGAAAAGAACAAAATGAAGATGAACAGGGTAGAATGCAATTAAAGATGTGTGAGAGAGAAATGGGTAAAAGAAATATAAACAAGTTTTGATTTTGCAGTGTAAGGTAGATTTAGATTTTTACGCTGTTTTGTGCAGAACACACTGTGAGTCAGACGTTATTGCATCAACAACGCATGACAACTTTAACAGGGAACAATAAAATGTTGACCAAGTTCAACAACAGTAATCTCTTTTTAATGCCCGTCTGGGGCAGTTGCTGGCGTAACGGTAGGGTGTTCGCCCCGTGATCGGAAGGTCGCAGGTTCGAATCCAGGGCCGGTAAAGTTACCACTGAGGTACTCATGAGCAAGGTACCGTCCCCAGGCACTGCTCCCCGGGCGCTTGTTAGCTGCTCACTGCTCATTCATGGATGGGTCAAATGCACTGTGTGCTGTGCTGTGGTGTGTTCACAATGACAGATAATCACTCACTTTCACTCTTGTCTAGACTCAGACACACAGTCTCCAACACATCTAGTTGATTGCGTTGTCAGTGACTCTTTGCGTTAGACAATGTTAACAAATTTGCAGGGTATTTTAGCTACATATTTAAAGTTTGATGTCCAACATAATAATCCGTAAACCCTGGAACCGCGTCACAATGAAGCGTGGGCGCGTGATCCAGAATAAACGATGGAAAATCTAAATAAACAGCAGAATTGTGAGTAGAACGCTGGTTGTTGTGGTTATTTATCAGGTAAAATATGGTTTGTGTTTGTAATAAAGGGGACATTTTGACCAAACTGGAACGTTTTAGCGAGTAATGGCTCTTATGCGAGCGGTCATTAACACAGCGCACGTGTTTACACTGCGAAAAATAACATTTATATGTTTTTATGCCTTTACTTCTGCTTTAGTGCACAGAACATCTCACAAATACTTTTACATGGAGAGGGATCCGGTCTTGCCTTGACCGCGCCACTGAAAACGTTGCGTCACTATTAAGCCTCCGTGTGAAATACAAGCGGAGCTGCTCTAGCGAGGAAAATGAATTAAACGAAGCTTCGATTCTAGAAAAATTGCCTCGACCATTTTTTGTAATAGAATTATTCGAGTTATTGGAACAATCGTTTCAGCTCTGCTTTACCGCAGTGCCACTTCCTTCTTGCAGTTAGACGGCTGATAACGTTCATTGTCAAAAAATGTACAAGAGGATTGTTTCCTTCACAGCGTGTGACTCACATCTTCCCTCTCATACACTCCTGTATACACAGCAATATGGGCTCAAATGGCTCCGACATCAATGGAAACAGGCTCGTCACGTGGACGCAGATATTAATTAATTACTCATGTCGCTCTTCCAGCAAGCGTAAACTTTCTTCTTATTCCTTGTTCTTTGTGTGTGTGTGTGTGCAGCATTGCGGGCAGCATGGCGGAGAGCTACGACACGGAGAGTGGCTTCGAGGACGCCGAGAGCTCAGATGTGGCCAACTCGGTGGTCCGCTTCATCACCCGCTTCGTAGACAAAGTGTGCAACGAGAGTGGAGTGACCAATGAACATCTCAAAGCCCTTCACACCATGATACCAGGTAGAGACTGTCCAGTTTTGTGTAGCCAGTTTTCAACTTGCAGTGTAACCATACAGTGATCTGTCTGCATGGATAAGTGAGCTCATAGCGTCCATCCAAAATGAGAACATCAGCTACGTATTGTAATGTCACTTCATATTGAACTGGAGGTCTATATTTATTTAAAGAGAAGATTGGTTTTTATTTATTTAAGTATTTGTTTGAGCTCCTAAATTTAATCATTCATTCATTCATTATCCGAACTTCTTAATCGCGGTGGGACCGGAGCCTACCCCGGGAACTTATGGCCGCAAGGCGGGGACCAACCCTGGGCAGGTGCCAACACACCACAGCTTAAATTGAAATGTCCAGATATAGTTTAGTTGTTTTTGTGATTTGATATGAATTGAAGTGAGTCAGTCAGCATATGATATTGTCTCATATCGCCTGCTGGCTCCTGAAGTGAATCGAAAATCATATCATCGAGGACAATAGTCACAGAGTTGTTTCTTATTGAATGCATGTAATATCATATTGTGATGAAACTTGTGATTTACACTAAGAATACACCGATCCAACTGTTTCAGTTCTGATGCCGATGCCGATACTTGGGCTTTGGTTATCGGCCCATCCGGAGTGCAGATCTGATACTAGTTTTTAATTAATACATTGCGAATTTAATTTAAACAATGTAATACTTACACACCCATATGTGACCCTCCACAGTAAAACCCGTCGCAAGTTTTCCAAATTGAGTTATAATGTTTTGATGAAAGGGCATAAATCAAGCTTCAAAACGATACCTATATGGAATGAATGGGACGACATATGTCTGAGATATCAACATTCAAAGGAGTTGGGTTTCTCCTGTCACGCCAAGTGAGAAACGGAGAAATCTGCCTTTGAAGTTGACTATCGCCGTAGCACTCACAGATGCTTGGTGCGGTCGCGGCTACGTTTGCATTTACGGTAGCTTACGCTGCATTCACAGCCACAGGGATAGCCTACCTGCGTTAGGTTAACTGAACTCGGGAGACGGAGATGGATTCTGGAGAAATATCTTCACGCTAGTCAACCAGTGGATTTACCGTAAATATTGGAGTAGAGCGGTCAAAACAGAAACTTTTAACATTCTGCTGGAATTGAATTCCTCACCTCAAGCAAGTCACGTTTTTAGGATGGAAAGGGTAAGTTTTTCAGCCAAATTTATTCACAACAGTACAGTATAGACCTTCCACTGTTTCAAAACACTAAAAACAAAAAATCCAAAATTTTACCCCACACAACATAAACGCTTGTTTTTCTCGAAAACCTCCGTTGCGACAAGCGACTGGTTTTGCCGTGGAGGGTCACATATTTACATGCTAAGTTATTTATTATTAAAATAACATCTCAAAAATTATTCATTTAAACACAGTTGTGTAATTTAGTGATGGTCCCTAATCCTGCGGCGCTAAAACCATCGAGAACACAGAGATTGTGAGCGAGAGCTGGTGTTGTTCAGGATATTAAACAGTATAATGGTGTGATTTGTTTTTGGGGTTGCAGTGTGTTGCGTTGCTTGTTCTGGAATTACGGTTCACATGCAGAACCAACTGTACATGTGTGCATATGCAAACATAGAAAAAACTACAATTGTATTGAACAGATCGGCTCCATAGATCAGCCCAATGCCACCGACACCCGGTCCAGCTATTCAAGTCGTTATCGGACCGATATCCCACCCGCGTATCGGATCGGTGCATCCCTCATTTACACACCTACCTTACACTACATTATTAGAGGATCAAAAATGAGGAGGTCAAAACTGGTTCGAAGTGCGAGGTCAAAACTAGATGATTAACAATGTGAAGCTGAAAGTGGGAGGTTAAAGCTTGCGGGTGGGTCGAAGGTCAGAAGGGGAATTTCAAAACTAGACGTTTAAAGTGGGTTGTGAAGAGTTCAAAACGAGGGGGTCAAAAGTGAATGGTCAAAATTTGGGACGAAATGCTTTTTTAACTCGAACTCCCAAACCCAGAATTACTCAGTAATATGATTGATTTGTTTTTTAAGAAATGAAATGATAACAGTTCCGGATTGTGCGTGTGTTAGCACTTTAACTACCCCAGCCGTAATAATTTTCACTGGAAATTGCTAGCTGTTGTAGCCACAGAAATAACACCAGGTGTAGCTGACTGTATCGTCCGTCACTAGACTTTTCTTCTAAGTTGTCTCATAAGGAAGTCTTTTATATGAAGTCCAATGTTTCTGACTATTTAAGGAAACCTGAAGTGTCCAGTCGATGTTACAGTTCTGAATCATGGCACTTCTGTTCTCTCTCTCTCTTCCCCTTCAGATATTGTTCAGATGCACATCGAGACGCTGGAGGCTGTGCACAGGGAGAGCAAGAGACTGCCTCCCATCCAAAAGGTAACCAACTCTTACTTTTACATTCAGCTGGACTCCAAAGACAATACCCTTAGGTATTGGCACCAGGCCCACCACCACCACCATCACGCCCACGCCCTCGCCACCTCACCCCCACAGCCACTGTGTCAGAGTGTCACGCCAGGTACGCCTGACCACAGTCAATGATGCATGCTGGTCTTGCTAGTTCCTCCCTGTCTCTCACTCCAACGCCCTGCTTCTGAAGAGGGTGACAAGTTAATACACTGAGAGTCAAAAACGAGGGAGCTCTGCCCACACGTCTGGCAAAGGTTGAGGGATTTTCAACATGTTTTAACTGTTGTATCTCGAGTTAAATTTGCAGCAGTGTTGTGTATTATTACATTACATTGGCCACCGTACCTTAAATGTCTATCTACAATATCTTTTGAAATAACAGTTACCGCAAATAATCACGTTTTGATGTTAACAACAAATGACAACCTTAACAGTGAACATGAACAGTAAAATCCCTAAGTTTTTCCAGTTGAATATTACAAAGAATGTTGCACAGACACAGGAATGATATCAAGGAGGTCACTGGTTGATCACTTTATCACCGACGCTCGATTCTGGCCATTTTTTTTAACATGTTTTGGGGTTTTCAAGGTGTTGTAGCTACATGTTAAAGGTGTGGTCTGCAATGTTATACTTCATTTATAATAATCATTTATAATAATCAACAAAGTAATTATTACATTTCACAACAAACCTTTACACATGAAGCAACAATAACTTACAAAGCCCAGAAATAGTTCAAAATAGTCTGGATCAAAGTGTCACTGTAATGAATAACCAGTGGTGTTGGCCATTTGATGCCTGTGTCTGTGAGAAAGTGGTGCATTTTTAACCTTCCTTGTAACTTGCAATTTACATTGACTTGTAATGGCATTTAGCAGACGTTCTTATCCAGAGTCACTTCCATTTTTCCTGATTTCAGGGACTGTCTCCCTGAAAGCAACTTTGGATTTAGGGTCTTGCTCAGGGCAACAGTGATGAGCTCTTGGTCCAGAGGCGAGTGTCCTAACCACTTGACCACCTGCCCCAATTGCAGAGAACTGATAATTATTGTTGAATTTGGTCACAAATTGAGCTTTTATTGTTCACTGTTGCACTTGCTGTGTATTGTTACGGCATGTGTCCACCAAACACCTTTTTTGCGCATTTTTAATACGTATCCTATGAGCTTCAGCGTTCAGCGGAAATAAACGCCGGGGGAGACGTTTTTTTTATACTGCAGCGTTCAGAGCGCTTCAAGTTGAAATTGACGAGGCCAGTTGAACGGATGTCACGTCTCTCTTGCTAGCCAATCAAAATCGAGGAAGGGGCGGGACATACACAGTCAAAGAAGTCACCAACAACAGTGGCAGCATATGTGGAGCAGCTCGAGAAGCTAACTAGTTCAAACGCCAAGACGCAATCTCTCAACGTTGTAAAGATGATCTCTTTTACGTCGGCTAAACTACCCATCTCAAAGCAACACGTTACAATGTTTACATGAAATAGGAACAAACACGTAAGTGCTCAATGACGCTTTTCGGGCACCAGCACTAAAAAACGTTCCCCACGACTCACTCTTTAATCCCGCCTCAAATAAGTGGGGTTTCTCACTTTGACTTTCTCCTTAATAAGTCCCCACCCAGCTTTCGTTCCCCCAGCAGTAAGCGGTTGATCCTCAGCCGTTCCTGAACAAAGCTCATGTTAGGGGTCAGAGTTAACAGAGTTATGATGGGTAGAGGTGCGCCGGTCCTCATACTAAAGATCGAAGGTTAAGAGAAGCGCCGAGAAAGCTCGGAGAAAGTGCTCTGGAAGTGAGGTTTTGACTGCTCAGTGCAAAAAGGGCATTTGGTGAACACAGACCCTTAATGTAAACTGTGAAAAGTAATGGACGTAGTTATGAAGGTCCCTTTTTGACTCTGAGTGTTCACCGTCTTATACTGTGTTTCTTACACTCTTTAACCAAAGTTGTGCTTCACCCAAAAAGGATGTCCAGCTTGTTGAAGCCTGTTAGGATTTTACTAACTGTGCTCATTTTTGGGTTAACCGTAACTGGAAGCATGATGTGTTGGATTTTACCCCACAAATGACCTCGAGGGCCTGACCGTTAGTTGTTCCTCATGTCATTCACTTAATTGTTTATAGTTTTACTTTATATTCAGTATATTTATAAGGATTTGATGCTGTAGTTTCAGGAGCTATTACACAAAGCTTTTAACAAGTCATCCCTCCAGAACTCCCACCAATTTGAAGCTTATGCTGCGTTGGAAACAACTTCGAAATGGTTGAAATCCAGAGGCACATTGCTAATAGTTCATTTCAAATAAATCGTTTGAATGTTTGTTTGCGCTTTTGCTAGTTTGTCTGTTTGCAGTCTGTGAGGCTGTTAACCGTTGTTGACCCCAGGTTTTGACCTCTGAATAGTCTGAGCAGTTGTGCCTCCACAGTTTATTTAAAAAACTCAGAACTGATGTAAGAATGTCAAGTTTTTACGTTTCCCAGATGAAGACGCTCCACAGGAATGTGCGTAATAGAACATTTAATTTCCAAACATGTAAACACCAGCAGTTCTGCAGTCTGTTGCTTGTTTACATTTTGTTTTATTTGGGGAGAAATGCAAAGGCCCCCAGTGTAGGTTAAAGGTTGGTGTTAAGGGGCTGAAGAACAGAAAAAAGTCATTGTGATTATTGATTGCGTGGGGTGTGTGTGTGTGTGTGTGTCAGCCTGGTCTTGCTTGTCTTGGAGTGAATAGCGTTATAAATGCATGGTTTGAAAGAACAACAAGAGCTGCGTCTTATTAAAGAATTAAAGCTGTTGTTTTTCAGGTATTAACTAGGGGTCGACTGGCTGATTATCGGCAATGATATTTAGAACATTTATCACCAGTATGCTGTTAAAAAAATGTCAAATTGTGATACTTTAGTCCCAATGCAGCTGCCTCTCTCTCTGAAGTCACCACTCTGTGGCCTAGAGGAATAATTTAGCTCAGGAAAATATCCCATGAGGACTCAAAAATATCTTGTGTGAAACATTATCTGGCCGCCTTTAGGGATTCCATAGTTTGTTTACTTATTTAGCTGTTTAAAAATGAATTCTGGGAGCTTCCTGCATTATGACATTATGGAAAGATCTCAGAATTAAATATATGCTTAGACATTAAAATAAAGAATTTCTGTTGGAGTTTTTTTTATTCATAGTGAACACCAATTTTCATTTTTTACACCAAACATACAGTGGTACCTTGACTTACGAGTGTCCAAGCTAACGAGTTTTTCGAGATACGAGTCATCTCTCGGCTGTTTTTTTGCTTTGAGTTGAGAGCTAAAATTGGGGTGACGAGCCGGCTGGGCGTGCGACAGCGCTATTTAAGGGGAGGATGAAACGGGAGGATGAAACGGACCACATTGGACAGGTTTTTATCGAAAACCCCTGCAGATGAAAGGGAGGAAAGCGTGACGAAACGGGCGAAAATCAGCCAATAAAATTCAGTTATTCAGTTCAGGCTTTCTCCTCCACCTTCATCAACATCAAGTCGTCTGATCTCCAAGGCAAATGCTGTACATTATACTTAATAAAACCAGTTTACTGCAGTACATTCTATTGTTTTATACAATATTTGTTATTTATAAGCACGTTTTTTTTTTTTTTTTTTAAACGTAACAAAAAAAAAAAAGCGGTGTTTTTTGGGGGGTCCGGAACGGATTAATGGCATTTCAATTCATTTCAATGGGAAAAATTGATTTGACATACGAGTAATTTGAGCTACAGAACGAATTAAACTGGTAAGTCAAGGCACCACTGTATATCCCTTCAAAATATCAGTTATGAATTAGTAATAATCAGTATCGGCCCTGATCAAACCATATCGGTCGACACCTGATCATATCATCAGACAGAAAGGCAGCTTGGGAGTAGATGGACTGATGGATTCTATACATCTTAACAGCTAGAAATGACATCATTTTTCCTCTCTCTCTCTCTCTCTCTCTCTCTCTCTCTCTCTCTCTTTAACCCTCTCCCTTTCTCTCCTTCCTTCCATCCTTCCTTCTTCTCTCCCTGCTTCAGCCCAAGCTGCTGAGGCCGAACCTGTTGGCCGGGGAGGAGTTTGTGATGGAGGGAATGCGCGTCCACCTCCTTTCGGACGGGCGAGACGAAGCGGCGGGGGCGATGGGGGGGCCGCCCCTGCTGGCTGCCGAGGGGGCCATCTTCCTCACCACCTACCGCATCATCTTCAAGGGCACGCCCACCGACCCTCTGGGTACGAGAGTGTCCGAATATCAACTCTGATTTAGGGCTGTGTGCTAATGCCCGACATCGTCACGTCCCGATATTACTGTAGTCGTGTCACGTCATGAAAACAGTGTGGATCACCATGTAGTCCACTTCCTGGGAGTTCAACAAATTATTAGTTTAGACGTAACAACCACGTGGAGAGAACTAACGAGGAACTGAAGCAGCGTGGCGGGTATTAAAACACAACGTAACAGAATAACGTCTTTATTGAAATACACTGGTAGAGTCCCAGTTCACTCACACGGGGCAGTGGCTGGCGTAACGGTAGGGTGTTCGCCCCGTGATCAGAAGGTCGCAGGTTCGAATCCAGGGCCGGTAACGTTACCACTGAGGTACTCATGAGCAAGGTACCGTCCCCAAGCGCTGCTGCCCGGGCGCTTGTTAGCTGCCCACTGCTCCCTCACGGACGGGTTAAACGCAGAGGTCACATTTGGTTGTGGTGCACTGTGTGCTGTGCTGTGTTCACAACGACAAATAATCACTCACTTTCACATTGTTACCCAATTTTTATTCCAGACGCTTGTTCTGACCGCTCTGTTCTGACCACATGGATACATGGTTTTGAGACATGCACTCATTCGCCAGCTCTGTCCATTTTTTCCGTCCGTTTTTTTTCCCTCTAAAGACTAACATGGTGCTCAAATTTTGATGCTTTGCTCTACATCACCCCCAGATTTAACGTGAGCCTCACTGGCCTCTTCTCTTATCTCTGACCATCGTCTTTTTCCTCCTTTTTGCTGTCGTTTATTTTCCCCCCATTTGTTTTCTTCGACTGTTTTCACGCGGTTCTTATGCCGCCTCGGCTGAACACGCATGGGAATCTGTTTTGAAGAGCGAGGGACGATAAAGACAGGAAAAAGACGTGCGGCTTTTCCTGTCTTTATTGTCCCTCGCTCTTCAAAGCAGATTCCCATGCGTGTTTGGACGAGGTCGCGTAAGACGAGGAGTAACATCACGTCAACGCATTTTACTTTGAAGTCTTTGCACTCGGACGGTTTTCGCATCACAGCCGCAAAACTTGAGCAATCACTTTGACATTTTCTTGTTGGAAATGCATCTCTAGATTATTTTGTCGTCTTATCGTGCAGGCCTAATCGCAGTCTAGTAAACTATTCATACAGAAGTGGTGTTGAGATGTTGCGCTCCGTTCAAAGCCAGTTCTGGAACTTCTCTCCAGCAGCGTTCTTGTTCAAACTAGAACCAAACAGATGGTACTCAGAAGCCGTGTTCTTCATGCATGACTGTCCTCTGGTGAATAAAGCATGTAATATAAGGTCTGCGTGTGTTTGCAGTCGGGGAGAAGGTGGTGACCCGCTCCTTCCCCATCGCCTCCCTCACTAAGGAGAAGAAGGTGTCGGTCAGTTTAGCGATGGATCAGTACATCCAGGAAGGCCTCCAGCTCCGCTCCTGCACCTTCCAGGTATTCTGCCGTGGTCTCCCGTTTTCTCCCCGCGCATCCCTCTGTTTCTCCGGTTTGGTTTCTGACCGCCGATGTTGTCCCCCCCCCCGGTGTAGCTGATGAAGGTGGCGTTTGACGAGGAGGTGGCGTCGGACCTGGCCGAGGTGTTCCGCAAACACGTGCACAAACTACGCTACCCTCAACACGTCCAGGGCACCTTCGCCTTCACAGTGGGCCAGTCTGCCAAACTGGTGGTGGAGCACAAGACCAAGGATAAGAACCAGTCTCTCAAGTGAGTCACACACACACACACACACACACTAATATGGGAGCTGTCGTGTGTTGTGGGGATGTGTGGTTGAAGCAGAACCCACACACCAGTGCTATGAAGAGCGTGAGGGACGGAGAGAGCGAGATGGAGTGTGTGTTGAGTATGATGAGATGATCTCCTCTCTTCTCTCATACTCTACCTTTTCCTCCTCTCCTCTTCTTCTTGACATTTAATCTGCTTTCACCTCCTCTCCTCTTTTCTCCCATGCTTTTATCCTCTACTCTCTTCTCCTTCGACCTTCTCGTCTCCTTCGACCTTCTCATCTTTTCTCTTCTCTTCTCTTCTCCTTTAACCTTCTCTTCTCCTCTTCTTCAACCTTCTCTCTTCTCTTCTCCTTTAACCTTCTCTTCTCTTCTCTTCCCTTCTCTTCTCTTCTCCTTTAACCTTCTCTTCTCTTCTCCTTCAACCTTATCTTCTCTTCTCTTCTCCTTCAACCTTCTCTTCTCTTCTCCTTCAACCTTCTCTCTTCTCTTCTCCTTCAACCTTCTCTTCTCTTCTCTTCTCTTCTCCTTCAATCTTATCTTCTCTTCTTTTCTCCTTTAACCTTCTCTTCTCTTCTCGTCTTCTTCAACCTTCTCCTCTCCTCTTCTCCTTTAACCTTCTCTTCTCTTTTTTCTCTTCTCCCTTAACCTTCTCTTCTCACATCTTTCCTCTCTTATAAAAATAATGCCTTTAGTCAGTCTCCAGTCTCCAGTCTCTCTCTCTCTCTTTCTCTTCTCTTCTCTTCTCTTCTCTTCTCTTCTCTTCTCTTCTCTTCTCTCTCTCTCTCTCTCTCTCTCTTTCTCTTTCTCTTTCTCTTCTCTTCTCTTCTCTTCTCTTCTCTTCTCTCTCTCTCTCTCTCTCTCTCTGTCTCCATCTTTTTCATCTGCAGGCCATATGAGTGAGGCTGTTTTGTCAGAAAGAAAGAGGCAACACAGAGCTGCTACTGAATAATTTAGCAGTGGAAAATTTGACTAGCGGTGTGTTTGTGTGTTTCCTGCAGTCAGCTCTGACTACTTTGCCAACAAACAGACACACACACACACACACACACACACACACCGCTTCTTACTTCACTCAGAGACTAATCTCCTTCCTCCCTGCTAACACACTCGACCTGGGTGCTGTTAGACGGCAAATAACAGCTCAGAACAATAATGCATTAAAAAATAACCCCATTGTGTCACTGTGTGATCAGAGCTGTCTGTTCACTGGGGGTGTGTGTGTGTGTGTGTTCATGTATTTATCGCATTGTGGGGACCTTTTGTCCCCTAAAATCACTTTTATCTGTTTTTTGGGCTTTGTGGGGACATTTGAGAGGTCCCCATGAGGAGAAATGACTTTATAGAAAATGTGCTTGTTTTATTTGAGAAACTAAAAGAGGTAAAAGATGTGCATTTGGTTACTGAGGTTAAGGGTTAGGATTAGGTGTAGGTGTAAAATTATATACTTTAGTCATTATGGGTGTCTCACAAAGACCTCACAAAGATAGTAATAAATAGACTGTGTGTGTGTGTGTGTGTGTAAAAGGATTCTATGTTTATTATTTATTTGATTTATATTGAACCTTTCATGCAGCGTTTACAGAGAGTGCAAATAAAGAGTAAAACAATAAGAATATAGGACCAAAACAAGATTAATAATAATAACAGCCACATTTATGAAATCATCATCAGGTTAAAAAAGATGCGGTAAAAATTAATTAACTTTGTTTTAAGCTACTTGTACTGAGAGTCTTTTTGTGCACATGTTCAAATACTTTCATGGATTTGGAAAGTAGGACGACTTGAAAGCCAAAGAAACGCCCGCTCCAGTCGTTATCCACTGGAATTTAACACTCACCGGCTCACTCTGAATTATTATGCGGGTGGATGTGGCAAACTGAGTCACGCACCGTCGAGGAAACTTCCAGCACGGGGCGCAGTAAGGCAAAGGAAAGACTGAACATCAGCTAAGAGTGTCACTTTCACAGCTGCAACCCCAGTGAGAGAAGTTCTGCAGCTCAGAAAGACATGGAAGATAACATTTTTGCAGAGCTAATGTTGAGAGGAAGGTTTTTTTCCTGTCTGTGAGGTGGTGAAATAAAACTTGACCAAAGTCCTCTTGAAAATATGTTTAAAGCAATGATGATGCATGTCACTCTTAACAAGTCCACTGTGAAGTAGGGGTGGGTATTGGCACGTTATCTCGACACATGGGTCACGATATGATTATGTCACGATATATTGCGACACTGCACATATTGTGATATATTGCGATATTCTACAGTTCACTGAAATGTAAAAACAGAGCTGAAATGCAAGTGGCTGTGTAGGATCTGGGTGGTCTTAATGAACCACATTATATTAATAATTCAGCCAAAACAACATAACTCAGAACTGAATTTTAACTTTATTATCTTTGCATTTTAACACACTGAACTAGTGGACACCAAAAATGTTAAGATGCCCAAGATTGAAAATAAGACATTAAAGTGTCCAGTCAGTAATCTGAGGCTGCTTGTGGTGCACAATTTTCCCCCTCAGAAATATCGATTTTTGGAGCTAGACATCGATATAGTATATTATGAAAGGAAATATCAGGATATATTGATGTGTTGATTTTTTTTGCACTGTAAAGGTGACTTCTCACTGTTTGTTTTGTAGAGAGGAGGCTTGACAATATTTCTGGCAGTAAAAAAGTTTGTTAAGCGCTGCTTTAATGAAAGCATGGTTTATAGTCTGTACTGAAAATTGTCTTTCAGAACTATCTCTAAGAACCTGGTGAAGACTGCAAAGAGGACCATCGGGAGGCAGTACGTGACCAGGAAGAAATACACTCCTCCAACCTGGGAGAACCGCAGCAGCCTGCAGTCCGAAATGGACGAGGATGAAATCTCAGGTGCCACAAACATAAATTACTCAATATACGTACGGTGCCCTGGCAGAAGTAATTAACCGCCGGTTTTGTTGTTTTACATCCTGGAATCAGAATGGAATTTTGGGGGGTTTGATGGATGGTTTTGTAAATGCATATTTTTTTCTACGTTTGGTTGGAGTTTTTGACACTTCAAACGCATATATATATTTTTTTAGAACGTGAAGATTTTAGTTCTGTTGTGCGTGTGCTCCTGTCATGTCGCCTGCCATTCACTGATGGAAAAAACCATGGAGAAGACAAGCGGTAAACATTCAAGTTAGGAATCATTTTGCGTGCTGGTGTGTACAGAGATTTTATTAACCGAATGCTGTCTAAAGGCAATTTTACAAAAGAAACGTATGAAAAATATTTGTTTATAAAGATGTCTGCACACATGTAAACAAACCCTGAGAGAGACATGTCCATATCTCTTAGAGATCTCTAGCGTTTGGAATTTTTTGCCAGTTTCTCAAGACAAAACTGCTCCAACATCTTTACGTTAGATGGGTCGGTGTACCGTCATCTCAACTGGATTGAGGTTTGGCTTTTACTAGGCCATTCCAAGACAGTCAAATGTTTTCCTTCAGACCGCTCCAGTGTAGCTTCAGCAGCATGTTTAGGGTCATTGGGCCTCATTCACCAATATTTTCTTAGGTTTTCCTTTAAATTATGCTCAAGTTAAAATTTTTAGATCGTATAATATACAACTGTGGAATTGAAAAAAGCCCAATGATTTAATGGTTTGCGCAAAAAAGCCATGCAGTAAAACTTGCTCAAAAGTGCTCTTTAGTGCTCATAGATTCTGTTCCAACCTAAGAATAAATCTCAAGTAAGACAGCGAGTGTCAGATTCTGAGTGTCAGATTCTGGTGAATGAGGCTCACTGTCCTGATGGATCGAGAGCCTTCAGAATCAAAAAGTACGTTTATTGCCCACGTACAGGGAATGTTCTGATTGTAGGTGTGAAGTTGCTGTAAGAACGTTTAACTAGGGTGTAATGACTTTAGCTTAGCTAACCGTTCAGCGTTAACCAATCAGCCGTTTTGATTGTCTGGTGTATCGCGAAACCCACTGACCAACCCCCTTTCTGGCCCCCCTTTCCCTAACCAGTGTCTGAGGAGCTGGAGCAGAGCTCGATGACGCTTTCCTCCACCATCCGCTCCTCCGACCGCCAGACCATGAGCAACGTGGTGGAGCGGGCATGTTGCCGTGACTACCAGAGGCTGGGTCTGGGCACGCTCAGTAACAGCCTGACACGCTCCAAGAACGAGCCGTTCCGCATCTCCACCGTCAACCGCATGTACACCGTGTGCAGGAGGTCAGACCCAACTTATATTAATACTTTAATATTATAATAACACTGATATTGTTCCTCAAACCATGTACTCCACAAGACACCGATCAGTATTCTCACATGTGAGTCACAACTGGCTTGATCGTTATGCTGTGTTCACACTAGAAAATGTCAAAGTGGCAGACGCTCGATTCCCACAGGGGCTTGACACTTAAGCCAGTTTAGGAGCAATAAGCTGGATATAAAAAAAAATTATACTGTATTCTCTGCAATTTGTTTGACTTGGTGAGTGAACAAATTGAAGTGATTTAATTAAAAGTATAACAGTACCATTTTATTTTTACCCATATCATTTTTATAGTGTACATTTTTATCATTTTATAAAAATAACTTTTACTGTATTGAACAGACACTCCTGTCCAGAGGACTTTTTAAATATCTCATTTTACTACACATTAAAATTGACTAGGAATCATCTAAATTAAACCAGAGATTTAACAAAAAATCAAGATAACTACACAGATCTGCAGTATAACAGAATTTTGTGGCTATCATGTGATTATCAAAAGCAGTAAAGGAGTTCAAATAAACTTCTGGTACCAGAACAAGACAGGACGACGGTGATTCGGGGTTAAAGATGATTTATTTATCACATTTATACAAGTACAGCATGTTGTGAGGTCTGCCATGGATCTGCTATGAGACTGTGCAATAAGGTTTACAAGACTAATTATGTCTAATGTTGTGTTATAAAAAAATATAGAAATAGCATTATATTAAATGATACATAGACTTAAAAGTGCTCAAGTGCCTAGCAACACGAGTATATTTTTATATTCGACTTAGAAATGCCTGTTATAACTTAATGAAGGACGGAAGATGCAGCCAGAAGTTGTTAACCACTTGAGCCCGATCTTCCCCGGTACCGGGAGCAGAACGGGAAGGCTTTAAATAGTCGGTAAACGTAAACAAACATATGCGCGCGGCACATCAACATCACCGATAGAATCTCCGTCTAAAAATCTCAAACAAATTCCACCTGAACATAACACAATTCCAACACAAACACACAAATAAACAATGAACAAAAACACCGCGTAGGTCTACGTGGAAGAAATACGGCTGTAGAGTCTATACTACTACGGCCAACCATGCATACCGTATATCATATGAAAGCCCAGACTCCGCAGATTATGCAGATAACATGTTTTGGGTTTTCTTTTCAGGTTCTGCCGTGTTGCATCTTCTTTATTCTGACCCAGTAACATGTATGCTGATTCCACAGTAATCCCAGAAGTGTTACCTTTATAATGATACCAAAAGCATAAAAATAGACATTGTGGTTGCTGAGATATACACATTTTATTTCATATTATCTTTTTTAGAGCAGAAATCTTTAAAACAGTCTCAGGGCTTAACAGGTTAATTAAAGTGAGGGTCTTGGGTTTAAGGGCCGTGCTCAAGCAGAACTGGAAGCAAAACCAAGCCTTCCAGATGCTGAAGGATATCCGACAAACAGGTGGAGCGTTAACAACTTGTTGTCTAGTGTAAATATGGAATTTGAGTTAAAGTTCAAGGGTGAAATGGTTTACTTCCTGATGGGACAGATCCATTTGCTTGTCTGTCTGCCTTGTGGTGTTTGTACACTCTTTTCTGGCTGCGGTGCTGATCTTCTCGTGCCCCTGCGTTAGTTACCCGGGCCTGCTGATCGTGCCCCAGAGCATTCCGGACGCCACCATCCAGCGTATCTCGCGCTGCTACCGGCAGAGCCGCTTCCCCGTGGTGTGCTGGAGGAACTCTCGCACCAAAGCCGTGCTGCTGCGCTCCGCCGGCCTGCACGCAAAAGGAGTGGTGGGATTCTTCAAGTCCCCCAACGCTCCCACCGCAGGTAGGAACACTACTTCTGATGCTTCACGTTTTCAGCTCTGACAGGTTTGTAGTAAAGGGTCGACTTTTCAGGACCAATACTGATTAATAGAAATCAAGGAGTGCAGTGCTTGGGGTCGGTACCTTGCTCATGAGTACCTCAGTGGTACCGTTACGGATCCGGGATCGAACCGGTGACTTTCTGATCACGGGACCAATTCCCTAACGTTACACTAGCGACTGCTCGACAAAAATACAAACTGAAAAATATAGCTGACAAATATTAGTATGAGTTAAATAACTGAGTCCCTTATTTCTGAAAACCTTTCTTATTGTTCTCAACACAAAAAGTGCAGTGAGCTCGCAACAAGAAAACAGACCGATGGATTAATGAGAATTCTGAAGTTTTATGAGCTAATAAAACTAGAAAAAGCACCATCTGAAGTTTTATAGTCGCAGTTTAACAGCATCGGGTGGTGTTGCGGAAAGTACAGCGTTTAACATTTATTTTATAAGCCTATTATATGTATAAGCCTGTAGGCCTGTTTACACCTATGCAGATATTATTATAAACACTTACTTTTTACGTTTTACGTTTGGGCCTTTTGTTTTAAACACCATCCAAAGTGAAGATGAATTCAGTGTATTTGTGTAAACAAATGGCCAAAAGGTATTTAATAAAACGTGTTTAATTTTTTTTTGTATTTTTTGCATAAGTGTAAACAGGTGTTTTTTCCTGAATGTTGTGATTTAAATGTGACAATTTAAAAAATAGAAAAATATAAATATGAAAATATCTACATACGTGTAAACAGGCTCTAAGACATGACTGATAACAATAATCATAAAAATACAACATATTGCCACTGATCATAGCCCGGCTGGTAAATGGTCATCTTTAATGGAAGAGTCTTGAAGACTTGAATTGAATAATAGAGTGTAGTAATAATAGAGTAATTTTGCCAAAACGCCGTTAAGATTAAGTGTGAAGTTGGAGTAATGGGAGAGCATGAAGCCTAAATTAGTGTTGGGTTTGGTTGATTGAGAGATTATTACCCTATATTCATATTAATAAACTGTATAACTTTGGGGCAGCTGGTGGCGTAACGGTAGGGTGTTCGCCCCGTGATCAGAAGGTCGCAGGTTCGAATCCAGGGCTCCCATGGCGCTTGTTAGCTGCCCACTGCTCCTTCACGGATGGGTTAAATGCAGAGGTCACATTTTGCTCTGGTGCACTGTGTGCTGTGCTGTGGTGTGTTCACAATGACAAAAATCTTTCACTTATACAGTGCTGATGTGTATGATTGTAAGCTCAAGAAGCAAAATTACATTTCATAGCAGATGTTCAGCTAACTACATGGAGTAGGGGTTAGACATGCCTGACATGTAAAGAGAATTCAGCCCAGAATAAAATAATAACAGAAATGAAGTTGAAGGATGAGCAGCAGTCTGATCGAGGGACGTGTGTGTGTTTCAGGTCCGTCCCAGGCTGACTCCACCAGTCTGGAGCAGGAGAAATACCTGCAGGCCATAATCAACTCCATGCCCTCCTACAGCGAGGCCAGCGGCAGGAACACACTCAGCGGCTTCACATCCTCACACATGAGCACCTCAGGTCAGAAAAACACACACACAATGGGGTTTTAAATGTTTGTAGTGGTTCACACGACCCTGTGGCGAACTAAACCGCACATTTTTTTTAAACAGTGTAGTAAGTGGTATGAGCTTTTACAAAGGTCCCTTCAGCTAAGAGTGCCATATCACAGTGGCTTACTCAGTCTTGTTGTTGTTATTATTACTAAATTTATTTATATTTATATTTACATTTTACACAGCTGAATGCAGCTCAAAGTGCTTTACAGAGAATGTGAATTAATTGTTAAAAACAATAACAATAAAAGCAAAGTATAAAAGCTAAATGGAATCGATAAAAACACAACCAATAAAAATGATATTAAAATAACAAGGGAGTTTAAAATAAAAACACGTATATAGCTGTGAAAACTGACTACAAGCCAGGGTTAAAAATGACTAAGAGGAGAGGCCTGATGAATATCTAAGGGCATGCAGTTCTCAATCTTCTGTGCAAGTTACACGCAAGGCTGCTTCTTCATATTTTTTGTAGTTTACATTAGAAATGTTTAGGAAGCAAGCGCGTGATTATCATTCGGACCTGGAGGACCTTGGAGGCTGTTTACTCTGTCCATTTAAAGATGTAAATACTGGTGCATTTTTAAGGCACTTCTTAAAGGAAGAAGTAACTAATGTAGAACTGCTAAAACAGCCGTGTGGTCAGGTCTTCTAGTGCGTGTAAGTCTTCTTGCTGCTGCGTTTTGAACCAGGCGTCGTCTTTTTGTTTGTCTTGATAAATAATCCTGTGAGACGCATGGTACTGAAGTCTGGCGTGAGAAAATAATATCAGGTGTCAGCTTTGTTTTCCAGGTTAAAAAAATGCTCATACCTTGTACAAGGGCTGCATTTCTGATGTGGAAGAAAGCAGTCTTCAGCAGATTGTCAGCGTGTGTGGTTTAACTGTGAGCTCAAGAATAACACCTCGGTTTTAAACCTCAGTTTTAGTTGATAGAAAGGTCAGCGTGTCGTACATATAGAAATTGTGATGCACACAACACAAGTAGCCCATTATCGGACTTTTCTTAGAATTATTGCACAACTCTGTGCTGTATTTTTCATGTTTGTGTGTGTGTGGTGTGCTTTTTAGACTCATCAGACAAACTGAGACAGCCTAAAATTGGAGCTCTAATGAAGCAAGTGATGGGCACTAAAGAGGATGTACCAGGAACCTTCAGTCGAGGAGGTGAGGTTGTGCGTGTTTGTGTGCGCTTTGTTTTGAGTTTTTAGCCCTTTATGGGGAACAAATTTCTCCATGATGCAACAAGAGACGATCTTTTTATTTGGAACTTTTTGCCCTTAAGGACGTTTTACATGTTGTGCATGAAAAGCCTGAGTTTCGGGGTGTGGTGTAGTGTGTTTGCGAGTGTACTTTTGCCCTGTAATGCCAGTACTTTTGACCTAACTGTACTAGCCTGTGAGCTGTCAGTAATGGGTATCTCTGTGTTCTCTGACCCTAGTTCTGGGTCAGAGGGCAAGGGTCATCTCCCTCTCTCAGCCTAAAGTTTCAGGCAAGGCCCGTGGCTCACCCAGAGGTACAGTAGAGCCCCGCCCCCCTGCTCTCCAATCTAACCAATCGGGTCTCTTAACAGTGATGTTAGCCTGTCTGAGCTGACGCCCCCTCTCTTCTCCTGGGCTAACTTTCTTCACCGTGTGTGTTCGTTATTGACTTTCTCTTTTAACATGCATCATATGGCCAAAGACGTGTGGACTTCTGACCGTCACGGACGTGTGAACCCCCACTTTCATTAACATCAGTTTGATCCTCTCTGTGTGAAAATATAAACCTCGAGGAAGCAAACTCACTTCCTTGTTACGTTCGCAGGAAACGTGTGATTAAAGATTCACCTTCGAATATAACTACGTGGTTAAAGTTTTACCCTAATAAAAGTGGTTTTGTCACTCAGTCAGTCCTTACCTGAACCGCTTAATCCCTATCGGGGTTGCGGGGACCGGATCCGATCCCGGGACTACGGGTGCAAGACGGACGCCAACACACCGCAGGGTGCATAGTGCATTTTGTTCTCTTCATTTAATTAATTGTTAAGAAATAATTATAAAAAGTGGGAAAATGGCAACTTTGACTTGCTCCCGCAACTTTATTTCAACAAAACACTTAAAAACACAGCAACTTTTAAAAAAATTTGCAAAAAAAAAAAATTTAAGCCGCAACAATCTCAAAGAAGGCCCGTGAAATCCTGGAGGGATCAATTATTATTGATGAAATGCGAACTACACTCAACCCCAGCTGGAACGCAGAGCAAAGTCAGTCCCATAAAGCCGTGGTTTGGTTGTAGAGGAACTCGAGCGTCCTGCGCAACCCTGCTAAATACTTTTGGTGAAGAGTTTCTAACCAGTTGGTCTTATCCGGGGCCTCAACATGACCTCACCAATCAATTCTTTGCCAAAAAAAACCACCACAATATTAGGGAGCGTCCTCGCAAAAAACTGTTATACCCTCAAATGAAAAGCCACTCCATATGAACGCCCAAAGTTCTGTAACTGCACGTCCAAAAAGCTCGTAGAAGTGACCACACACTGTACTGTTGGCCATATGCTGTGCATCTAGCTTGGCATCTCTTTGCATGTCATCCACCAAACTCTGACAGTCCTTTGTTGTCTGACATGCCCTTTATGTTTGATTCATCTGATGTGCTGTGATGACATAAAGCAGGAATGAGCTGCATTGATTTCTAGCCAATAACTAAAGCTACTGTAGACCTTCAACCAAATCCATCCTCTCAGGATCAATCTCTAATTTAGCCGAGACCGAGCCCGGTCTGGATGGTTTTTAGAGGTGTGTGGGCATCATCTGTGTGTGTGTGTGTGTGTGTGTGTGATTCAGGGAAGTGGGGCAGCATCCGGGGCAGCGGCCGTCTCAGTGCCTACAATCCCGAGGTGGGGAACCGGCTGGCGGGGAAAGACTCCCCCCAGGCCAACGGGGGTCCCAGCGAGCCCTACTTCCTCCGACAGCAGCGCGCTTACCTCTACATCATCGGGGACAAGTCGCAGCTCAAGGTAGAGACCACGTGGTTTTGTGCATCGTTCATTTTATGCAATTTAAATGACAAAACCAGTGCAAACGATAAGCAGCGTCACCAGAAGTGAATGAACATCATATACATACAGTATGTACAGTATTAGAAGTAAGTCTATACAGATGGTCCCCAGGTTACAGAGGTTCCACTTGATTGTACAATCCTACACTGATGATGGCAGTACCACAAAATTGTAAACCTATTTAAAGTTTTGCACGGCGACCACACGTAGCAGCGAATGCGGTACTGTAGTTGGGACGCTGCCGGGATGTGCGCGTCTCCCACCAGCAATCGACCGAGTTTAGTTGTCTCGGTGTTAGAGCACATATATTTTTGGTTTTGGTGGTTCAAAGCCCAATTTTAATGAAAAAAGCAGCACATTTTCCCAACACTCAAGTACATCTGCTGCTGGTAGCCATGTCTCGACTAACGCTGTATTCGAGTTACGATGGGGTCATCTGAGTGCATTGCCATCGTAAGTTGGGGACTACCTGTATATGACCACTGAAATTACATAGAAAATGGAACATTTGTATATTTTTATCAATATAGTCTGCAGTTATTTGGTAGGAGTTGAATATCAGACCTGTATTTATGTAATCTTTTACTTAGAGATAATTAAAAACAATGTTTAGCTTTTGCAAGTACTTATAAAATGTTAATGCAAGAGGGTGTAGTGTGTACACGTACATTCCAGCACCAAAATGATGCCCGCTGCTCCTTCGCGGATGGGTCTAATGCAGAGGTCACATTTCCGTTGCTGTATTATATTGTGCAAAAGGTGAATTTAATGAACAATAATTTCTAGCAGTAATTAAAAGATATGTCTCTGACTGTGCTCATTAGCTTCTACAATCATGTTTACTCATCAACAATATGTACTAGATTTCTACATCCCCTCAAAAATACACCATATTGATTTATAATATCCGTAAACTTAACATGTCATTTTTAAGTTAATTAATCATTTATTTTTCTTCATTGATGTCCATTTGGGTCTGTGCTGCCTCTACACACACTGTAAGTTTGATTAAAAAATGGTCAGTATTAGTATTAATTTACGAATGTCAGAGATCGTGTGTTTAAACGAGCTGTTTAGATTTCTCCCCTACTTCTACGTCACATTAGGGGACATTTGAATAACTCCACCCTCCTATCTGAGAAGCTCCGCCCACCAGGTAGAACCGCCGTGTTTTCTCACAAGCGCTACTGTAGGAATCGCAGTGAGGAAGTCTACCGGCGGAGTGTCGTGTTGAACATGTACGGCTGTATGGATGATCTGTTAGCAGCAGCCGTGTGGATTATTTTCACGTGAGGTAAACTCTCGCCGTGCTGTCTACACCCCAGTTCCGGAGTGGGGGCGTGTGTGGGCAGCAGCGGCTCATCTGCATTTAGGAATACTAATGAGAAACAGCCTGTTCTGAAAGGGACTGTAATATAGGAGTAAAAAGCAGGTGAAAATGCCGTATCTGAGAGGTACTTTCAGCAAACTACTGCAGAGACATGTTTAGTGGAGCTCACAGATGTTTTAACTTGTTGAACAAAATGTAGAATATCGGACCTTTAAATGTTAGACTGTGTGTTTGTGTGAAACACAGGGAGGGAAGCAGGACTCGTTCCAGCAGTGGGAAGTTGTGCCAATCGAGGTGTTTGATGTTCGGCAAGTGAAGAACAGCTTTAAGAAGCTGATGAAGGCCTGCATACCCTCCTCTTTCTGCTCTGCCCCTGAAATGTCCTTCCATCGCTGCCTGGAGGAGTCTGAGTGGATGAATCTGGTACACACACACACACACACACACACGCACGCACTAGTTATAAGGAGAGGAAATCTTATCTTCAGGAAGCGCAATATAATTTCCCTCTAAAAAGAACACAGTCTGTCACTGTAACATTGTATTATTATTTTACCTTGAACCAGACGTTTTTGCCCAGTGATCTGCGGCCCCCTGGTGGTCTGCGGTGGCAATGCAGGTCCGCATTCTAGGGCTACGTTCACACTGCCACGCTGAAGTGACTCAAATCAGATTTTTTGCCTTAATGTGACACAGATCTGATCTTTTCAGGGCTGTGTGGACACGCAAATCTGATCTTTTCAAATCGGATTTGTGTCACTTTCATATGTGGTACTAAATCTGATACGTATCCGATTCGCGGCCATGCGCCCTGAATGTGAACGCTCAGATCAGAATTCATGTGGCTTTTTGCTTATACGCATGCGCTGACATCATCAGCCTGCACCGGCTGCGCGGGAAGGTAAAAATGGAGGAGAGCTGCGATAACAGAAAAAGCTAGCCACCTGACATTTTTTTTTCTCCTTTTCGACCTGCTCATGTGCAGCTGATTCACTGTTTGTCGTCCTCCAGAGCAAAGTGCGGTACATGCGTGAGCTACTAACGCCTCCATTTTTAATGCCATGAGTCGTCCCACAGATATGACGTTTTTTGTTGTTGGTGACGCAGTTGACCCGTGTAAAAACGTATCAATGTACGCATGCGTGACGTTTCGGAGGACCGATGCGTCCAAATTACAGTCAGATACAGGTCACTTGTAGTTATGAATGTGAACCGTCAAGATAGACAAATCCGATCTGAGCAAAAAATCGGAATTGAACGATGTGGCTGGCAGTGTGAACGTAGCCTAGCAGAAATGAAAGCTGCATTTACATTTACAGCATTTAGCAGACGTTCTTATCCAGAGTGACTTACATTTCCTAATTTCAGGGACAGTTCCCTTGAGAGTAACTTAGGGTTAAGGGTCTTGCTCAGGGACCAGTGTTGGTAACGCCAGAGGTCGGTTTCGAACCCACAACCTCTTGGTCCCAAGGCGAGTGTCCTACCACTAGGCCACCAACACCCTACACTTAGAAAATTAAAAACACCATTTGTAAAATTAAACACAGCTATTGTTTAAAATTAGGCAAGGAATCTGTTATACGAAAAGGGAGCGAGACAGAGAGAGAGAATCAGAGATCATTTTGTTTGGTTGTTCTTCACATTAAAACCAAATTCCCCAAAAAGTGTCTTTGTTCAATATTCATTTCCAAAACCGAAAAGTGAAAACAAATTATTTGATTTGCTGATTTCCTATTCATCACTTAAATAAAAAATGTACACACTCAGATTCTGTTTAGATTTTTTTCTTCCTGCAACACAAGAGGCTTGACCTGTAGGTGACCATTTCACAAAATACACAAGATGAAGAGCAGAAACTAGGGTTAGGGTTACACTCTTAGGAGCAGTAAAAAAAAAAAGAAACGGGTCACGCCACGAAAAATTAAGATTTTTTAAAAAAATTTGAACAAATGATTTGAGACAAAGTGAAGCACCGATTTATTTCAAATGTGCCACCCTTTCTGAGCCACACTTTGGCCTAAATCTTGCCACTAACACGCTCTAGTGCTAATTTAAAAAAATTGACTATTTACCACATTTTCATGTGCCTTTTGTGCTTGTGTGTGTAACAGCTCCACAGGGTTCTGCAAGTGTCAGTGCTGGTGGTGGAGCTTCTGGACACCGGTTCGTCCGTCATGGTCAGTCTGGAGGACGGCTGGGACGTTACCACACAGGTACGACGTTACATTTTATTTTTTGGTGTGATGGAGCGTAGTGACGCTGGACAGTAGCAGCAGCAGTTTCGTGATCACGTTGGTGTTGAGCCTCGTGTTTTGTTGTGTGCAGGTGGTGTCGCTGGTGCAGCTGCTGTCAGACCCATACTACCGCACCTTCGACGGGTTCCGGCTGCTGGTGGAGAAGGAGTGGCTGTCGTTCGGCCATCGCTTCAGTCACCGCGGCGCTCAGACCCTCGCCAGCCAGAGCAGCGGCTTCACACCCGTCTTCCTGCAGTTCCTCGACTGCGTGCACCAGGTGTGTTTACCTGTGTTTGTGTGTGAGTCGGGCTGCATGATGCGTTCAAAATCTCATATTCTGATCATTTCATACATAGAATATATATCACGATATTGTACATTTTCTGTCAATTCAGTGAATCAATAGTTTTTTTTAATAAATGACTAATGAAATTAATCAAATCATTAAAATAGGCTTTATTTAAATAATTAATTAAATTATTAATATTTTTTTTAACCTTTTTTTGACCCTTCTGTTATGTTGTGGGTCAAACTGACCCGTTTTCAATTTGTAAAAATAATTAAAAAATTAGTTTAAAGTATTTTTTCAGTATGAAACTTCTTGTGCTTGGCTTAATAAGGGTAATCAACATATAAAATAAAAATGGTTCATTTCACGAATGTGCAACACCCCCCCGCATAGATTACATAGATACTGTTCGGGTCAATTTGAATTTAAAATAATCAATGTCGTGTAAAACTGTTGTGTTTTATGTGTAGGTCTTTCCAATGTACATTAAAAAAAAGTTTTAAATGCATTTTTAATGAAAAACGAGTGAATTATCCTCATTAAACCATGATCTGTGAGAGGTAAATTACATCATTACACCAAATACTGATTGAAATGGTTAGTAATAGAGTTAATAATGAGATATAAATAATGTTTATTGGGATTTTATGGTTTCTGACACTTTTGGATAATTAAACATGCCTCGGGTCATACTGACCAGGAACGTCAGTGGTGTTCCTGACACATGAACATAACAGAAGGGTTAAGTTAAATCATTAAAATTATAATTAATTTCTAATAATAGATTAAGAGAGAGCACATTAAATGGAATGTCATGCAACTGAAGTCCCAATTGTCTCTCTCTGATCAATAGAAACATTTTGGTTTTGTTTCCTGTCTTGGGATTTCTCTGGAGTATGTGTTGATAGTCTGTCTTAACTCAAAAAGAAAGTAAATAGTGTGGAATAGTGTGGAATTCTTCAGTGCTGGTCTGAGTTGTTGTTTAACAGCATTATCACTGGATTGTCCGATCGTTTTGAACCTTTGCAGACTTCTGGCAGAATTGCTTTGATGCTTCTTTATTTCACAACTGTGTCACCAGCTACTACATCTCTGCCTGCATCCGTGTGTTTGCGGGTAACATTGCAAACTCTCATTGAAATTTTGAAAAGGTATCTGAGAAAAGTAAAAGAGTGATGTGATATGAGGCTTTTATTTTGCCATGTGATGTACATCAGGAATGAGTGCGTTTGGTTTTGTCACTTCCCTACTGTGTCAACATCCTTATCACACGCAGGGTGTTTTGATCATAAACGTCATTACCCCAGCACTTCAGCAGTAAATCATGTTTTACGTCATTATTATGATCTAAACCATTTTGCTTTGTCATAATCAGGCTCTGTTGATCCTTGGTATGACTACGGTGATAAAGCCATTGTTAAATTCCCAGTCAGTCAGTGTCGGCAGTCTGGCTTGTTTTTCCCCCAGGTGTTCCTGGAAAACTGCTGAATGAAAGACTGTATAAACTTCTCAAGAAAACGGAATCAGGCAAATTAACGGTTGAAAATAAATGAATGAGTGATCATTCCTTCACGTGTGTGTGTGAGACGGGAAGTGTTGTAAACTCTTTCCTCCTCCTCCCCAACAGATCCATCATCAGTTCCCCATGGAGTTTGAGTTCAGTCAGTACTACCTGAAGTTCCTGGCCTACCACTACGTGTCCAACCGCTTCCGCACCTTCCTGCTGGACTCGGACTACGAGCGCATTGAGCTGGGTGAGCCACTAGTTGACCGTGTTATCAATGACACAGTATGAACCTGTATTAACAAGTCATGAAATTAAGTCATTAATAAGCCCATTGTTACTGTTACTGTGGCGTTCTATTTGCACCAGTACATTATATATCAGTACTCAGCTGATGCATTGAGACCCATTATTAATAATCAACACCACTGACCACTGATCGTTAGAGCCATTTTCGTGCTGTAACTGAACAGTTATATTTCTAGTACCTTCTAGAACCTGCGTTCGTCACAATGTAAGAATTAATTGCTTTACGTGGTGCACTTGGTGCAGAAGCCTCCATCCCGAGAGTCTTTTGATCGTCATGTAAACGTCACGAAATTGTAGTAGTCAGGAATTCATCTTTTGTTTTGTATAAGTTTAAGTAAAGACCTATTATACTGTATGTCTGCCATAAAATAAAAATTGGTCATAATTTGGAAGGAGGGCAGCACTCAGTCACAGCAGGATGGTCCTGGGTTCGATCCCCGTGTTGGCTGTGAGGTCTTTCCAGAGAAGGGAAGTACAAATACTTCGTTGCTGTACTTGAGTAGAATTTTCAGGTATCTGTACTTTACTTAACTATTTATTTTTGTGCCAACTTTTAACTTTTACTACGTACATTTTTAGCATGAATATTTGTACTTTCTACTCCTTACATTTTCAAATCAGGCTCGTTACTCTTGTTTGGTTTCATTTAAATGAGGTTTATTAGGCCAGTTTGCCGTGCATTTTACCTGTTCCGTATCAGTAACGCGCGCCATCCAGACAACTTGACTGATCGCTTGAGGCTTAAAAACGTAGTAAACACACACAGAAAAGACAATCCCATTGGTGTATTTGTCTCTGCACATGACGCACAACGCGATAGACGCGATAAAGCCAGAGAGAGAGATAATAAGAAACTAAAAGCAGGCGGCAACTCGGTGGGAAATGATGTGGTGACTGCGGTGCAGAAAGAAGCTCAGCTCCACCAAGTTCACTTCAGTTGAGTTGAGTTTATTTCTACAGCGCTCTTTACAGCTCTATAATATTTGTTGTATGATGTGTTTGGGATAGAGGTGATCATCATGTATAATGACGGTGATGACTAGTGGAGCTTTATGTATTCATGTGGCTTTATTTTTCTCTGCTTACGCTCTACAAAACGCTCGGACATGGAATCCAGACAGCTTTGCCCTAAAATGGTTGTTTTGACCTTCGCAATCTTACATGCCATTTATCGTATTTAATTCTGGTAACTTTTCATGAATAACACAAAAAGTTAAGGAAGCTTGCAGTCCCTTCAGCCTCCACTGATATGTTCACTGGCACCGATAACCGGCCGAGCCCCAGTTTGAACGACGTGTCATTTCGCATCGTTTTCTTCTTTCTTCAGGCGTCTTGTATGAGGAGAAGGGAGAGAGGAGAAGCCCTCAGGTGTGCAAGTCGGTGTGGGATTACATCGACCGCCTGCACAAAAAGACCCCCATCTTCTACAACTACATGTTCTCCCCAGAGGAAGAGGAGGTATGACGAGGACGGGACGCCTTTTTACGCACTCTGAAGTCATCCAGGTGCCGCTTTTTGAACTAAATTTTCCTGCCACCACTGTTTTTACTCCCGTCAGGTGCTAAAGCCCTACAGTTTCATCTCCAACCTGAAGGTGTGGGATTTCTACACGGAGGAAACGCTGTCCGAGGAGCCGTCCTATGACTGGGAGCTGGTGCAGGGCAGAGCCTCGGGGACGGCCGAGGAGGCGGGGGCAGAGCGGTCCGAAACGGCAGCGCCCAGCTCGCAGAGACGGGTGGTCTGGCCCTGTTACGACAACCTGAATAAAGTGCTGCCTGATGCCATTACCAAACTGCTGCAGGTCAGTGCTGAACACAGAGCTCCTCTAGCGGTGACGAGACCTTCATGACGTGCTCTGTCCTTCTGAGACAGCTGGAATACTGGCACTGCCAGAAGGACAGAGTGATGAGGAAGGACTAAAAAATACGTACATGATGTCTGCCTGCCCACTTGCCTGTTAGATCATATTCACTAAAAGAATACAGTAGTGGTAATAGTTCCTAAAGATCATATTAAAAAATGTGACCCTCCACGGCAAAACCAGTCGCTTGTCACAATGGAGGTTTCCGAGAAAAACGAGCGTTTATGTTGCGTGGGGTAAAATTTTGGATTTTTTGTTTTTAGTGTTTTGAAACAGTGGAAGGTCTATACTGTACTGTTGTGAATAAATTCAGCTGAAAAACTTACCCTTTCCGAGCGTCTGTGAGTGCTACGGCGATAGTCAACTTCAAAGGCAGATTTCTCCGTTTCTCACTTGCCGTGACAGGAGAAACCCGACTCCTTTGAATGTTGATATCTCAGTCATATGTCGTCCCATTCATTCGATATAGATATCGTTTTGAAGCTTGATTTATGCCCTTTCATGATCCGCAGCAGATTACTATTTAAACAGATAAATAACAGTATCATTGTAAAGTTAACTATGTGAGGGGTTCAAGTGTCATAACCGTCATAACAGCAGTCAAGTGGAGATAAGCTGCAAGCTTGGACGGATGAGGTTGTCCATAGAGCAGCATGTGCGTCACAAAACTGTGCAATAAAGCCAGTTCACGTTTCAAAAGAAGGATTAAAAAAATGAGGACGTGAAGAATATTCCTAAAATAGTGACGTGAAGAGTTCCAGGCTGACGGTGGTGTCGTTACGGGAGGGAGGGCACGCTTGGTACGCAGGTTTGAACGAGGCTGATGATGCTTCACCAGGAAGTGGTGAAAACAAAATGCTATTTACACACAAAAAGTTTTACGCCATAAACCTAGAACTAGGCTGATTCTGGTCTTTAGTCTGTCTGAAGATCTGGCCTTGATATCCGGAGCGGTAGACCTGACTCCGGAGAGAAACTCAAACCCAAAACCTAATATCCGTTGAGGGTTAGGTTTGCATAGTAAGATTTAGAAATGGTAAACATTGCCTTGTAAGCCTGTAACGATATGCGTATCGAAACCGATATCGAATCGAAACTGCTTCGAAAAGGCAGAACCGTGATTCACGACACAACCTTCCAACTCCCAGTTTACGCTTCTAATCTAGATACAGCCCTATGAGCTGTCAATGCTAACAAACTTTTTAAAATTACTGTTATTATTATTTTAAGTTAATATTTTAATACGTAAAATGTTTTATATATTTTATTTAAGATAAGTTGATCAGTTTTCTCCTCAAGCCTCCTCCAGCTGCGTGTCATGTAACTGTTTTCCAATCGTCTGACGACGAGTGAGCAAAACGTTCTACTGTGAGTTCAACAACGTGAGGAGAGGCAGCAGCTGGCTGTGCTGAATTGAATCAGACTGCAGTGCTGGGAGTCGGCGCTAATGTTAAGGAGTTACTTCTTTATTTAAGAATTCAGGTTTATATGAGCGGATTTGGGACTACAGTATGAAAGAATGTAGTAGCGTTTACCAGCAGGTGGCGGTATACGCTTAAATAATGTCCACAGTGGAGTTTACTTCAGTTCATTCTTACAGTATTTTTCTATCAGAGAGAAGAAATATTTCTTTGTTTTTCCTTTTTTATTATTTAATTTGTGGTTTACAGCACAGACAGGAAGTCTGTTACCTCAGAGAAGAGATTTTACAATCATTTATTTAATTGACTTCGGCAGCCATGTATTTTGCTCATATTGTTACATTGATTGTTATTTTTATGAAGTGTTAATAAATAGACCAGTTTTTGGTCTAAAAGATGGAACCGCGTGTCGAACCGTGGCTCAGAAATCGTGATACGAACCGAATCGTGTCTGTGCTGCAGCGTTACAGGCCTATCGCCTTGTATTTTTTCTCTCCTGCTGTGTCAGTGTTATCATGTTGTTGCTGTAAACACCACGCTACGTAATATTCCAGCACGTCTACAGTCCTGATGCCTCTTCTTTTATCTGTGTGTATGTAGGAGGTCCAGACGCTTGAGGCTGAGCTGGGTCACGTGGCTGAGAAGTGGAAGGACACCTGGGACAAGATCAAGACCACGCAACGCACCGAGACCAAACTGGAGAGCCGGGTACGAAATGCAAACCCGTCTCAAATAATCTCCTCAATCTGTCGTTTAGTGTTGCGTCTCCCGGTTGATGTGCAGCATGTCATTGTTTTTATTGGACACATATTTTAACAAAAGTTCAACAAACGTTTTGCACACCATAGGTTTTTTACCACTTTTCTGTTTGTCATAAACATCTTTCTTGTTAAGCAGTGGAAAGAGTTTGAATGAACAACTATAAATGAATATATATATGGAATGAGTGTTTACCGTGTCCAACATCCTGTTAAATGATTATGTGGTGATGTGGTCACATTCTAAGCTGTCTCGATGCATCCCGTCAGTTTTTCCACATTGATATTATAGAATCTAGACGTGTTTAACTGGTTCTGTCCCAGGGACCACCACTCACACTAAGCAATAGTCTGCAACTGTTCACTGTGTGTCCATTAAATTCATTATTCATAAAGTTGACCAAATCATCTGGAAACGTTGTTAAAAAATAAACAATAAAAAGTTCAATAAAAATGAAGGAATTTTTAAAAAGTCATTGCAGTAGTGAAACTGAATCGCACGTCATGGACCACCTGCAGTGCCGCCGCGGACCACCAGGGGGCAGCAGACTGCAGGTTGATAACTCCAGCTATGATTGCCACTGCATTGATTATGTGATTAATTTCACACATTTTTAACAAAGAATATTGAGTGTATTATTAGTAAATGTTAAGTGAGTAGCATGCGTATGTATATTTATTGGAACAGGACCAATTTTAACCCTATCTCAAGCCACAGATATCCGCATACAGAGATAGTTCCTGTTCCTCAAATTGGCAGCAGTGCTAGTTCAAGATGGTAATAAACAGTTATTTCCATTCGCTCCCATTCATTCTAGAATTTTACACTAAAGACTGGCACAAACCCCACACTTTGCGTTGGAGACCAGGACCTAATCCCCATTTAAATTCAAATTCAAATTTATTTATATAGCGCTCTTAACAGCAGTCATTGTCACAAACCACTTTACATATAACCGGCCTAAATACCACCCCAACAAGCAAGGCTGAGGCGACAGTGGCAGGGAAAAACTCCCTCTAATAGGAAGAAACCTTGAGAGGAACCAAGACTCAGAGGGGGACCTCATCCTCCTCTGGGCGACCGGGCGCACAAACATTTAGAACTTCATGAAGTTGATCTTCATCTTCCTTCCTCCTGTCTTCCCCAGCCCTCGTTCTCCAGCTCGCTGCTCATGTCGTCCAACCTGGTGCACCAGAGGCGCTCTCAGGGCGTGTACCTGCAGGACAGCGGCATGAACTCCTCCATTAACCTGGCGCTGGAGTGCGAGGCCAGCGCCACCTCCACGCCCGCAGCTGGACGAACCAGCACCAGCGCGCTCTACTCACAGTTCCAGAGCACCGAGAGTGAGAACCGGTGTGTAACCAGTCCCCAGACTTCCCACAAGACATCTTTTACACCGCACTGGTTTCTGTTCCCAATTTGAATTCGCTCCCACGTTTTGGTTTGGTTTGGATGTTTAACTCTATACCTCAAACCCTGAAGTAGCATCCGCCATATTTTTGTGTGTTAGGTGTAGCATGACACGTGATCACAGTTTTGTTCCCCAGGTTGAGTCTCACCAGTGCCGTGGAAACAAGGGGTCAGAGCACCAAGAGTCTGTTAATTTCTTAAACTCATGCCACTGAAATGTCTGAACTATCGATGTGCCAAGTAGCGCATGTGCCCCAGTTAATAATTCACACTAATATAGGAATATAATTGCGATACTGCAGGAGCGTCTGTGACGTCACTCATGCCGATTTGTAAGAACGTCTGTTTTATTTGATGTCATTTGTGTTCTACTTCTAGGAGCTTTGAGGGAATCTTATTCAAGAAAGGTGCGCTGCTGAAACCTTGGAAGCCGCGCTGGTTTGTGCTGGACAAGACCAAACACCAGGTGAATCCATCACAGACTTTCCACTTTCTGATCAGCTTGTTTGATTAAAGTCCTGGCTGATACTCGCCCATGAATTAAACCAATATGTTGAGAAAACTGAGCAGTTTATATACGTGCTACGTTGGCTCCAGTCTGAAGTCACCACTCTGCGGTGTAGAGGAGCGTTGTGCCCATTTGTTTTGAGTTTAGGCCGTCAATATTTAAAGGTAAAGAGCATTGAACATTGAGAACGTTGTGAAAAGTTCTCAGATTAGACATATCATAACAGCATTAAAATTAGGCTTTGTGTTGGAGGAGTTGTTCTACATTTTTACACCAATTTTTAGCACACAGTCGGTTCGAATCAGGCATGGGCCGGATACCACTGTACTGGTGTACCATGGTATATTTCCATCATATCGCCTCTGCGGTGTGAGCTGCTTTTTAACGCCTCGTCAAAGGTAGAAAGTGAAGGTCTCCCCCACGCTGCGTGAAGCATAGATTAAGACGCCTTGTGTTCACGATGGCAAAAGGAGGTGACCCCCCTCCCCCACCTCCTGAAAGGTAAAAGACTCGAAATAAACATTTGTGTCCTGCTACTATAGTCAGCACCTCCAGCATTGGTGAAATAAATACTGAAGCCCATAGTTATTATGAACTGAATTTTCACACAGTCACATAAAGAGTCAAAACGGCTGCTTGTACTTCGCTGAAAAATTCACCACTGTAGTATCCGGACACATTTTAAAACAGAATTTGCCGTTCAGTATGTCTGCCGTTTCGTGGATTTTATCTCACCAATCCCCTTATTTGCGCCGTTCAGTTACTAAAGTCTTTGGCGTTCCGCTCGAGCTCACGTGGACGTGGAGAAATGGCGTTTTCTCAGCAATAAATGTTGACTTTTTCTTTGTAATGAATGATTATCGGTGCGTGTTAAGTATAAACGCGTCAAACGAGCAGACACACTCACTTGCGTGCCCGTTACGTGCTGTACACGTGTATCAACTTGAAATAAATAAATAAGATAATTATTTCATTTTATTCTTAGTAGTTGCAACAGCAGTAGTCTGTGCTTTTACGTTAACAAAACTATCTACAGCACCATAATTTGGACCATAAGTTAGAAATGGGTCAGGGTTAGGGTTAGCAAGACCGTGATCATTTTCATACCGTCAGAATTTCATGCCGGCCTAGTTCGAATCATCAGTTATCAGTCTTCTTGATTAGTGATAATTGGTGTCAGCCCTAATGAAATATCGGTCGACCTCCTCTTCCCTTATATTTGAAATGCTTGAAAATGTCAATATTATTCCTTCTACATCCTTAAACCTGTCCCAAACTCACTCTCCCTTTTTCTGTCTCTGATTTATTTCCTCGTCAGTTGAGATACTACGACACAAGGCAAGATAAAGAATGTAAGGGGGTAATCGAGCTGGCTGAGGTGGAATCTGTCATTCCGGGCACCCCTGCGATGGGAGCTCCCAAAAACGTGGAGGAGAAGGCCTTCTTTGATGTGAGTGCATCTGGGATTTTATCATCTCCGATCCATATGTTGGATTCTTTGCTTAAAGACCCAATAATATCGGCTCTAAGTGACAGATGACAGACTCTCTTAACGAACTTGCCCAGACTAGCAGGCAGGAGGCTACTGATGCTATGCAAGTGGACAGGGCCAGAGCAGTAGATCTGGACAGGGCTATGCTAAACGTACCTTCTCCTCGTAAGCGGGCTGCGTTTTAGTCCCGTCCTACTTACACCTACCGTGAAAAAGTTGTGAAAAGCTGTTAAACTGCGTAACTTACCAAACTAAGACGGTTTTCACGTTACTGGGTCTTTAAGCTTTTTGACGCACAATTACAGGTGACAAAAATGTCAGTTTATGCAGCATAAATAATCAACACCCTTATTTGTTCCCCTGCAGCTGAAAACGACCAAACGAGTGTACAACTTCTGTGCACAGGACAGTCAGAACGCACAGCTGTGGATGGACAGTATTCAGAGTTGCCTATCGGATGCGTAAAATGGAGAAACTCTTGTGAAAGAGAGACTTTATTCTGACTGGAACGTCGTCCACTGGGGCTCGCTGATGGACATAAGATAAGAGGACTTCCCCAGTGGGTGTAGATGAGACGGAGAAATAGGTCTGCGCCGGTTCAGCGCTGGTGGTATTAATCTTTTTTTTAAAAAAAGTCACACTTCACCCCATTTCAGTGTTTTGGTTTTGTTTGTTTAAAAATGCGCATAAAAATGTAAGAAAAAAAATACAAGAAGCCCTTCCGAGACGATTTGTCGATTCACGGTTTTTCTTCTGTGTTAATATTGTAACTACGCCTGCCCTGGATGTTGTCTGTAGCTATTTGGCATGTTGTCACCGTTTTTTGTGGAGTCAGACGGCACCGGCACACCCGGCTTACAGCTCCAGTCCCTCCTTCCCTTCCCCAATCTCCTGTCAAAAATTACTGCCAGTTTTACTAATGCTACGCAGGGGCTTTAAGCGAATCCCAAACCAAGAGCTCCCATTAACACATCACTCCTTTAAAAGCCATCTCAGCTGAACACTGTAGCCCAAGTCACTAAAATAAGGTTCTGGATTTCAGAATCAAACTTTGGCCCAAACTGCCCTGCCATCGTATTGGCCGGGGGACGAAGTTCTCCTCGCTCTCCAGGTTGGACCCTGCTTCCGCATGCCGTACAAGTTAAAGTTCCAAATTGTCGATGTGATGAACGTACCGTGCGGAAGCAGCGTGTTATGAAAGAGCTTCATCTGTTTTCATTTACAGTGCTTTCCAGAAAAATTTAACCCTGGTCACTCTTTGGCTGAAATTAATGATTCCTAACGGTTTTTGCCCGTTGTCGTTTTACGGAAACGCCAGCCAGAGGTTACGTTCTCACATTTTACCCTGTTTACAAGTACACGTCTATACAATATTCGTCGCCGTTTTACAGTCGGTTAAAGGCAAACGGTAAAAACCACTATTTGATGGTGAGAATCTAAGGGACACTGAAGGAAAAGGAGGGATGTGTTTTGTTGTGATTTGTTAATTTATGCACAGAAGAAAAAAAAATGCGTTTTTTAAGTGAAGAGATGCAAATAAAGGGGGGTTGCGGTTGAACAGAAGGGGTTCCTGGAACCTTGCGGTTTTAACAAATGTATGTTTACACAGAACCAGAGGCTGGAAGAAGTGACGACTGAGTCCCATATTGTGTCTGCTGCAGTAAAATAAAACGGAGACCTACAGATGCAGATTGAAAATGATTTACCCCCAGTTGTTGTGTACTGAATATCCCATATTTACTGATGTGCTCTAGATAGATGGAATGACTTCACCTTTGCCACAGCTGCTGAGATGAGGCTCAGAGTCACGTTCAGCCCGCCTCTGGTTGCTGGGTCCTATCCTGGTGAGAATCAGTGTTTTTAGCTAGTCTGTTACCTTCTAATTTCAGTCCTGTATATAGAGGAGTTTATGTTTGTAATATTCCTTTAGCGAGAGAAAGAGAATAGAGTCTATATAGCTGGATTTGGTGAGGATGCAAAAAAGTGTCACCTTTTAAAAAAATTAAATGTCATTCAGGTCCCAGATACAAAAACTAACACACACACACACACATGTAAAATAGTGTAGGACCGCCAGGTTGTTGACTGAATTCTGAATTGTAGATTTTTTCTTCCGATAACTCCCTTTGTACATAATATTCAGATTTATATGTTTGTTAGTAATTTATTTAACTTTGTCTCCTGAAATATCAAAGTCCTCAAAGCACCACTTAACTTTTGAGTTAGCAATTCCAATATGTGCCATTGTTTATTTGTGTATTAACGTGACTAATTCTTTTTTTTTCTCTAAAAAACCTTCAAATATGTCAAATAAACGATCTGTATTCTTTTTTGCTAACATGATGGTTCTCTCGCAGTACAGATCAGGTGGGGAGTGAATTTTCTCCAGGGACTGATGAGCATCGTTAAAACAGTTTTGTTCTTGTAGGGCCCATTTACTCACATTCAGAGCAGGTCATAACACTCCCATTGCTGCAATAGATTATAACCATCCTCCAGAATATCATCAAGAACAAAACTTCATAACCTTTTTATTATTTATTTTTATGTTTTTTTAATAGATTTTTTTTTCTTCTGAGCCGGGTTCTGTTGTCAATCATGTAATATATTTTTTAGAATTAAAACAGAAACACTCTGGGTTTTACTGCCTCTTCGATTTGTTTCTTTTCATTCTGCTAGATTGTAGTAAAAAAAATTCTTCTACTTTGCACGTCTGACTCACCTTCTAGTCGGCTGCCTTTGGGATTTTGTCCACATTTCAGTGTAGTCAGTTACTGATTAAAGTCAGGGATAAAATATAGCGTTTCTCATCTTTTACCTAGCGGTTAAAACTTTTCTTAAGAACTCCTTAAAAGCTCCCTGATTTATGAAGTAGAGATGCCTGAGACATGTTTCTCTCTTCAAGTTTGAATCATTAAACTTGTATTTTCCTCTCTTTCTCTTACCTCAAATGTTTGTCTCTTCGGCCTATAAGAACTCCCCAAAGTTTATTTTCTGTTGCTGAAACGTCTGGATTAATTCACCTGAAACTTTTGAATTAATTCAGCAGAACATTTTTGTGTTGAGACTTAAATCTAAATATTCCGATTTTCAGTAGTTTTTCAGAGTTTTACAGTAATTGAAACTTTTTGGACAACTGATGGAATGTTCTGGATGACTTGAAATGACAGTGTGACATATTGTCGTGGTCAAAAACGAAAAAGAAACGTAAAATTGTGACTTGGGACAGTATATGAAACAGGACGCAAAACCTCCCAGTTCATTGGATTCAGGGGACTGGAGGTGCAGGGTGGGGACCAACCCTGGGCAGGCACCAGCACACCGCAGGGCACACACAATCACACTCTCAGTCAGACCTTACGGGGCCAATTTAGAGTCACCAGTTAACCTATATTATGCACGCTTTTGGACTGTCGGAAGAAACCAGAGCACCCGGCGCAAACACAGGGAGACCATCAAACTCCCATCCAGAATGACCCTACGGCTGACCGGGGGATTGGACTCAAGACCTTCTCGCTGTGAGACGGCAGCACTAAACACTGCGCCACCCTGCCGCCCGAATATATTTTTGAGTCTTTTATTTCATCTATGACGAATAACGCTTTTCAGCTGGAATTTCTCTTCAGTGTTGGCTGGCAAAAGGAAAAATGCAAAGATTAAAATAACTTACAGAACAGAAAAATGAGGCTGAATGAAGAAATTAATGGCTTTATGTATAAAGATTAATACATGAACACAATTTTTTAGAGGAAAGGTCCTCAAACCTGTGTGTGATAGATTCTTTAGACTGTTGGGCCTCCACACCTGGTGTAGAGCCTAATTACCTACTGAAAGGGCCTACCTTTTAGAAGAATGGTGTCCTAGTGTGGGTTTTGCTATTGGCAAAATACTAAGTGAGTTGTCGTTGTGAACACACCACAGCACATCACACAGTGCACCACAATGAAATGCAACCTCTGCATTTGACCCATCTGTGATGGAGCAGTGGCCTGGGGAGCACTGCTTGGGACGGTATCTTGCTCATGAGTACCCCAAGGGTACTTTTACCTGGTCTGGCATTCAGACCGGCGACTTTCCGACCATTACAGTACCAACTTAAAAGAGCAGAAAAGTTTCATTTTCATTACTGAGGTTAGAGTTATGTTTAGGGTAGCCGTAGGGTTACTTGCAGTAATAATGATATCTATGGTGTTTCCCAAAAAAAGTGTAGTGAAGTAAATGTGTTTGTGTGTATGTGTATATTTCGGAGGTTGTGAGAACCCGCTTACCCCCAAACTATATTAATATGTCCAAATTTTATGGACATTTTCGTATGTGAAGACTGGTACACGTGAGGGAAAATGGCTTTATAAGACAAACTGCAGGTATCATGTGGAAATACTAATAGAGTTAAAAAGAAGTGTTAGCTAACATTAAGTGTAGCTGTAGTGTTTAAATTGTCATTATAGGAGTCAATAGAAGGACCTCGCAAAATGAGTAAGATCCAAACTGTGTTATATACCTTCTCTGTGTGTGTGCGTGGGCGAGTATTTACGGCATTGTGGGGACCTTTTTGTCCCCAAAATCACTTTTAGTCTTTGTGAAGACATTTGAGAAGAAACACGTGAAGAAACACGACTAAAGAAAATGTGGTAGTTTTATTTGAGAAACTAAAAGAGGTCAAAGTTGTGCTTTTGGTTACTGAGTTTAGGGTTAAGTGTAAAATTATATACATCCAGTCATTATGGGAGTCTATGGAAGGACCTAACGAAGACAGTAATACGCAACTGTGTGTGAGTGTGTGTGTCAAAGTAAATTTTGTCATCTCTGCTATATACTGTACAGGTATACAGAGAGACGAGCCGGCGTGGCTCCAGCTTTCATGGTGCAAACAACAAGGAATAAATGAGGCGCATAGAATAAACAATATATACAGTACTGTGCAAAAGTTTTAGGCAGGTGTGAAAAAATGCTGTAAACAAAGAATGCTTTCAAAAATGGAAGTGTTAATCATTTATTGTCATCAATCAACAAAATGCAGTGAATGAACAAAAGAGAAATCTAAATCAAATCAATATTTTGTGACCACCCTTTTGCCTTCAAACAGCATCAGTTCTTCTAGGCCATTTGCACAGTTTTTGAAGGAACTCATTGCAGGTTGTTCCAAACATCTTGGAGAACTAACCACAGATCTATAATCCTATAATCCTACAAAAATAAATATAATGACTATATCCTACAAAATAATATAATGATTATAATCCCACAAAATAATATAATGACTACAAAATAATATAATGACTATAATCCCATGAAAAATCCTTTTGGACTTTGTGCAAGTGTACCTATAAGAATTGATGCTGGTTTGAAGGTAAAAGGTGGTAACACCAAATATTGATTTGATTTAGATTTTTCTTTTGTTCGTTCACTTTGCATTTTGTAAATTGATAAAAATAAAACAATCACGTTTATATTTCTTAGCATTCTTTGTTTATAGCATTTTTTCACACCTGCCTAAAACTTTTGCACAATACTGTAAATAGAATATTAAATAAACCAGAAGTAGAAAGAGAGACAATCAGGATGCAGTATTCATCCCACAACTATGATCTTGAATTATCTTTTACACTGAATGCATTTGGATCTGGTAACAGATCTCAATATGAAAATAAAATGTGATACAGACAGCTTACTGAATAAAAACAGTATCTCTTAAAAAGTCGGACTAACGTCTGCTGGAATGTGTGTAGTAGTATCGTTTCAAATAGGTTCGTCAGACACGACATTCTGACAGCGCAGTTTGTCGTTCTGAACACAATTCCGCCTCGTTTGGGCAGGTATTTTGAAGGGGTGCTGTTCTGTTCCGCCATGTTTTTTTGTCGTGTCTCCGTCGTCACCGCCTTCATCTCGCTTTCGCTTCAGGAGGCAGGAGCGTTGGGTTTGGAGGCAGCGCCGAGGAGAGACATGTCGAACTGCTCTCGGGTGATCCATCACGCCACCAGCCTGCTGTGCAACAACAAGGGCTTCATGGAGCTGCAGCAGTTTCTACATCAGAGTCCTGAGCGCTTTCTGAGATCAACCGGTGAGGATTTCTTGGTACATTATTAAAAATGCCTGAGGTTCGCTGTGGTCCGACACGGACATGCCGGAGGAGTCGGAGGTGATCGTCGCCAAACCTGCTGCGCATATGCAGGAAATACGCCAAAGACGAGTGCTTTCAGTGTCAAGACCTGCATTTGTGCAAATATTTCGTGTATGGAAACTGCAGATACGGGAAAGGAAGGTGAGTGATGCGATCTGTTAAAAGTGACAGAAAAGGGCGTCCTCATCTCCTCCGGTTGCGTTTTCTGAGAAACATCTTCTAGCTGCTACAGCTTCCTCCTCCTCCTCCTCCTCATCCCTCCTCTCTTCATAATTAACTAGGAGCTGCACCGATCTATTAGATGTATAACAATAATAATAATAATAATATTAAGAGGTATTAATAATAATAATTATTATTATTATTATTATTATTATTATTATTATTATGCATTTATAGCGCTTTTTTCACACTCAGAAAACTGACAGCAAAACACTCGGACATCCTGGGAAATTCATTACGCTACGATATTCCTGTGTAAACAACCCTTCGGTATTCAGATGTCCTTCACGAAGTGTGCTTCGATATTCATTAGATCTAGCGAGCCAAAGGATCGATATGAGATAATCATATTTGGAGATAATATCTGGATTAACACAATCTCTTCCTAATTTATATCAAATCACAGAAAGCAATTGAAATATTATTCACGTTTTATTCCTGCCCCTAACGTGCAAATCAAAACAAATCTAAAAGTCTAAAAAATAAAATACACCTCCTCCTGTTCCTATTATGAGTGTATTAAAATTGGTTTGCTGTCTGACTGATGTTTTGGTTTTTATGATGCTGTTGGCTCGCTGATCATTAAGCGATGCATTGCTACATCCCTCATCAGGTTTGGTTTCAGCGCATCACATTAGAATGTAATGAAGGCAATTTAATCAAACGCTTATGCTGCAACTTGTTTGCTGCTTGATTCAAAGCGAAAACTTGCCTGCATTGTCAAATTTAATATAGAAGTTATTTTTCTAATATAAATAACCAGTTTAAGCTGGCTGGTAGTGTTGTTTGAATAAAATATTATTTCTCAGCTATTAAATGGCCTTAATTTGTGGACCTGAGCAGATTGAGATTGCAGAAGTCTTTAGTAGGACATTACATTTTATCCTGGTTCACTGCTATGACAAAAGATAAAGTTAATAAAGTTAACCAAATGCATTAATTAGAAAATAATGCTTTTATTAATATTATCCCAAAAACAAATTGTATTAGGAGGTGTATATAATGCATCTAAGTTTACGCATAAAATATTTATTACACACATTATTCTGAATACAAAAACAAATAATTTATGCACCTGAGAATATACTGCACAAACCACGGGCAGTTGGTGAGCAAATTAGTTAGCCCTGTGATTGAGGGTCAGCAGTTGAAGTCCCGATTGGTAAAGGTGCCACTGGAGGTACTATGAGCATAGTGTCATCCCCCAGCTCCCTGCTAAAAGCTGCCCGCTGCTCTTTCAATGGATGGGCCAATGCAGAGGTCACATTTCGCTGAGGGGCAAAGCTTGTGCTGCTTAAGTATTCAAAGGAGCGTGGTCTGTTCATACCCACTAAAAAAGTTACTCACTTAAATTCACCCAAATATTGCATCTTCATTTTATCCTTAAAATATTTCATAGGATTATAGATGATTATTAAACATGCAAATTGTTTGGAACTCTCCAAATTGAAGGACTTGGTGCATGAATTAAAGTAATCAGAAATATATTTTGTAGCTTTCATAAATCTTGAAGGTAATATATGTAAACTCTTATGGTTTGGACTCTTTAGGAAGGAGTGCAAGTTTTCACGATATCTGTAGTCAGAGACACTACTCCGCCTCCCTGAGGAGTGCACACTCTATGAGCCTATGAGGACGATTCTTCCCTCCCTCCTCTTACAGAACTACTCCCTCACTGCTACAGAGGTGAGAACAAACACCCCTTTGAACACACCCTGTTCACACACACACACTGCTTGACTGCAGAACAGCTTAATAGACACCTCACAATAACCCATGCTGAAGTTACTCATACGTTTTGGCATTACCTCTCTGTCTGAGGTTATTTACTTGCTGAATGTGTCTGGTGCTGGTACAACCCTATGTCAGTTCTCAACTCAAATGAAACGTTTTTCGAACCCCCCTCCAGTCTCATGGTCACCAAGACAGAGTTCTGCCAAAAGCAGCCCCATAGAAACTTATTTACACTTTTTATCAAGCGCTCATATTCAGAGTGACTTGAACTTCCTTATAACTGGGCCAGATTCCCAGGATCAATTTTGGGTTAAGCATATTGCTCTGGAGCCCAATGGTGTTTTTAGGTCCCACTGAAATGACACAACCTACAGTTTTACAGATCTAATATTACAGAAATATTACAGTGCTGGTTCTTACATTATTGTGTAGCCCTATGCTTTCAGTTTTCAGGCTTTTAACAGTTTTTCCCACAGAATGTTAAACATTTCACAAATAATAAAAATAAAAGTTTGGACTCTTTCATCAGGATCAAATCTTTAAAGTAATGAAACCTATGGGAACTGATGATTTGTACATATAACCAGACAAATACACACCTGATTAAACATTGCACTACACAAGCTGTAAAGTAAGCCATAAGACCCTGAATACACATTCACCCCAATTTAAAGGATCTTTGGCATTTCACTTTTTGTGAATTATCTTATTTACTGCATGTGTGTATGATGATTTTCTTGTGTATGACTCACCTTTGGATGTTGATGATAAAGGTTTCATTTCAAGACGAGATATTTCTGTATTCTAGGTACCGCTCCTGCTGTTTGAAAGTCCCCTCGACATTTTGTCACAAATGAGAATATTTTTGCCAATATAATTAGCCTTCATGTACATATTTAGCGTGTGGCGTTTGTTTGGAGACCTGTTGCGCCCATTAAAGTCTAAAGAAGCATCAGACAGTTTAATGAAAGAAGATCTCCGAGTTGTTGTGTAGGTCACTTTCACTTAGTAAACCCTAGTGCAGGCGTAAAGCTGTCAAGGCCAAGCCCTGTGGGAGTGTTTATTGTGATAGGAATTAAAATGAAAAGAAAAACAGCTGTTGTGTCCAAGAATATGAAGCTTGCGCTTCCTCTGATGAAGAGAGCTGCAGATGAACGGATGTTGTGATGTGTCAAAATCAATGAGCTTCAGCTCAGAAAGTGTTCACACCTGGACTTCATAGGTTGGGACGCTTAAAAAAAGAAAAAAAAAAGAAAGCAAAGAAAAAACAAAAAGAAAAAAAAACACCTGTCGATGACTTAAGTTTTCGAGACCAAGGGCCTGTAAGTCTGGAGGTAAAGTGGAACGCTGGTTTGAGGTTTGGAACGAAGAGCAAATAAGAAATTGTCTGAGGTAAATTTGGTAAGTGCATGTGTATGTGTTTTTCTTTTTTGCCTCTATATTTTTTTTCTGCTGCACGCCCAACTGCTGTGTTGTGTCCTCGCGTGCAGTCTGCTCACTACAACAAGGGCTCAGGCTTGTTCGGGCCTGCACGCTTTTATGAGCGCCACCAAGGTGCACTCCTGTGTCAGCACTTTGTACAGGACGACTGCATCTTTGGCGCTAAGTGTAAGCGGCTGCACAGCATAGACGAGTACAGCCGCAGGATGCTGGAGGAGCGCGGACTCAGCGGAGACGTCATCCAGGACCTGCCCTATCTCTACCAGAACATTTACCGCCCCCCAACACACACTGCCCGAGTTAGAGAGGTAGGTAGGCGAGAAAGGAAGTGTAAGGATTTAAAGATTATGATATTTTCTTACACATTTAGCTATGTCAGATAGTATGTCATTGCTGTCGGGGGGAAACCTGGTAAGTCCATTTTTGGTCATTTTTATTTTTTGTCATGAAACAATTCTATTGGGTCAGTTTTCATGTTGGCCTGATTTTAGAAATATTTAACCAATGAAAAGTGTTGAAAATGGCTGGTTCATATATAGTTATATATAATGTTCTTATATTTAGATTGTACGTCGTCAATATATATCATCAATTTACTGAAAAATAACCGTTTTGGACACAGAAGGTTTCCAGCCGACAGCTTATATGCTGGGCTTATTAAAACATATACTTGTGTCTGCATCTGAAATGTACAATCTGCTCACTCTTCCTAACTTGGGGAACAACTCGCAGTTTGAAACACTGAATCTGACCTAGAACTCTTCTAGAACACCCTGAAACAAAACTTAAGAAGATATTGGTAAATGAGACTATAGCATTATTAAAGGCAGGAAAAGGGTCACATCATTGACTCACTGTCCTGGTGCATGAAGAAGGACTGACCAGTGATTTTGATGCCTGATGGAATATCTTGTTGCTGCAGGATGCCATGGCGCCTTTTCTGATTCAAAATTCCAGTCTTTTTAGGCAGATTTCCAACTTAAGATTGCTAAAGTCTAGAATGTGACTGACATCACCTCACAACCAGTTAATAGGACGCCAGGCATCTACTGTTACATAAACGTTCTATGTTATACATTTTTATTTATAGTTGTTCACTAACCCACCTTCCAGTAAGAATTTAAAAACCTGTTGGCTCATGAAATAAATGGAAAAGGTAAAATCTTTGTTATACAAAAACTCAAGACTATCAGTGTTCTTCTGAATCTAACAAACTTGGCATCAGTGACAAGACATGAACCCACCTGCTGCAAATCAGAAATGCAGTGAAGCTTGCTGACTGCTAATCAGCAGATTTACTTATTAACTGTTTAAGTCTTTGTCTAACTGGGTCTGTACTCGGTGTGGCCTACCAGATTATAAATGATCCTAGTGGACTAGTGGATCAACACTTGGCTCAGAACTAAGAAGTCACAGAGTTCAAACTTGGCTGTATCTGGGGTCCAGCCAGACACAAAGGGCGTTTTCTCACTGCACATGCCATTACAGAACTATAATGGAGCCAAAAATAACTAGAACGCTTTGATAATTAGGTTACTTGGTTCCAGTAGTTTTTTAGGATTGCTGCTTTGATTCTTAAACAGCCCACCGCTTCTGCACATATTCAGTATTTCCTTGCACCACACGCTGGTCCTACGCTGTTAATTAGTTAATCAGCAGTATCATTGCTGTGGGTCGGGAAAGTCGAATCCGTGCAGAGCGGTGGTCCGTTAGGACTGGGATTGAGAAACGCTGCTTTACATCATTTTCCATATTATTTGGGATATTTGCTGCTTTTCTTGGATTTTTTGTTTTTATTGTTTTTCTCTTTTCTGTAGCGCAACACTGTCCTATCCATGTGGTATTAACTCATTCTTTGTCTGCTTTTTTCTCGTTCTAGCTGAATCATTTCTTAAAACCAGACGCCTGTCCACACTCATCTCCTTTGTCCATTAGTCATTTCTAGATTAAAAAAAAAAGAATTTCTGCAAACTTCAGTGTGTTCTAGCAAAAGCGCTACATATATCTCTATAAAACCTCAAACCAAAAGCAGTATAATTAGGTCCACACCATGTGCTGCTGGATTCAGTAGCGGTCCTGCCTGAAAGCATGATAACTGGAGTTTGGTTACTGATCCTCTTGCGTTGTAGCACAAAGTAACACTTAGTGTTGTGTGTGCAGTGGAAAACACCTTAATATCCTAAATGGAAACTGGCCCAAAACTGGCTTTTTATCAGTGCGTGTTCTTCTGCTTTTTGCACGTTGTCTTCCATTTCCCCAAAATCATTCCTTTACTCAAGAACAAAAAACTACTGTATGATAAAAATGTTCCCAGATTGTTGTCCTTGCTCAGCCCCCAAATCTTAAGTGGTTCATCAGCTTCAGTCCCAGTATTCAGGCTGGTGTTGTTGGATCGTCAGCTAGTAAATTCATCGCTGAGGCCACAGGAGCCGCAGCACATTCTTGCATCTTTTTGAGAGCTAACAGTGCACGCTCTTTTGTGTTCTTATATTTGAAAACACCATTTGTCTGGGATCGACAGAAATTGTCATTGTTATTTCTGGCTGCTAGTTGTAGCTACACATTTAATGGATGAGGGACAATATAATGATCACTTCGTGGTGCATATTTAATTCTGAATGCAACAGAGAAAGAATTCTGAAAGTTCAACATTATGGCCAAAAGTGTAAAGAGCCCTCTTAGACTCCCAGTGTATACGTAATATATGCAATAAAGAAGCACTTTTTCTGGTGTTTAACATCAGCATATGAGTCTATAAATGCAAGTATGTGTGTGTGTGTGTGTGTGTTTCAGAGAGGATAGCTGAACCAGGTACAGACTTTTCATGTAAGCAGAGGAGAAAAATGAGATCTGTCTCCACTTCATAAGGAAAAACTGCAAGTTTCAAGGTTTGTGTCTCTTGCTGACTCATGCATGCTTCTCTCTCGCTGTCTTTCTCGGCTTCTGCTCATCTCTCTCCCTTTCCCAAGTCACGCTCCCAGCCATGGGATTCCTGTTCAGAACAGTGCATGTGGGTTCATTTTAATCTGCCGTATAAGTGGGAGGTGTACGAGGGCAGCGGCTGGAGAGAGCTGCGAGGAATGGAGGAGAGAGCAGAGAGAGCCTATAGCGATCCCAAGAACACACACACAGGCTGCAGCACACATACACACACACTGGCCCAGGCACGTGCTTACTTCTATGCATTTAAAAGCAGATTGTATATATGATCCTCCGCCTAATTTTGACTCTTTGGTTTCTTTGAATATCTGTTTTTAGCTTGTCAACGGCTCATCGTAGTCATGGGGGAAAGATGATGAGAAAATGATTTATATAAAACAAAATTAAATGAATTTATCTTTGTCATAGGGCTGGGCCATTAATTGAAAAGTAGTCAAAGCCGACATTCAGAACCTCTACTTGAGTTGTCTTTTTAAAATTATTTTAAATGAATTATTTTAAAAATTCTATTAATACTTCTGCTAATGCTTTTCCCAGTGTGTGTTCATGTAGAATTCTCAGAAACACATTTACACTATATTTACCGTACATGCCTGGTCAGTGAACTATGTGGACAAAAACAAACAAAACTCATACCAAAATAATCATTTATTAATTGTAATCTAGGTAAAATGTCCAGTTTATATTGATACTGATTTGAGGTTGCGTCGCCCAGCCCTAACTGGTCAGACCTCCTCCCTCTCTCTCTCTGTTGGTTCAGTCCAGGGTCGAGGCCGGTAGACTTTGTGACGATGACGCGTGAAGGCTGTCAGGTGCGTCGTCTCTCCACAGCCTCGTCCGTCACCAAGCCGCCCCACTACCTGCTGACCACACAGTGGATCTGGTACTACAAGGGAGACCATGAAAACTGGATTGAGTACGGCAGACCGGTGAGACCATACAGCTCCACACTGCTGCTTGAGTGTCAGGAGTTTTCCCTGTAACAAACATCGCTATATTCTTATAAACTGGCATTTATCGCTCACCGCTTAATATTAATCTTAATCTTAATATGAATGACTGAAAATGTTGTTTGTAATATCTTATTCCACTAATAACAGTAGTTGCATTTTCATTTGTGGATGAACAAAGTACAAAGATATATAAAAAAATTAGAGTTGGTCTATGAGGGCCAAGTATGACTTAATTCAGAATTACCATCAAGATACACATATGTGAAACCAAAACCATTCATATATTTATACTGAAAACTGTACACTTACAAGTGAAAGCATTTACATACACCTACTGAAACACTCTCACATAAACAACTGAAAATCTATACCTTCACACACACTACTGAAAACCTCTCACACACACTACTGAAAACCTCTCACACACACTACTGAAAACCTCTACACACACACTAATGAAAAGCTCTCACACAATAACTACTGAAAACCTCTCTCTCACACACACACAAGTGAAAAGCCTCTCACACACACTACTGAAACGCTCTCACACACACTACTGAAAAGCTCTCACACACACTACTGAAAACCTCACACACACTACTGAAAAGCTCTCACACACACTACTGAAACACTCTCACATAAACAACTGAAAATCTATACCTTCACACACACTACTGAAAACCTCTTACACACTACTGGAAAGCTCTCACACACACTACTGAAAACCTCACACACACACATGAAAACCCCACACACAAGTGAAAACCTCTCACACACACTACTGAAAACGCTCTCACACACACACAAGTGAAAACCTCTCATACACACTACTGAAAACCCTCTCACACACACAAGTGAAAACCTCTCACACACACTACTGAAAACCTCTCACACACACTACTGAAACCTCTCACACACACTCATTGAAAAACCCTCACACACACTGAAAACCCCCACACACACACACACAAGTGAAAACCTCTCATACACACTACATTGAAAACCCTCTCTCTCACACACACTACTGAAAACCCTCTCACACACACACAACTGAAAACCTCACACACACTCACTGAAAACCCCCACACACACACTACATTGAAAACCCTCTACACACACACTACTGAAAACCTCTCACACACACTACTGAAAACCTCTCACACACACACACAAGTGAAACCCCTATACACAATTCACTGAAAACCTCTCTCACACACACTACTGAAAAGCTTCCACACACACTACTGAAAAAACCTCTCATACCACTCTTCATTGAAAACCTCTCTCACACACACACAACTGAAAACCTCTCACACACTACTGAAAACCTCTCACACACACTACTGAAAACCTCTCTCACACACACACTACTGAAAACCTCTCTCTCACACACACTACTGAAAACCTCTCACACACACACAACTGAACCCCCACACACACTCACTGAAAACCCTCTTCACACACACACTACTGAAAACCTTCACACACACACACAAGTGAAAAGCTCTCACACACACTACTGAAAACCCTCTCACACACACACTACTGAAACCTCTCTCACAGCACACACAGCTGAAAACCCCTCATACACACTACTGAAAACCTCACACACACTACTGAAAACCTCTCACACACACAAGGAAAAGCTCACACACACTACATTGAAAACCTTTCACACACACTACTGAAAACCTCTCACACACACTACTGGAAAACCTTTCTACACACACTGAAAATTCACACACACTACTGAAAAACCTTTCACACACACTCATTGAAACTCACACACACTACTGAGGTCTCACACACACACACAAGTGAAGTGCCATATAATAATCCAAAATGTCATTTTTCAGTAGTGTGTGTGAGAGGTTTTCAGTAGTGTGTGTGAGAGGTTTTCAGTAGTGTGTGTGAAGGTATAGATTTTCAGTTGTTTATGTGAGAGTGTTTCAGTAGTGTATGTAAATGCTTTCACTTGTAAGTGTGTGCAGTTTTCAGTATATTATGTGAATGGTTTTGGTTTCACATATGTGTATGCGTGGTAATTCTGAATTAAGTCCCTAACGGCCCCCCATAGTTATCAGCAATGGTACAGATGATCCTTTTTGACCCACAGTGTTTATGTTTGGCAGTGAAAAATGTCTTGATTTTTGTGGCTGGAAGTTTTAGTTACCAGTATTCAGTGTGTTTGTGTCACAGGACGATAAGCACCGTGTAACATCGAAAACATCCCGTGAGTTGGAAGAAGATTTTCTAAAAGACAGCAAAGCAGAGGTCAAAGTCATAAAGGGCAACAGACATTACTATATCAGCTTCCAAGGTAACTTTGCAGACGTGCACACACATACACACACACACTTGGTTTTCATTCAGGCAAAATAAAAAAGAACAAAAGGCTCATCTTCCATCTTGTCCTGCTCTTAAGGTTTACATTTTTTTAAGTAAAAGTGAGTGAGTATTTGTCATTGTGAACACACCACAGCCCAGCACACAGTGCACCACAACCAGATGTGACCTCTGCATGGTTAAATCACATCTGGTTGTGGTGCACTGGAATCAGTGAAGGAGCAGTGGACAGCTAACAAGCGCAGTTGGGGACAGCACCTTGCTCATGAGTACCTCAGTGGTAACTTTACTGGTCCTGGATTCGAACCTGTGACCTTCTGACCTTCTTAATTTAAATGCATTGTAGCACATGTTTAATTCTGAGAACTTTCTACAATGTTCTTAACACAAAAAGTGCAGCGTAACGGTAGGGTGTTCGCCCCATGATCAGAAGGTCACAGGTTTGAATCCAGGGCCGGTAAAGTTACCACTGAGGTACTCATGAGCAAGGTCCCGTCCCCAAGCACTGCTCCCCGGGCGCTTGTTAGCTTCCCTTTGCTCCTTCACAGATGGGTTAAATGCAGAGGTCACATTTGGTTGTGGTGCACTGTGTGCTGAGCTGACGCGCAAAGTGATGTCAGATGAACGGATGGTGCAAAGCGATGCCAGGCATTTAATCTTGAATTTGTTTGATCTCTGCTGCAGATATGTACCAGCGGAACCCCAAACACAACACAAAGAGGAAAGTACGCAGGCGGCCACGGTTTGTTTCCATCAACGAGGTGGAGAGCAAAATGGCACAGTGAAGTCAAACACACACACACACACACGCACACACATACACACACATACTAATGCTTTGATGTACTGTGCAGACAATTAAAGGTGCAAAGCAGAAGGACATAACTCTTCTGAGGACGGTCTAATGAAACATGGATCAAGCTGAATAACGACTTCTTATCTGTACTTTAACGTCTGAGCCATGTTCTCTTTCCTTAGGCAACAGTGTTGAGCAGACGTCGAATGAAATGTAGCAGCACTGTTTATAATGTTTCTGATTTCCTAATGATTCATACTTCTGTACTCCTGTTTTTTCTGTGACTTCGGGACATTCCTGAACACTTTGCACTTTGTTTCAAACTGAAATTAGCAGCATTTCTGTGGGGAAATAAGTTAGAGAAGTTGATGTCTGGGTTTAGAGAAGTTTCAGTGTCAAGAAACCTCCCCATCAGTTTTTTAAGAACTGAAGAAGAATTTTGGATAAGAGATGAAATGTCCTCAAGCACCTAAAAGAGGACGAGTGGCCGTGCATTGCGGATCTCAAGACTAAAGGCCATGTGATGTTCGTTCATTCATTTATTCATTCATTATCCCAACCGCTCAATCCCTATCGGTGTCGCGGGGACCGGATCCTGTCCAGAAACCAATCCAGGGCGGGCGCCAACAGACCGCAGGGCACACACTCGCGCAATCACAATCACACACTGACCTTACGGGGTCAGTTCAGTCGCCAGTTAACCTATAGTGCATGCCTTTGGACTGTGGGAGGAAACCGGAGCACCCGGAGAAAACCCACACGAACACGGGGAGAGCATGCAAACTCCACACAGAAAGATCCTACGGCCGTCCCCGGGGTTCGAACCCAGGACCTTCTCGCTGTGAGACGGCACAATGTGACCAGTTATCTACAAAGAGAGGCCCTGGAACACTGGAACGGAATGTACAAATAAATGTTTCTGCTCAAACAAACCGAAATGAGAAGCTTTTGACTTGTCATGCCTGGTGGTAGATGTGTTTTACCCTTGCCTCTGTCACACATTCTTTCAACTTCATGGCTGTCCTGGTTTCATCACAGATGAAGATTTGGTGGATAATGAAAACTGCTTGACACAGTTGACCACAGCTGGACCTCCTGATGTCAGCACAGTTAAGAAAATTCCAGCCAAATCTGACAACCACACAGAATTAAAAATAAGTATTTGCAATATTCTAGAGATTTCTGTTACCTTGTAGTAGAACAGCAGCACCATGTTTTAGGACTTATTTTCCTCTAGTCATTTGTCAAAACCATTTTTAAGCAAAAAACTTACAGTGCAGCATCAATTTGTAAATAAAAAAGAAAAAACTGAACGTCTGATTGTGAGTTTGTGTAAGTGTTGTGTAAGCATATGTTTGCTGTTTAATTATACCACACATTCCAATTTAAGTAATTCAGATTTGAACAATTTAATTACATTATTAATATAACTTGCAATCAGGAGAAATGCATGACTGTGCTTTGTGACACCGCAAAAAACACATCAGTCAGCAGTAACTGGCTAATGCTAGGGTGGAAGTGGTAACGTGTTTCTCACAATTTCATTACATTAATCTACAGGAGTCATTCAATAATGTTTAGTCAGTACCATTAAAAACCTACTTTCAGTAAAAAGCTTACTTTTGCTGCGTTATGTTGGTGCTAAAGCTGCACTCAGTTTGACGAGGACGCGTATACATGCTCTACCTGTACCTGTACACTAGGGGTGGGTATCACAATACGATGTATATATCACGATACATGGGTCACGATATGACTCTATCACGATATATTGCGATACTATACATATTGCGGTTTTCTACAGTTGACTGAAAATGTAAAAACAGAGCTGAAATGCAAGTTGTTGTGTACGATCTGGGTGCTCTTAATGGATCCCATTACATTAATAATTCATCCAAAACAGCATATTGAACTAGTGAACACCAAAAACGTTAAGATAAAGTGCATACGATTGAAAATTAGAAATTAAAGTGTCCAGTCAGTTATCTGAGGCTGCTTGCGGTGCACAATTTTCCCTCTTGGAAAATATTGATTTTTGGAGCTAGAAATCGATATAGTATATCGTGAAAGGAAATATAGCCCTACTGTACATGCACTTTGAAGCAATATTGATGCTTCTGTTGGTGGTTAAAACTACACTGCTACACTTTGTAATTGAAAATACCAACTCTTTCCAATATGGTCAGTCTAAATGAATGCACTCAAAGTACTGGTTACTTTTCATAACTACGGTTGATATCTGTTGAATAATTATTCCGTATTTTTTTCTTTGTGAAGTTCATAATAGTACAATGTACCTGCTGGACAAGAATTCAACTGCTTTAGTTTAGTTTATTATTTAGTTAAAAGCTGAACGTGAGATTTTATTGGACACTTCCCCCCAGTTAAAGCTGTCCAGAGCGGCCCATTATCTCCGGTAAACTAGGAAACTAGAAAAGAAACAGATACAAAGTCATCCTTAGCTGAAATTAAGAAATTGTCAAATATAAATAAGATGCAAATAAACCAGAGCAGTGTTTGGACTCCATGTGGGGCCAAGTGAACTCTGCCGTTTATCAGATACGTTAAGATTAATATTTTGTAATAGTGTACAAATAATACAAATAATGAAATAAAAGTCATAAAGGAATCGTAATCATTGTAAGACGACTCCTGTAGACCACACATCTTGTGCATGCTGAAGCAGCTAAACAACAGGACATATGACTATAGAAGACTGAAACCAATGCAAGCAACCATCATTTTCCTTAGGTCATCCTTTAGGTGTCACTATTTTGCCCTTTTCATTTCTGCATCTCATTGTCATCGTTTCCATCTTTTCTAAAAACATAATATTTGCCGGATTAACTTTTTATACAGCATTTCCGAAGATGGATGATGAACAATAATAGATACAGAAGAAAGAATCTACTTATTAGACCGCTTCTACAATTTGAGACCCCTCTGATTACATCATATAGAATATTTTGTCATTACTATTAATACAGAAAGATATTTTTTTAATTTTCATATTCGTAATGTGACATTAGCATGATTGCATTTCTAGTTTAGTTTGTTTTAAGTTGAGCTCTTAGGTTATTTGTTAAATATAGTCTCTTAATCATTTCCGAACAATTTCAGGGACAGTTTTCCTGGAGCAATCTGGGGTTAAGGGCCTTGGTCAGGGACCCAGCGGTGATTCCTGTCATTCGCATCCTTCAACCTTTAATTTTATATTTTTATGTGCAGTTTATTTTATTATTCTTTGTATCGTTCAGTGTGTCTCACTGTAGATCTTCACCTGTAAGTGTAAAGGTCTCTGATTACTGTTGCTTGTAATACCTAATGTGTACCAACAGGTGGCGACAACGTATTAAGAGATGCGGCTGGCAATATCGATTAAGGTGTTTTTCGGAGCTCAAATCCTTTGCTTTTACACTCTAACCTTTTTAAAATATTACAATTGCAGTCTTATCTGTCATTCCTAACTCATGGCTTCCTTTTTGCAGTAAAAGACCTGTAGCTGTGTCATAAATCAGTGGTGCAGTGTTGTTCTCACTATGGAAGAGCCGGAGAGAAAGGTGGGTTTATACGTCCATAAAAACGTTTATAAAATATCAATATAAATCTCTTACCATAACTAACTAAAACAGTTGTGAATGAATGAGGACTGGATTAAACTTGGCTGTCGACTGATGAAAGTGGGAGCTACTGCCGGCAGCGTTTTATTCTGTACGTCCCTTATGAATAAGTTGAAGGGGCGGGGCCACGCGCCGGACGACCGAATACCGACACGGCGCCGTTTTTTCCGCCACGGCTCACTTTTATTTGATCATAAAAGGTAAAGGAAACGGAAAGAACCGACAGAAGCCTGCACTGGACCAGCTGGAATATTTATTAATTGAACACCGCGCCAGCCTTTGTGTGCCATTTCCACCGGCACCGGGAACCGAAGCTGGAGCGTCGAAACGTGTCGAGCATCGCCAAGGAATGAATGGAAACCGCGCACCTGCCCCACGGAACCTGGGAGAAATAACCTGGAATTATATTATCAGGGACGAGGAATAAGGGAATTAGGAAATAACGTGGAGCACATTAAGGATTTGCTGCGTCTTACTGGTGACCACCGATGCAATGGCTTTGTGACCGTTAAATGTGTTTTTTTCTAGCATCCCCTTTACGGCCGTTTTATTTTTTGGACATATTTGACGTCCCTTTGGAGCCGCGTTTTTAATATTTGGGAGAACTTGCACCGACACCGGGAAGAGGTGTGACGAGCGCGCCTCTAAATGTCAGGTAACGGAGAAAAAAAATCTGTGGCCTTTCATCTGTGCATCTGTTCGTTTACATTTCCCCGTTAAAGAATAATTAATGACTATTTGTGGCTATTAATTAATGACTGTTCTCGTGCATGTTCTGTGCTAAAGGCTGATGGTGTGATGTGGAGGCAAGAAGCATCTCAGGGCCACGCCACATATGATCAGTATGCGGCTCGTTCTCGCCTCTCTCCATCCTCCCTCATCCTTACATCGTGGATCTGACACAGTCCCCTTTCCGTTATCATACAGCATCTATATTGTCCATTATACAGGGGGGAAAGGCGGGTTATAACCTTTAAATAATCAAAACTGTCCAATACAACCCTCCAGAATAATCATATTTGGGGAAATGGGTGAAGATCTTTGACGTGCCCTAGCGTTCAGCCCAAAGTAACGCCCTTATTGTAGTCTATAGGTATCTAATCTCACACCCTTCTACCTTTGCTCTGGTTAGAATCAGAATTTAATTTTTGCTAAGTGTTTTTCACATACAAGGAATCTGATTTGGTGATTTGCTAAAACAGGAAGGACTTTTTTTAAGTACAAGATATACAAGATAATAATAATAAGAGTAAGTCCAAGAATTAGCATGGACAGATCACAGAAGGAAGAAGTCATGACATGAATGTGTCAGAAGTGGAGGATTTGTGTGGTGCATTAAAAATAAATAACCAACTGTACAGTGTGTACTGGAACGTGAAATAAGAGTTCACAGTATGAGAAGCATGATTTGATTATGGAGATGGAGCAAAAAACACAGTACGCACAGGAGATGCATTAAGGTTACAAGGTGGGAGTTGAGAGTCAGCTACAGCCAAGCTACTGATTTAATATAGTAGTTAGTGCAAGTCATTTGTCATGATAACCTACATTTCGGAGGAGGCTGCAGTAAGTGTGTTGAATTTCATGCTACCGTCACTACTGAATGAGTTATTTGTGTAACCCCGGATTAACATGCAAGTCTGTGCCAAATTTGCAGATTAATCAGGCAGAGACTTGGACTCGAGAGTAAAATGGAGTGATTGGGCTTTTTCTTCTTATTTGCAGAGATGCTGGGAAGCAGGAGGACGTCGTGCGGGAAAACAGGCGTCCGGCCCGGAGGAATCTGGTCGGGTTCGGGCACAATGTCATAAATAACGAGGGGGAATGGAGAAGTCCACCGGGGCGCGCACCGGGTCGAGGCTGGTGCTGATGCTGGCGACCCTGCGGCGCCTGACGGGAGGATGTATGCTGCTTCTCATCACTGGGATACTGATCTCCATAGCGACGACAAGCACACCTGTGTCAGGTATGACTGCTGTCACGTGATGGAGGATAACTTTCATTTTCAATTTAAGGCCACCGTTATCCACAGTGATATTTTTCCTAATTAGACGGCAGCGTTGGAAAGATACATTTACATGGTAGCTTTTAAGTTTAACAGATTTTTCTCTACTGAGAAGCTACTGAAAAAGTATTTAAGTTAGCAGTGTTCCGAATTATAGTTAGCTACTCCCCGACGCTGACATAGTGTCTGTCTGTTATCCGTGTGCAGTCTCAGTGCCGATCCAGTAGGGAGTCTCCCTCCCCAAATAGACTTGCACACAGACATTAATCCTGGATCGTTGCACAGACCCTTGATTACTAGATAAGACTCACTTGAGTTTTACCTCACACAGAGAAGGTCCTGGATTCGATCCTTCGGTCGACCATAGGGCTTTTCTGTGTGGAGTTTGCGTGCTCTGCCCGTGTTCATGTGGGTGTCCGTCCGGGTTTCCTCCCACAGTCCAAAAGCATGCACTTTTGGTTAATTGGCAACTCTTAATAGACCCCGCAAGGTGTGACTGTAAGCGTGATTGAGGGTGCCCTGCGGTGTGTTAGTGCCTGCCCAGGGTTGGTCCCCGCCTTGAGCCTGTAGTTCCTGGAATAGGCTCCGGTCCCTACCGAGAATCCGGTTGGGATTAAGCAGTTCAGATAATCAATGAATGATGTTTTTGCGTAGTCTTTGCAAAGTATTGTGAGGTCTAGCACTGCATTCTGAGCGTCTTTCTGTTCTGCCTTCCTGTGCACTCACCATTATTTCGTGTTTCTGGATTATTCTCAGTCTTTGCCCCACAACTTTGGTTTTGGTAGTTTGCCTCTGCCTTTTTAAAAAATAACTCTTGTATTTTTGCTTTGGTTGTTTTGCAGTCTGCCTCTACTGGTTTTGAACTTTGTCTGTTTTACACCAATTTTGGCAAGTTCATTCTCCAAATATATTGTGTGTTCACTGGGTTTGCAGAGTATTCATGACAATCAGAAGATCTTTCTAGAATGACTTTATTCACAGATTGCAGGGACTGTCTACCTGAAGAAGCTTGGGGTTAAGGGCCTTGCTCAGGGGCTGAATGGCCATAGATCTAGAGCTAGGATAGAGCTAAACTCAAGCCCATAACAGGTGGATTGTTTTTGTTGGGACTGCATGAGTATCAGTTCCCAAGACCACCACCATGCCAGTATTATTTAAGCTTCTTTAAGGTTTCTTCATATTCTTCTGCCTCTATCTTTGTGTAGCATCTTTGCGTCTGTGAAGCGTGAAGGTCACACAAAACATCTTGTTTGTGAACTTAAAGCGGCATGAAACCCTTTTTGTTTGAGTAAATCTTGTCCCTCACCACAATTCTTGCTGTTGCTTTAAACAGGGGGAGGAGTGGAGAGATGATGGAAACACTCCAACATTGGGCCTTCATACTAGTGACGTTTTAGGGGGAAACTACCAAACAGAGCAAATCTCATATTTGGCCTGATATATAGACATATGTGTTGCTGAACTTCTCATTAAAAAGCAACAGTTCGTGAGTGTTAAAGGTATTGCTACCAAGACACAAACAGTCTGAGCTTCGATTTTTGATGTCTAGCCCTCTGGCAGCGTGTGGTTATAAATAGCCATCATGAAGTATTTGTCTTTATCAAGTGCTTGTGTAACGAGAGCGTGAGACGGTTGGCATGGATCTAGAAGCTCACGCAAAGACACACTCATGCTCAACTGAGAATTCAAGGTATAGGAATGGAACTAGAAAGCTACACGTTTTGTGGCTCCAGCTGTACCCCGTCAGCACATCAGCACTGTAAATGAATCGTTGGTTCTTTTATGTACCTTCTTGTCTGTTCTCTAATAGAACATTTCTGAACTCCTGGTGGTGGTCTTGTGACTGCTGATTTGCTGCTTCATTTGCCTTTACCTCAGGGTTCTTAAAAGTACAATTATGTGCCCAGTGTCTGTAAAAGATTCACAGTTTACTCCTTAAGGCCCATGTCTGTACTATACAAGGTACTTTTCTGACAAATTTACCTTTGGGTGACGACATGATACCTCCATTCCTCTCTGTGTAGACAGACACACAGACAGAGAGAGACACAGGTTGATAGAAGAGTGTTTAGAAGGCAGATGGCCGTTTGGCTCGAGATCAGACAGCACAGTGCGTATATGGGAAGGACAGAGTCTTTGGTCTTTTCGAGTCCGCCCCCCCGTCCCGCTGGGTTTTGGTGGAGAGTTATACAGCAGGGGCAGTGAGCAGTCCGATCACAGGGAGTGTGTTTAGGCACACACACACATACTCAAATGTACAGACTAAAAAATACACAGATGGCTCAGTGTGATGCCCGCACATGAACACACACAGATGGTTGAGTGTGTCACCAGTGAATAATATAGTCAGTGCATTTAACAGGGCTGCACAATATATCGTTCAACGTTGTTGCTGTGGGTGGCGTGGTGGTTAGCGCCAACGCCTCACAGCAAGAAAGTATTGGGTTCAATCCCCAGCTCAGTCGTGGGGTCTTTCTGTGTGGAGTTTGTGTGCTCTCCCCGTGTATACATGGGTTTCCTCACACAAGCAGTTTACTCTAAATATTGCCCCATAAGATATGATTGTGAGTGTGTTTGTGTGAGAGTGTGTGCCCTGTGGTGTGTTGACGCAAGGCGGGGACCAACCCTGGGCAACACACCACAGGGCACACACACTCTCATTCACACCTTACGGGGTCAGTTTAACCAATTCACCTATAGTGCATGCTTTCTCCAGCGCACCCGGAGCAAACCCATGCTAACACAGGCAGAGCTTGCAAATTCTACACGGAAAGACCCCACGGTCAAGCCGGGGATCAAACCCAGAACCTTCGCGCTGTGAAGCGCTAACAGTGCTTAACACCGCACGACCATGCCACCCACGATGACAATGTTGTAACCACCGTGCCGCTCCCCTGTGTAACATCATGTGATGCAAATTAAACCAAACCCGTCATGCGACAACTGTTTGATACAAAAGAAAAAAGACAGTTTTTTTTCACCAATAACCTTTCAAGAGAACTGAGTATATTGTAGTATAATTTACACTAATTTGACTGTGATGGTGTGGTGGTCTGTGTGACTGAAACACTGTGTTGTTGAGCATGAGTTTGGGAGTTTGAATGCCGGAATTCCACTGTTTGGGCTCCTGAGCAAGACCTCAAATCGCTATTGCTCCAGGGAGACTGTCCTGTAATGAGCAAATGGAAGCTGCTCTAGAAAGCAGTGTCTGATAAATGCCGTAAGTGTAGACATTTAACTTTGAAAAATGCACATTTCCCTATAAACAACCATACACTTCCATAATAAAGTATCTAAAAAAAATAATACAAAAATTACATAGAGCAATTCTTAAAAAACAGAGAATTTTGATTATTTTTCCAATATCATGCAGCCCCAGGTTTTTGTGCAGCAGTATTTAACGCACTCACTCACTAATCCACTCACTTGTACATGTGCATGCATGAGCACACTTCATTAGTTATGATTTCCAATGCTGTGATAATGCAGCGATGGTGAGCTACAAGCCCACGACGCCTGAGTGAGTGAGATGGAGAAAGAGAGAATGATACTCCTCTCCCCTTCCCTCTCTCTTCCTCTTCCTCTCCCCTTCCCTCTCTCTTCCTCTCCCCTTGCCTCTCTTCTTTTCCCCTTCCCTCTCTCTTCCTCTCCCCTTCCCTCTGTTCCCCTTCCCTCTCTCTTCCTCTTCCTCTCCCCTTCTCCTCTCTTCCTCTCCCCTTCTCCTCTCTTCCTCTCCTCTTCCCTCTCTCTTCCTCTCCCCTTCCCTCTCTTCTTTTCCCCTTCCCTCTCTCTTCCTCTTCCTCTCCTCTTCTCTCCATCTGATAGCTGGCATTAATGATTGGATTTACAAGGATCAAAGGAGTTGGACTGCAGACAGTAATAATGCCATTATGTGGTGCTATTCTTAGATACCCTTCTGTATTTTTTGTGTCTTCCTTTTCCTACCTTTGTGTGTTTGTGTGTGTGTGTGTGTTTGTGTGTGTGTGTGTGTGTGTGTGTGTGAGAGAGAGAGAGAGAGAGAGAGAGACTGAACTGATTCTGCTAGAGTGAGAAATGCCTGTGAGCTCTCGCTACTGTGTCTCTGGAATACTGATGAGGCTGTCGGCACGTGACACACTACTGCAACACATACGTACGCACAAACACACACACACACACACACAGCATTGCCATGGAAACACCTTGCCTGACCACGCCAGAGAGCCATCCTGATTACTGAACCCTAATACACTGTGATACTTGCTGTGGTGCGAGTGTGTGTGTGTGTGTGTGTGTGTGTTTTGTAGTGGAGCTGTGTTCTCCACAAGGGACACTTACGTTAAGTAAGATAGAAGATAATTACTGGAGCTGCTCTCTACCGTATTCTCAGCCGAGCTCGTTTTGACAGCTTGTCATGTAAACGAAAAGTGAAAAACATTAGATTCTGTTCTAGAATGTTTTGCAGTCACGCTCTCAGGAAGTGTAAACCTAACCCAAAGTCAAGAAAGATCCTAGTTTAGTCAGTGCTGTTGCTTTTACGACGTTGCGACAGTCATAGTTTGCGGCCACATCCGTCTTACCGGGGTGTGATTGTTTCTGCCTAAAACCTTCTGACAGGATGGAGCACGTAGATGAGTTCCAGGATGGCAGACTGTCTCTCTGGCCTGAAGGTTGAGGCGGAATGACACACTGGCCCACAAACAATGCCCGGTGCTGCCAGCTTCCCACACTCTGCCTGTTTCATTCATGCAGCTTTACTACCCACTGACTCTCTCACTCGCTCTCTCTCTCTCTCCCAGCGACTCACCGTCCCACCGATGTGTAGCTCGTAACAGAGAAGAAGCTAGAAACTCAGCCTGTGATAAACGGAGGAAAGTCGTCATAGGCCGCCCACTTAGGTTTAAAATGTAGCTGAAAGTGAACACACCACAGCACAGAACACAGTGCACCGCAAACAAATGTGACCATACACTTGACCCATCCGAGAAGGAGCAAAGGATCGAAACCCGGACCAGTAAAGGTACCACTGAGGTACTCAGAGCAGAGGGTCAAATGCAGAGGTCACATTTCTCTGTGGTGCACTGCGTGCTGTGGTGTGGTGAGTTCACAATGACAAATAATCACTCACTTTCACTTTTCTTTTGAATTTTATGTTATATTTAACCCTGGATAATGTTAAATGCTTTTGACTGAATGCCATCACTCGTCGAATTTGGACTGTATATCAGTGACTACATTTTTTGTGTGGGCAGGACATGCACTCTGACTAGTACTGACCAGTGTTTAATCATCTGTCACATTCCTCTCATTTCTTTATTTTAGTGGAGCCTCCATCCAATCTATCCAAACGGGACCTTGGTGACTTCCCAGCGAAGGCCCGCTTACCTCCAGCTCCGTCATCTTCACAGCAGCGCTCGGAGAACCCACGACGCCGTGCCCACGTTCCCTCGGGCACCAAGCGTTCTGCTCGTCCTGGTCAGCACACCAACGTCTCCGCCATAGCGCCCACCCCTTCCCTCGGCACAGATGGTGGGTCCGGTAATCTAGGAGATGGCGCGCATGGAATTCATCTGCTGTTACGCCCACCGGACCTGCTGACCCCCAGTCAGATGCCCCCTCTCCAAGGCCACAGCCCACCCACACCGACCCCTCCCACACTGGTGGTGCCTGAAGACTTGTACCCCGCCCAATCTGCCGAGGTGGACTGGGGTTCCGGAGATTATTTGGAGACTCTGACCTTCATGGGCTCTGAGGGGGAGGAGTTTTCTCTAGTTACTACCCTTCCCACCCACGGCTATGACCCCTATGACCCTGACAGTGACCTAAACAACGGGGTCAGCTACAACACCGCCTTCCCCTCCCGGCCTGTCCTGACCCTCTCCTCTAGGGCCCTCCTCCCCAGCGTAACTGTGAGATATGATGCCAACCTAAGGACTGCCCACCCTACCGATCCACGCCTCCCCCACATCCCCGACTCCAGCCAGGAGAACGCGGAGCTGGATTTCGATTGGGCGGAACTGTACCCGATCGAGCCCACTGAGATGTTACTTCCAGATATGAACAGCATGGAGTACTACAACACACTACAGGCCAAAGAGAATGCAAGTGCTGCTGGGAACCGGACGCAACCGGTTCGCCCGCACATCATCCCTACCACCACCCAAACCCACCTCGCTGTCCCAGCACGCACCCCAGTTCCCTCTTTGGATGTGAGCCCTGGTGTAGCACCAGACCAAATAGACACCCCTCATCCCACCCCTGCCGTCATTCCCACCCCACCCCAGAAGCCTGCGCCGCCCGCTCTTGCTCCTACAGACCGCCGAAAACCCTACGGAACCCCCTCTGTGCCAGGGAAGGCACCTACTCGCCCGTCTGCGTTCGGCCCGAAAGCGGGTGTTTCTCAGGCCACTGTGCCCTCAGACCAAATCCCACCGGGTGTGTCGCATGGTCCGGACGTACAGGCTGTCACTCTCAAACCCCCTTCTCATCCAAAATCCCGCACTACCACCACCACCAGACCCACCACCACTAGCACCACAACTACCACAACCACTCTCTCTACAAAGTCCCTGCATCCCCCGACTCCCAGAATCCCTCTCTCCATCGCGCCTCGCCAGTACGTCTGCAACATCACCAAGCCAGACATGTATCTTGTCAGAGTGGGTGAGTCTCCATTTTCCTTTAGTTTCTCAAAGAGTGTAAATAACAAGTTTCATCCTGATACGATATTATATTGATTCATTGGATGTCTGCCGATATCACAAAAAGTCTGCTACCATTTATGACTCTGTCGCAAATGGTACCTCAGTCGCTTGTCGCAACGGAGGTTTCCGAGAAAAACGACCGTTTATGTTGCGTGGGGTAAAATTTTGGATTTTTCGTTTTTAGTGTTTTGAAACAGTGGAAGGTCTACACTGTACTGTTGTGAATAAATTTCGCTGAAAAACTTACCTTTTCCATCCTAAAAATGTGACTTTCTTGAGGTGAGGAATTCAATTCCAGCAGAATGTTAAAAGCTTCTGTTTTGACCGCTCTACTTCAATATTTAAATAAATAAATAAGTCTACTGGTTGACTAGCGTGAAGATATTTCTCCGGAATCCATCTTCGTCTCCCGAGTTCAGTTAACTTAACGCAGGTAGGCTATCCGTGTGGCTGTGAATTCAGCGTAGGCTACCGTAAATGCAAACGTAGCCACGACCGCACTAAGCGTCTGTGAGTGCTACGGCGATAGTCAACTTCAAAGGCAGATTTCTCAGTTTCTCACTTGGCGTGACAGGAGAAACCCCACTCCTTTGAATGTTGATATCAGTCATATCAGTCATATGTCGTCCGATTCATTCCAAATAGGTATCGTTGAAGCTTGATTTATCCCCTTTCATAACATAATACCATTTTGAAAATTTGAGAGAAGCGACTGGTTTTGCCATGGAGGGTCACATTTAGATTTTCATTCAATTCAGTTCAGGAGCTAGCAGTCAGTATTAGACAATATTATATGCTGATGAAATAGTCAGTTTTATTCATTCAAATCACAAACGGCACCTAAAATATTATTTATTTAAGTTTTTATTCATGAGCTACCGTTTGTGTTATCATGCTTAATGAAAGTTGTAATAAAATCAGCAGTCTGCTCGACAACTCAATTCTCAATCATAAATAACCTCCAGCTTACACTTTATTATGTCACAAGCACACTTCAGATTGCAGATTTGTGGCAGTCTGATGAACTTTGAACTCTTGTTGACTTATGCAGGCATGCCCAGTGGAGCCTCGGTTCCATTTGCTAAAGCTCACGTGAAAGAGATCCTGAGACGAGAGTTCAACCGCTCAGTAGAGCTGCAGGTACGCATATTTCAGCACCACTGACGTCTTAGCACATCCAGTTTTTTTGGTTCCACACTGGCCAGAAAATCTGTAAAATACAGTATGCACTGCTGTACTGCATGAAGGGAAAGCAGAGAAATCCATTTGTTCAATAGTCTGCTTACATTTACAATTACTTTAATTAGTGGGTAGACCATTAGATTTCCATTATGCAGTGCTGTTCTTAAAGCTCCACACAGTCTCATAGAGCTTCATGTTGGACGGGCGAATATTAATGAATGAAAATTAATGAGGGCTCGTTAGACTCAGTCTTGCCACTAGCTTTTGTTAATTGTTATTTTCTGACAGTGTTAGTGATGGAGCGGGCCTATAAGGCTATGCAGAAGAATTTATTAACATTACACAGATGAGTTCTTTGTGGATATCAGTGTAAGTGAATAATGTGTTTAAGCTGTACAAAAGCTTTTCTAAACATATTAGGTGAAGGCATGTAGTCAATAGACACAGGCAAATTATTGCAACAATCCACACTGTGAGTCAATGTTTAATCGAAATTGCAAGTATTATTTTTTTATATTTATATTTGAATTTATTATAATTATTATTCCCCGTAAACACCTGTGGCAGCTGGTATCGTAACGGTTAGGGCTGGTTCGAATCCCAGGACGAGAAAGGTACCACTGAGGTACTCATGAGCAAGGTACCGTCCCCATGTCAGCTGCCCACTACTCCTTCAAATACAGAGGTCACGTTTCATAGTGGTGCATTGTGTGCTGTGCTATGGTGTGTTCACAATGACAAATAATCACTCACTTTCACCATAAACATGTAGCTACAGTTTCCTGGGAAATGGAATTTACAACAAATAACATTCTCACATTAACAATACACAGTAACAACACAAACAGTGAACAATAACATTAATGACCAATTTTGCAGTTACAAAGAATGTTACAAAAATGCACCCCCATCCCATTCATACGGACACAGGTACCAAGTCGCCAACACCACTGGTCAATGATGCTTTGCTCGATTTTTGGGGATTTTGCAAGTTATTGTAGCTAGACATTTGAGGTGTGGTGGGAAAGATGATGAAACCTTTGCTGGAAATGTAATTCTGAATGCAGTTATGAAAGAATTTTGAATATCAGTCAGCAGTTGCTAAAGATATGGGTGATGATATTTATGGCACCTGAATTGTACATCTTTATGTCTCTCTGGCTACTGGTGAATAACTTTAAACCTCCACGATTACTTTAAGGTCCTCAAAGCCCCACCTAATTTCGTCTTCCGGGCGGTGTCTGGCCCTCTGGTATACACTGCGGTGTCAATCATCAACACCCTCCGCCAGTCAGCACGCAGCACCTCCTCCTCCACCATCATGGCAGTCACTCCCATATTTGCAGTTCCTGACTACAAATATCAGGTGCACTCAGGTGAGGACACATCGCGTAACTAAGCTAGAGCTACACAGCATTAAATAGATGTTTCAGCGTTATCAGGGCATTGAAGGTTTTTAACTGTTCCATCAAAGTACATGGGAGATGTTATAATTATAGATGTAATTAATCTAGGAATGTTTTTATACAAATCAATGTTATGGCCAAGTTTGATCCAAAATTCCATTGGTACCTCTGGTGCATATGCTTATCGGACTGAAACCTGGTTGACACTCTGTATGGTCCTTCTTAAAACATGCCTGTAAACATTAATTTTCACATAATTTTGCAATTTAAAGACAGTGGCTGGTGCTTGTGTTAAATGCCCTGCTAAAGCAGATTTGAGGACAAATAAAGCAACGAGTGAGAATAAATCCCATGGTGTGCTCAACAGCAAGTTTGGTTTTAAACAGTGTCCAGATGGAACACATTAAAATAAAGTTTTGTGCACATACTGGGCTGATGAACTTTTCACCACAGCACAAGCAGTCTGTACAGCAAGCATTATTTTGTAACTGTTTAATTATGAGCTCTTCTGCTGTAAAAGTCTGCTGTTCATTATGAATGCAATGGGAAATGACAAGTTAAAAACTAAGATATTTTTAAACATTCTTAACATTTCAGTATTAGTGTTCCAGTACCATACATACACTACCAGTCAAAAGTTTGGACACACCTTCCCATTCAATGTTTTATTCTTTATTATCATGACTATTTACATTGTAGATTCTCACTGAAGCCACTATGAATGAACACATATGGAATTATGTAGTAAACAAAAAGTGTGAAATAACCCACAACATGTTTTATATCTTAGATTCTTGAAAATAACCAGCCTTTGCTTTGATTACTGCTTTGCACACTCTTGGCATTCTCTCGATCAGCTTCATGAGGTAGTCACCTGAAATGGTTTTGCAACAGTCTTGAAGGAGTTCCCAGAGATGCTGAGCACTTGTTGGCCCTTTTGCCTTCACTCTGAGGTCCATCTCATCCCAAACCATCTCGATTGGGTTTGGTCAGGTGACCGTGGAGGCCAGGCCATGTGGCGCAGCACTCCATCACTCTCCTTCTGGGTCAAATAGGCTTTACACAGTTCATTCATAGTTTTGATGCCTTTAGTGAGAATCTACAATGTAAATAGTAATGAAAATAAAGAAAAAACATTGAATGGGAAGGTGTGTCCAAACTTTTGACTGGTAGTGTACATTTTATCTATAATTTTATCTCAATTTTATCATTTTATCATCTACTCAGCACTAGTTATAATGTACTGATGCTATAAAATGCAGTGTATGTGTCTTCTACGGTGCAGTGCTTCAGTTTGTGCCCAGCCACGTGGACGTGCGAGTTTGCAGCTTCAGTGAACGTGTGGAGAAGGGGCTGCTCATGGCTTACGCAGAAGTGCGCAAGAGATCACACGAGAGCGGAAACTTCAGTGTGCATGTGAGTAAAACATCAGAAGCGGCATCAGATAGGCTACTGTCCCTATGTGGCACATTCTCATTGCATCACAGTGCGCTCTAGGCAGCTGCAAGATGGAGTCCATCTTGGCCAAGAAGGAAGCAAGATTCTTTGTCTGTGAAATAGCTTGAATGTAGTAGTAGCTTGGTTGGTTGGTTGATTGGTTGGTGGTGGTCTAGTGGTCAAGATGCTCATCTCTAAACCAAGAGGTTCAAATCCTGCATTCAGCAGTACCACCACTGCATCCCTGAGCAAGACCTTTAACCCCAAGTAGCTCCAGGGAGACTGTCCCTGTAATTAGAACATGAAAGTCGCTCTAGAGCCTCTGTTAAATATCGTAAATGTAAATTTTGTTTCTTTTAATCAGAAGTAGCTTGTGACTTGAAAAGCTTTCTCACAAAATATGGGGAAATTTCTATTTTGCAAAGAAGTGTATGTGCTCCTAAGAAAAATGCCCCAGAGTCTTTTCAAAATCCTTGCTGCTACTTGTTAATTTAGAACAGTGTCCCTGGGTCTGAAAATACTATTAAAGTCCGGCTCCATCCTCTTTGACCAGAAATCTTCTAACACAACTCCAACTCATTATCTGTTTTGCTAAGTCATTTATGTAAGTGGGGCGCAGTGGTTAGCGCTGCCACTTCACAGCGAGAAGCTCCTGGGTTCGAACTCTGGGGACAGTCGTAGGGCCTTTCTGTGCTGTGAAGTTTGCATTCTTTCCCCGTGTTCGTGTGCGTTTCCTCCGGGTGCTTCGGTTTCCTCCCACAGTCCAAAGGCATGCACTATAGGTTAATTGGCCACTCTAAATTGGCCCTGTAAGGTGTGAATGTGAGTATGTTGACGCCAGCTCAGGGTTGTTCCCCGCCTTGCGCCCATAAGTTCCCAGGATGGGTTCCGGTCCCCATGACCCCGGTTGAGATTGAGCAGTTCAGATAATGAATGAATGAATTTATGTAAGTGTATTAAACCCTCCAACGCTCCTCCAAAAACTGAATTGAACTCGATTCCAGAACTTGAGTTTAACTGCAGAATATATGAAATACTGAGCGTTTCAACAAAGACTGATTTTAGTGACATTTGTTTGTTATGGTTCCCCAGAGATATTTAGAGAGAGCGCCATCTTAATAGAGTAAAAATAATCAGCAATGATGATGTGTGTAATCGTTTAATTCTAGATTGTCAACATCACTGTCAGCATGGCTAAAGGTCAGAAGCAGCAGAAAGTTCCGGTAGAGATCACATTTGCCATCCGCGATTCCCACGGCTACCTAAAGGGGTCGGAAGTGAGCGCGCACCTGAGGCAGCTCAACGCAGTGGAGTTTAGTTTCTACCTCGGTTTCCCCACCTTGCAGATAGCAGAACGTGAGTCCGTTCATATACAAACACAACTGCTTTACTTACAGGATTATTATATTTCTAACATTGGTAGATTCATACATTGGCTAATTTCTTATCTTCTTTCAATAGCTTTTCATTATCCAGAACTTAATATGTCCCACCTGCTAAGATCCTCCTGGGTGAAGACAGGTCAGTATCACATTACTGATATTAACAATTAAATTTGTTATAAATATCTTTTAATTATAAATTATCTTAATTATCTTGATGCATGTATTTTGCTTCCAAACCTTTAAAAAAATTTTTACAAAAAATTCTAACAAAACTACAACTTTGTACTGAACAAAACACATTATGTTGAACTTATTAAAAGTGATATGCATCATGTATCTTCATCACAATGCTGTAAAACTTAACCAGCTCCCTAAGAAAATAAAACTAAAAACTACATGTTTAAGCCCCCCATCGTTCAGAGACTGCTTTTTGTCTTGCTTTGTGCTGCAGATCTTCCAAAACGATGTTCTCACTTTTCAGAGCCACTAGTTTAGCATTTTCATAATCTGATATTTGCTATCAAGCATTTTGACATTGGTTTTTGTTTCATTTTATCTTTGCGTCTTTGTATCAGGTCAAGCATTTCTCATTCTATCTATGTATGTAGTGACATCACGTGTGTATGCACATTACGTGTGTATGTTGCAGTGTTACTGGGTGTCTTAGATCAAAGTGTGAATGAAAGGACATTCCAGGCTAAAATGGAGAGGCGGCTGGCGATGTTGGTAGGGGAGGGATTTGGTTTAACTGGAGCTCGGCGCTGGAAACGCGCCACTGCTGTGGGCAACAACAGTGTGCAGGTAAACACACACACACACACACTCACATCCACACACATACACACACACAACTTTGGCATTGCATAGACTCAATTTCCTCTCTTCATGACTGTTGAAACCTACGCCCAATGTGTGTATGAATGTGTTTGTGTGAGTCAGTGTGTCTTTATGAGTCAAAAAAGGGCCTTTGCTCATAATTTTCGTAAATGTTTTGTTAACATTTTTCAAGATTCTTTCACTGATGGATTCAGAATTGAATTGATTATTTTATTCCCCATCACTCTTTTAACCCGTAGCCACAATATCTTGTGAAATTACAGTTATTACAAACAATGATGTTTTCATATTAGAGAAATTATATGAAAACTTTAACAGTGAACAAGAAATATAACATATGTAAATACTGACTAATAGTCATTGACTACAAACAGTACCATTGGCATTTGTGAGATTCTTGACGGTTCTTTGGAACTTATAATTGCAAAAACAGTTTATTGCTGTTGAATTTGGCCATAAATTGACATTTTATTGTTCACTGTTAAAGTGTATTGTTAAAATGTGAATATTGTTGTTTGTGGTAATTGTCATTTTACAAGATATTGTGGCTACAAGGTTCCAGTGTTTGTGGGCAATATGATAATATTGCAAATTTAGTTCTGCAGTAACGAAAGAATTTTCAAAGTAAACTTTATTGTCATCTCTGCTATCTACTGTACGAGTACACAGAGAGACGAGACGACGTGGCTCCAGTTTTAACAGTGTACAGAACAAAGAACAAGGAACAAAGCACAAATAAGGCACATAGAATAAAAAATATAAATAGAATATAAAATATTAACTTAAAAACTAGAAGTAGAAGTAGAAAGAGAGACAAAAAGTGGTTGACATTTGCCAAAGTTTTGTGCAAAGGTGCAACAGTCTTTTTTGACTAATTAATTGAATGTGTTTATTGAATATATGCTCAAACCCAATATGTGTTAAAACAATCTTTCAATACCTTGAACACTTTATAAGCATAATCTAATATAAATCCTTCTGTTAGTTTATAATAACGTTCATTTTACAAGATGTTGTAGCTACACATATGAGTAGTGGTGAGCAACAAAATCTGCAGATTTATTTTTCCAAATGCAGCACTGAAAGAAAATCGCTCAATCTTTGCAAGTTAAAGGTAAGGCTGCACTCATAGTGTATGTTTGTCTATTTGTGTTTCAGATTGTGCGAACTTCACGGCTGGACGGAGCAGAAAAACCCCTGGAGCTGGTGTATTTTGTGGAGTCGGGGTCAGGAGAGAGGCTGTCTGCCCAAACCACTGCAGCCATGCTCAACCGACTCAACCTGCAGAGAGCAGCCATCGTTCTGGGCTACCGGGTGCACGGATTGCTGGCCACACGTGAGTCTCACACACACACACATACACACACAATACCCACACAGAGAAACACACACTGAAAAAACAAAATGCAGGAATTGACTTAAAAAGGTTCAAATGCTTTGTGGTTCCAGCTGCTTATATAAATGATTAAAACATACCTATACCGTTTCTTTTTTTAAGATTTCTAACATATTCTAGTAACGTTTCTTTAACTCAATCTGTTTGCTGATTTTTATTTTAACTTGCACAGTCTTACTGACAAATTTCACAACATATTACGCTGGGATAACTATGTATGTGACAAATAAATGTTCTTGAATCAGAGCATTGGCACTAGGAGAACCAGAGAAAAAGGCTGTTTTGTCTGATAGCCAGTGTCTGCAAAGAGATGCCACAGCCTTCCAGGGCTTTGAGCCCAAAATAGAATAATTAGGCCTCCTCATGGGGTGTAAAGGACAAGTATAGCTTCTCTCTCTAAAAACTCAGTAGCAGTTGTGGCATATTGTGGGCATGTGCTGGTTCACATAAAATGTACAGGGCAGACGGTGTCCTCCTCCAGGCCTGATCATCTGCTTAGAATGTTATTTAAGCAGCCATGTGTAACGAGGCTCTGGGTGGCTTCTTGCTTGTGCTCTCTCTCTCTCTCTCTCTCTCTCTCTCTCTCTGTCTCTCTCTCTCTGTTTCTGTCTCAGTCTCAACTCAGAAACCTTGTTCAATAAAGGAGATGTGTGATCTTGAACACACTTCCTGCCCTCACACTTGCCGCCACACACACACCCGGACTGTGAACTAACTGACTCTGTTGCACCTCTGCACTCTACACATCACCGTCGCTGTGATGCACATGCTGCTATACAGATTATTTCCTCCTCAAATGACTCTTGATACAACACTGCTATAATAATTTTTTGCACTGGCACCACTTATTTGCACAAATATTGAACGTTGAATGTATAAATAGACTGGATATAGATTTTTCTCGTATTATAACTGTTTCTAACCTCTTGCACATCCAGTGTAAAAGTCACTTTCCACTTTTGTAGGCAATACTGCATCCAAACTGTCTCTCTATCTACCTCTATTTCTGGTTCTAGTTCTAGTTTAAAGTTATATTTATATTCCATGTCTATGTTAAAATGTGTATTTTGTACTTTATTTATATATTGTTATTCCATGTGCCTTATGTGTTCTTCGTTCCCTATTGCCTATTGCACTGTAAAAACTGGAGCCACATCGTCTCGTCTCTCTGTATATCTGTACAGTATATAGCAGAGATGACAATAAAGTTTATTTTGACTTTGACTTTTTGACTTTGATTAAGAACTATTTATGGCACATCTGGGAGGTACTGAAATAAAATCCAAAATGGATTGAAAACAATAACACACACTCATAGAACATAATATTTAGTATGTCTAAGACCACATTATTTTTATCGATGTATTATTATCATTATTATTATTAGTAGTAGTATTATCAGGGATGCACCGATACCATTTTTTTGAGACCGAATACGAGTACCGATGTTTATTTTTGGGTACACACCAATACTGAGTACCGATGCTCGTGTAAGTCTGTTATTAATAACAATAACAATTATAGTAAGATTTTTAAATATTTTTATTTTTTTACCAATATCAAGTACCGTATTTCCCCAACGCTACCCCACACTATAAGCCGCCCCATCTATAAGCTGCAGAAAATGCGCATTGATGTTTTAAAACTCTAAGATAAGCCGCCCTGTTATTAGCCCCGATTTTAATATTTTAATATTTAATATTTTATTTAATTGTTGTTGCGTTTTTTTATGTTTTGATACCAAATCCTACCATTATTGTCATTGTTATTAATAACAGACCTACACAGGTATCGGTACTCGGTATCGGTGAGTACCCAAAAATAAATATCGTTCTCATACTCTCAAAAAAATGGTATCGGTGCATACCTATATTAAATATTAAAATATTAGTCTGCCTTGCTGCTGTCATCGTTTATTTTAAAGGACCTCCAGACGGGCTGACATTTTTATCTCTGTGGTATCCCCAAAAATAAGTATCGGTACTCGTACTTGGTCTCAAAAAAGTGGTATCGGTGCATCCCTAATTATTATTATTATTATTATTATTATTATTATTATTATTTCAGAGTACTGGTGTGGGATGACCTGGTATTATTGTATATGTATTGGAAACTTTTTTTTCTTCGAAACATCTTTGGCGTATAAAGTGAATCTTTTCATGTTGTGTTTCAGCGGTGGAAAAGCTGGCTCTTCCCCCCTCAGAGACGCAACCCAGTAATGTGTGGCTGATCATTGGAGTGGTGGTCCCTGTGCTGGTGGTCATCCTCATCATCACCATCCTCTACTGGAAGCTTTGTCGCTCAGAGAAGCTGGAGTTCCAGCCGGACGCCATGAGCACCATCCAGCAGAGGCAGAAGGTGAGTGAACATTCAGCAGAATGAAGACGTAAATAAAGTAATATAAACGATGTCCTTTTCCAGACTTTTCTAGAGCAGCTAGTGCAATACTGTCTAACCTGGAATAACGACATTCTGTTTTCTGTGCTTTTATTTTCTTCGTCTGTGTTCAGCTTCAAGCTCCCAGTGTGAAAGGTTTTGACTTTGCCAAGCTCCACCTTGGGCAGCACAGTAAGGATGACATCATGGTGATCCAGGAGCCCGCCCCTTTACCCCAACCTGTCAAAGAGGCCACGCCTTCTGAGGGGGGCGAACTGAACACACCCAAATCCAAGAGCTCGTCCACTAAAGCATCACGTGCTGCACGGAGGAGGGGCAGGTACGCCACCGATTGTGTTGGAGTCTGTTGGAATCTTTGTGTGTGGTGTGACTGACTAAATCCTGCATATACAGTATAATAAAAATTAGATAGATAGATAGATACTGTATAAAATTAACAATTAAAAGCTATTAGCTTCTTATTCCTTTTTGCGTGATTTTATTCTTAATGTAAAGCACTTTGGGCTGGATTTCTATGTACAAAAGGTGCTATATATAAATAATCATACTAGTTTATGCTTTAATGTATGTGTTTGATAGACTGTCTCCTTCTGATGGTGACTCTTTGGCCAGTGAGGCCTCCAGCGGCCGGGAGTCAGCAGAGGAGAGCACCAGACCTGCAGTCACACCCAGCGACAGCAAACCTCATCACCGCAAGAGCAAGCACGGTAACACTCACACACAAACACACTTCAGAAAGGCTTTCCTTTGATGTAAAGAATAATTACCTGCCAAAAAACACACACATTTCTATAGACATATTTCAGAGCCAGTGTGTAACTGAATTTAGCTAAATTCAGAAACATTGCAAGTGTCACATGACGTTTTCTTCATTATTTTTGAGTACAAATTAGGACAGGGAACATTAACATGTAATTGCACATGATTAAAACATGATGGAAATTCTAACAGTAATTTTTATTGAACATGAATTAATCATGTGACCAAGTTTGACTTCTGCCAGCATACCCAGTGCAGATCTGAGTGAAGACGGTATACTTGATGTGTTTGTACTTAACATTTATTATGTATAAAAAATAGACTGTTCACTCCACATAGTTTTGGGATATACACAATATACTTAAAAGTGAAACATCATGATAAACCAGGCGCAAATAATGCATGTGGTAAGTGTAAATACATCTGCACTGGAAATACTGGTGGAAATTTGTGTAATCTGATTAATTTGCTTAGAATAAAGATCATTTCTTTCCAGATTAGTCACATGTTGGTGCGTTAACATTTTCAGTCCTAACTTGGATTAACATGTCTAATTTTTAATTACTAACTGATTCCCAGCACTAGTACAAATTAAATCTAACTTTTGACTTCTTCTTTCCTCCCTATCTAACAGCAAAGAACAAACTTGGTGAGTTTTTTTCCCTCCCAGAGCTTTAATAATGCCATAAACATTCAATATTTTTGGAAGCGTTAAAGTCTTGACCTCTCAACCTGTGACCTCAGGTGCAGCCTCAGGCAGTGGAGTGGATGAACAACTGTCGTCCTCGTCCATATTTGAGCATGTGGATCGTTTGTCTCGAGGTTCTTCTGATGGAACGCGGCGAGTTTCCAATAAGGTCCAGCTCATTGCCATGCAGCCCATGCCGAGTCCGCCTTCTCACTCGCACAACCAGCCCCTAAGCCCCGCCCTCACCGAACGGGTGCCGGACGGGTCAAAGGTCAGCAGCGAGGTGAGAAACCAGTGGATGTTCACCACACTCATGACCCATCCAGAGATTCTTCATTTGTGACATACAGTACTGTGCAAAAGTTTTAGGCAGGTGTGAAAACACTTGCACAAAGTCAGGGATTTTGTAGGATTATAGTCAGGTGTATGATCAACCAATTATACCAAACAGGTGCTAATGATCATCAATGTCAAACGTAGGTTGAAACACAGTCATTAACTGAAACAGAAACAGCTGCGTAGGAGGGTTAAAATTGTGTGAGGAACAGCCAAACTCTGCTACCAAGGTGAGGTTGTGGAAGACAGTTTCATGTCATGGCAAGATTGAGCACAGCAACAAGACACAAGGTAGTTACACTGCATCAGCAAGGTCTCTCCCAGACAAAGACCTACCAGCCGAGTTCCTTCAAAAACTGTGTGCAAGTGTGCCTAGAAGACCTAAAAGTACTACGAAGGTAATGTGGTACTAAATTACACTGTGCTGCTGTGGTAAAAATGCATGTAAACTTCAGTGTTCTTAAATGGCAGATTGATGACATAATAGGCATAAATGGACATGTATGCATTTAAATCAAGATGCTATTGGCGCGTTGATCATTGAATTGAGTAGTAGATCCCAACTTTCAATATGTAGCATGAGATAATTTGCAATAGCGTGAGATTATCTTTCTCAACACTCAGATCCAGGTAGCTCTCAGGCATAAATCTGAAATCGAGCACCACCGGAATAAGATTCGGCTGCGGGCCAAGAGGAAGGGTCACTACGAGTTCCCCTCCATGGAGGACATCATGGCGGCGTTTGGGGACAGCTCGGAGCAGCAGCGAGTTTATCAGCAGGCCCAGGAACAAATCCACAAGATCCTGCATCCCGATGCACAGACGCCGTCACCCGACTCAGAAGCACACAGGAGGTCAGGGTAAAAACTTCTTGGATCATGCCAAACCATTAAAGTCTGTCTGAATATTTACACATATATTTGTCTGTGCGTGTACATCTCCAGGGGCAGACGTTCTCCCAGACAGCGCCAAAGGCAAAACATGAGTGGTAATGGGAGTCTGACTGATAAGGACCGCCTCATTACAGATGGAGGAGGAACATATAGGAAATACCCAGGAGTCAACAATGTTGCCTACGTGGTAAAATCAAACATGTTATTAATGCTCTGGTGTTCAGTTTAAAGGAGAGCCGTTAACATGTCTTATTTCCAACAGAAACTTGCATCCAAAGATGTGAAATCTTATTTAAAGCTATGAATTTACTTGTGCATTAAAGATTAAAATATTAGAATTGGATGAGCATAGTGAGACTTCTATATCACTTCCATATGAAACATATGGTTTCTTTCAAGTTTTTCTCTTTTTAACTGAACATTATTTAGTAAACATGGCATTGTACATATATTCATTCATCCATCCAACTACCTATACATTAGGTTTGGGCAAAAAAACTTGAATCGAATCGCAGTTCTTTCTCTGTCAGTTCAAAAATGATTGTGATTTTTTTGTTGGGAATGGGAAAAGTAACTCGAAACAGCAATCTGGAAACAAATTCATCTATGTATTGAATCATGAATAGATTTTGAATTTAATTATGCGCCCAAGAATTGGAATCAAATCGAATCGTGAGATTTTCTAAATTGTGCACCCCTACTATCCATCCCTCAATCTATCAATCTGTCTATCTATGGTATCAAACCAGCCATCCACTGTTCCTTACATATCTATCCATCCATCCTCCCACCCATCCATAAATACATACATCCTTTCATCCATCCATCCTGTCCGTCCAACTACAGACCCAGCCACTAATCTACCTACCTACCATTCATCCACTCATCCACTCCTCCATCCATCAAACGGTCTACCTACCTATCTGTCCATCCATCCCTCCATCCATTCACCCATCAATAAATCTGTCCATCCATCCATCCTTTCATTTATCAAACTACCTACCTACCTACCTATCTCTCCATCCATTCATCCACTCATCCACGCTTCCATCCATCAAACTGTCTACCTACCTATCTATCCATCCATCCATGTATCCATCCATCCCTCCATCCATCCCTCCATCCATCCATCCCTCCCTCCCTCCCTCCCTCCCTCCATCCATCCATCTAATCAATCAAATATATTGTTCAAAAATGGGACTTCTCTTTTAAGAGATATTAATTTGAACTCTCTCCCTTCATTTCTTCAGTCTGATGCGGATCAGCTGCCCGACGCCAGTAGCCCCTCCCCTACGGATGAGGTGTTTGTAGACCCGGGCTCTCCGCCTTCAGGCCCGGCTCCTGCTCCACCCAGCTACATCCCGCCTCAGCCCAGCATCGAGGAGGCTCGCCAGCAGATGCACTCGCTGCTGGACGACGCGTTTGCCCTCGTCTCACCCTCCTCACAGGGGAGCTCTGCCCCTCTCACCCTCATGGGGGTCACGGCGATCACAGGAGTGGGTGGAGTCAGTCCCGGCCCACCCTCTAGCCCTCCCCCTCGCCCTGTTCGCCAGTGGGGCTCCTCGTCGTACCCAGCTGCCCCAGCACATAGCCCCTTCTCAGCAGTAAGTTTTTGTACAAGGTAGCTATTTAAGATTAAGGCCCAATCCCAACCCGCCCCCCCCGGTTAGCTCTAACTTATTTAACACTGATTCTAGGATATCTTGTGTCATGCTGTGTCCTTTTTCTCTTTGTGTAGCGTTACGCTGAATTGGGAATGTCCCCAACATCTGTTCAGGGTTTACTGCAGAGGTGAGTTTAATTATACTATGGGATTACATGGAATTACGGAATTGGGATTACCTTCTGTGCTTACCTTCTGTTTCTATGATGATGCAATATAATTAGTGTTCTCTCCTAATTAACTACTAGACAGGATATTCCACTTTGCTGACATTCTCGCTGCTTAATTAAAGTCGTACTGATGTGATGTGATTGGCAGGCAGGCACTGGGCTCGGGCTATTTGGTATCAGGAGAGCTGCAGTCAGATCCGGGCTACTCCAACAGGGGGCAGTATGGAGAGGGTCTCCCATCTTCTTCTAGGCCACGGCCAGTAGGGGGCAGCACAGGTACTCATCAGAACCTTATTATGAGTACACACAGAGAAATAGGGGTGTTATTTCTATAGCCCTATATCTAAACTTTAAAGGTACAAAGTCATTACTGACAGCAAAGACTACATAATTGTACAGTCAATATTAATTTAAATAAATAATTTTGTTTGTTGAAATATAACTGGTTAACCCTCCATTCAACTATTGTAGCCTAGGAAATACTTTGACAGATGTTACTTTCAGTGGTTAAATATGTCTTTTATTTTTATAGAATTAGTGTTCTGTGTATGAGTTCTTTACCTTTCCAGTGGGTATATAAACCAGAAGTGTTTTATATAAGAAGATACATAAATGTACCAGTGTTGGCCTGATGGGCACAGCTGTAGCCACAAAGCATTTGCTCCTTTTTAAGTCTATTTCTGTTCCTTGGTTTCTCATTGTTTATAAAACACATCGTTTTTATAGTAATCAGTGGGTAATCAGAGGTGATGGTGGTCTAATGGTTAGGATATTCACCTCTGGACCAAGAGGTTGTGGGTTCGACACTGTCCCTGAAATTAACAGAAATGGAAATCGTTCTGGATAAAATGCCTGCTAAAAGCTATAAATGGTAATGTAATAATGGTTCAAAATCAATTGAATTTATCTGTGTGTGTGTGTGAAGGTGCCCAGTTGCATCAGCTGACTCAGGTGGGCTTGTCCAGTCAGATCGGTGTGTACCCCGGGGTGGGACGCAGTGTGTCCGGACCCTCAGGGTCCAGCTGGGCTCAATACCGCTCAGATGAAGAAGTGTCCAGACCTGGAGTCAACCGGGACGCTGTAAGTTTGGAATTAAATTAAACACACAATTAAAAACCTTTTACCCTGTAGTAAGTTGGTTAGTTATAACAAAAGTCAAGTGCCACTTCCTAGTGATAAGTATAAATGTAACATCAAAACACATACTATCAAAAACAGCAGTGCACACTAAAAATAAAAGCAACATGAGACTTTGCCTGTCGCTTGTCATTTAGTCAATAGTGCTCTAGTGGACACTGCTGGCATTCTCTCTCCCTCAGGCTGTGTCAGACTGTTATACAACTGCCTGATTTGTCACTTTGCTAAAATTACTTTTTATTGCTGGGACTTGTGATAAGTGGAAAGGAAGTGTAGGAGCCTAAGCTGTTTTGGAATGTTTCTCTTTTAAAAAAGAGGATTTCTTCTCTGAGCAGCATTTTCCTGATGTTGGTGTAATTCTATTTTGCTTTTATTAAATTTCATACATTCACATTAACTTAATACAGAGTAGAACAGAATCCTTGTGGTGGTAATTGATTTGTAGTCTGTCCTTCTTATGCAGTGCAAAAATGTGAAAACATTGTGATACATTTGATCAGAAGAAGGGGCCTCTGTACCTTTAACCATAACTTTTTACGAATTTTCAAACACTTTGTACCAGTAATACATTGCAAAATACAAGTTAAGGAGTTAAGCATCAATGTGAACAACCAGTGCCATTCGCAACTTTGTGCTTTTCTCCATAATTGGAAAAAACTGATAATTGTTGTTGAATATGATCACAAACTGAAATTGTTCACTGTAAACGTCATGTATTGTTAATATGAAAATATTGCTATTTGTGATAATCATCATTTCACAAGATACTGCAGCTGCTTAATTGATATGTGGCATAACTACTCTAAAACACCTAAAATATGCCTTTGTCCATGTGTCAATATACGTATGCGTAATACCATATTATAATAATATAACGTACACTGCTACAGTGAAATAATTTTGAAAATGATTGGCTACGGGTTATTCAAAGGCTACATTTTCACTTTACAAAGATTACATTCTCTTTTTCATCTCTCACTCCAGCAGATACTGTCCTTCCCAGAGTACTCTTCTTCCCCCGTGTTCCAGATGCCCCGGACGTCCTTGAGGGACCCTCCCACCCCCCAGGCCCACCTGGACCCACCCACGCTAGGGTACGCTGCCGCGGAGGAGCCCTCTCCGTCCTCCCAGCCCTCCGCCTCCCTCATAAAGGCCATTCGGGAGGAGCTTCAGAGACTTTCCCAGAAGCAGGTGGCTGTGGCCACTTACCACAGCTAGCTGACACCCACCCCACCCTACCTGACCCCAAATCAGCGAACCCTTTGTACACAGCTCAATCTGGCTGCTCGAAGCCAGATATAAACACACCAACCAATATGTCTAAAAAAAACAGCAATCAGAGAGACGAGACGCACAGCTTTATTTATATACGATCCCTGCGTTCTGGCTAAGACTTGACTAGCCAGATGGATACACAAGGAACAAGCTCTACCTTTGTAGCGACCTCACACGTTCGTCCTCCCTCCTTAACAGCACATCCACAAGTCAAATCAGGTACCAGTACTATGGTATATGGACCTACGCATCATAGACGGATTCACGTTATGCTACTTCTTGAAAAACAAAAACCATAGATGTATTATAGACTCCTTTGATCTTTATCTCCACCGCTATCCTATAATATGTCACTTCTCAAATAAATACCCTGTCTCTCTTAAAGGGGGGCTTTGTCCAAAGATGGCAGTGTGGCCAAAAGGGAATGAGATGTTTTTATATCTTCACAGCATTTAGCAGACACTCGTATCCAGATAGATTTCCATTTCCGAATTTCGGCAAAAGTCTCCCCAGAGAAACATGGGGTTAACAATTCTGAATTGGGACGCAATGGTGGTAGTGCTGGAGGTGGGATTTGAACCCACAACCTCTTGGTTCAGAGGTGAGCATCCTAAAACTACATTACCATCACCCCACTAAGCCCTTATAAGTCTTGAGGAAGCTGTGTTGGGGAAGCAACTTTTAAACGGTAGCTTTTAAAGCTACTAGCTACTTATGATTAAAAGTAGCTACGCTACAGCCAAGCTACTGTTTTGATGTAGTAGTTAGCTACACTAGAAGATGCAGAGACAGCATATTTAACTACACTGACAGAGGTTCACAGCCACAAATTCTTGCTTCCAATTTCATCACGGTGGAATCCATCCACCAAGTTCATCTCGCAGCTGCCGACAGTGCGCTGGGATGCAATGAGCGTGTGCTGCACGGGCACCTTAGCTAATCAAAAACACCAAAACACCTGCTAGTTGGAAATAAGAATTTGATATAGCGTTTTGCCATTCTACATTGCTATTTGTGAAAAACAAAGCAAGTAGCTTAAACGGCATTCAAAAAGTTCATTTTAAAACTTAAACTTCATTTTAAAAGTAGTGTTGCGACTGACACAGATTTTGTTTTACTGAACTACACCCCAACATTGTTTATTTTTCCTTCCTTCTTAGCCACATCAGTACCTTTGGGGAGAGCGTCCCTTTAAATTGCATGCTTAGAGGGAGCGGTTACTTTAACAAAAAAGAAGAAGGAGGAAACCGTTGTGACTTTTGTTATGAGACCTTTCCCATCCTCAGTGCCATTTTGGAATAAGTGTCTGTCAAAGTGCTTCCTACAGAAGGGTCATCGTCCAAGCCCTCGACTTCCTCTGGTGCTAAATCTCATTTCCTGTTTCCCCACGTCAAACCGTACAGTGGCCATGGCAAAAACTCTGAAAAGGCATCCTCATGTATCGTTTCCTCGCTACACCATTTTGTTCTTTCCTCTGAAATGAAAAAAATAATTAAGGATGGGTGCGTTATCCATAAATAACCATCTCATTTTACAACAGATGGGAGATCGCTGCAATAGAGGAAGCGGTAACCATCCCTCTTTCTTGAGATTTTTTGTACCAGTATGTGTGGAGTTTATATGACAGCATTTAGGAGATGCTCTTATCCATCAGGGCTTTGTTGTCCACATCTGTAAATGAGATTACGTTTGAAGACTGTAAGATGTTCAGCAGTTCTGATAGCAAGAGAAAGTTGTTCCACTACTGAGGAGACTGAAAGTCTTAATGTCCTAATCTTCTTCTTCTTTTGAGTAACAGAGGTTCAAGAGCAGCAGTGCTCACTTACATGAAAAATGTTTATTCCTGGTCCAGAAACCCAGGTTAGCTGCAAACAAGTGGGTTAGTAGATGTAGGTTAGAAGTGAGCTCTGCTGGAGAGTTATTTTGTTCTGTAAGAGGAGGGATGGTGACCGTTGCCCTGTAGAGTTGTTTCATGGCCACAGCCTTCTGAGATGACTGTAAACGAATAGAACCTAACGGATTGCTGATCTGGGAGCGTTTGAGCTGACCTTTGTGTACTAGCGCTGAAGTGGCTGGACAGGCTTCCTCAGTCAAGTCTAAAAAAAAAAAAAAAAAAAAAAGGACCAGCTCTGAGAGCAATGTCCCTGCTGCATCAAGATGCCAAAACTTACGCTCAATCCGGAGAAGGATTCAAGGACGGAGTAAAGTATCCTAGTTCACGCTGCCGTATGTCCAGGATGCTGGCACCCTCTTCCGTTTGTTTTCAGCTTGTTGAGGTTTTTTTTTGGCCTGTGGAAATTTGTGAGAATTTGGCTGTGCTGTGAGCCAGCGTCGTCGTTTAGAGTAGAGCTCGAGCGCTTTCCCCTTGAGTGGATATTTTCTCCGTTTACAGCTCTTTCTTTTGCACATTCATTTCATCTTTGCACATTTAAAAAATCATGGTGGCAATGCTTATGCTTAAGTGAGCAAAAATCGTCTTAAGGGGTTTACTTGGAAGAGAGGGAAAAATTATACATGATCTATATAGAGCTATACAGATTTAAACATGTACCATATAAATATATTAATAACTAAAATATTGATGTGTACTCATGAGCACAATATTGTTGTATGTCAAAGACCTTATTAGATTGAAATTATTTTTTATTGATATAGTAATATTAAGTATTTCAGATGTTCAACAGAGTATTGGTATGGGCTATAGAAAAAAGACCAAATCACTGTTAAGGCATATAGATGGTTTATCTCAGTAATTCAGTGGCAATCTGTCTGTGTTTTCCATGTTTAAAATCACGTGGATTCACGCTAAGATTTTTTTCATGGTTGCTGTGAGGTTATGTGATAAGGTGGTTTTAAGGCCCTGTAACGTTGAGTGTTGTACTGGAGGCCAAATCTCTCTTAATCTCTCTTTCTTTCGCTCTCTGTCTCTCGCTCTTTTTTTCTCTGATAGTTGAAGTGGAGAATAGAGATATCCAAGTGGGCCTTAAATCAATACGCATGAGAGTGACGGTTTTTTTGCCTTTTAATTTTTAATTAATGTGTTAATGTCTTGATGGGCATGCTAATATATATGCTTTAAAAGTACTATATAAAAAAGGTGAAAATTGAGCTTGATAGGTTTTGTTCAACATGAGTGAATACTGTGTACTGGTATAAAATAACATGAACAGTCAAAGCACAGAGAACCATTCAAAATTATTAAACATCGGGAAAAAAGAAGCTTCTAGCTATTTTACCATTTATACTACCTGAATGATATTTTTGAAAACACTCAAAATCAGTATTTATGGTTATATTGTAAACTATATAGAGAGATATAATGTATATGGACCAACTTGTCCACATGTGAAAATGAAAACATATAGAGGCATACAGTCACTAACAAAAACTCTCTCCCATAATCAGTCATTAAGAAAGAGAAACTGGCAGAATTAGTTTTTACAGGCAATACATTTCTCCATCTGGAATGTGTTGTAATTCTTTTGTTTCTGTTGTTTCATGTATTGTTTCCAGCCACTTGACCAATATGGTGCTACTGTATACAACACTAAGAGGGTGTGTGTGTGTGTGTGTATGTGTGTGTGTGTGTGTTTACGTAATAATGACCTGAACAAATGTGTTAGACCAGTAAACCTTATCATAAACCGAATCATATCAACAGCATAGCAAATGTATGAAATGTAATTAAATGTAAGAATGTGTGTGTCTGAGTGTTTGTGTACGTGTGTGTATGTAGGTGTGTGAGTGGGTGCGTGCTTATGCTTGACCCCTTTTCACCCTAAAAGAGTGCCATAGAGGAGGCCATGGAAACTTTATTAAAAACGTAACGAATGTTCATTCTCAGTTTACTGGTTTCAGAGACTCATGTACAACTTTTACTCTGCATTCATAATCAGTGACGTTTCCTTGCCAGCACTTGGGAAATCTCTTCTGTTCTTTTCCCTTGTCTCTTTCTTTCATGTCTCTCTTGATCCCTGCAAACTGCATCCCCATATTTGATGTGTATTGTCTCTAAATTGTTGTGTAAATTTAACATGGAATAATAAATTACGTGCAATGAAACAAACATGTTCTTTCCGAAGCCTTTTGTACTTTTTAACCAGTTACCATAATTTAAGTTTAAGCCTAACGTAAGGTTTGGGTGTGTATTAGGGCTGGGTATCGTTGCTGATTTCCTGAATCGATTCGATTCCGATTCACAAGGTCTTGATCCAATTCAATTCTCGATTCGATTCGATATCGATTTATTTAGAGATTTCTTTGCATCAATACTAGTTTTGCTTGGTTATAAAATAACTTGTTTTAAAACCGAAGTGTTGCCAAACATCGGCCTTTAGGCCAGACAGTGATTTGAGCGGAGCAGCTTCAGCCATGGCTCTATTTGGTTTCGGTTTCGCCGGTCTCACGTTTTTATAGCTCTCCATGCGCGGTCGCGCGAAGTAGTGCATAGCCGCAGGAAAAGATTGATCCACTAATTTTTGAATCGATCTCGTATTTTTCGAACGAGAATCCATATTGATCAGTGAATCGATTTGTTTAACCCAACCCTAGTGTGTATGTGTGTGTTTACTGTATGTGTGTGTGTGTGTGTGTGTATGCGTGTGTGCTTTAGGTCAGGTAGGTCAACATTTCCATAGGATGTCTACGCCTTTGTGAAGTGCAATCATTTAAATACTTTGTTGCCTAACTGCTCCTAAGTCAACAGAACACTCTTAATACTCTTGGACTATATCGCTGTCTGAGTATGTAGTCTAATAATTTGGATTTCTGTGTCTGTTATCATGATAACAAATAAAAATAGTGCTGGTACTAACTTAAATATTTTTGCAGTACTTATCAGTAACAGTATTTTTCTCTCTTTACAAAGGCCTTTCATCAAACAGGTGTTTCTTATTATTGTTAAATTGGCAGAAGTGGCATCTGTGAGGCTCCCTTGCCCACTATATCACAGTGCACTCTTGACGCCTGCGAGATGGAGTCGAAGAATGGAGTTCACCTTGGCGAAGATGGAAGCAAGAATTGGTGGCATTATTCATCAAAGTTTATGACTTGAAATGGCGAAACTGACATAAGTTACACATTTGTGTGTAATGGAGGTAAACTGAAAGTCAAAATACTCTGTACCTTTTTGAAGCATTATTGTGATTTGAAATGACATTGTTTACAAATATAGATTTTAATAATGAAATGGTAAAACCTTATGACACCAAAGATCAAAGTATTTCAAGATTAAAGCTTTACAACATTAAAACATTCTTAACATTCACATTATTTTCGATTAATTTGCTTTAAGAGTATCCTACATCACAAATATTAAGTATTACTGGATGAATTAGCTTGGATGTAGTTAGCTACTTTTTCTCTGTAGCTTGTAGTGTCGCTAACTACTATATTTAATATAGAGGTTGAAAGGTCCTTTAGAAAATATTTTAGAAAATAAAATTTCTTCTCGTTTTAAACCCAAACCTTTCAATACATGGGGCAAGGGGTAAAGCCTGTAGGATGTGCTTATGCTGCTAACAGTGGTGTTTGTTGGCGGCTTTCAACCTAAGTCGACAAACATGTAACACCATATTGGCTCCATTTATCGTTACCTCCGTTTAATGCCACATGGAATTTTGGGAAGGTTCCCATGTAAATAAATGGATCAGGAGGGGAAAAGGCTGTCACCTAGGTCTGACCAAAAAACATTAAAAACAGTGATGGGAATTCTGGCTCCTTTAGACGAGGCTGAAGTTGGCTATTCGCCAGCGTCTTATTCGCGATTTACGTAGATCCACACATTAAAAACGTCTAGATAATCTTACATTTGGAGGTCAGAGTAAGTATGATGAAGTGTAGAATAAAAACAATGTCTAATTTTACTGTAGCAGTTTAAAATAATCACGTCCTAAACTTGGCATCTCAGTGTATTCTCCTATGTGTCTGAATGCATTTCCACTCAATTTCTGAAAGCTCCTCCTCTTTCATATTAAAACGTCTAGACAATCTGACATTAGGAGGTCAGTGTAAGTATGATAGAGTGTAAGAAAAAATATTTTTGTGCAATTTTACTCTAGCATTTTTTAATAATCACCTCCTAAACATGGCATCTCAGTGTATGTATGAAGGGGCACTCTGAAACGAACACCTGTTCTTTCAGCTCCCAAGTGGCTCCTTGGATTTTTTGTGGCTTAAATTAATTTATTACCTAAAATAATGTGTCAAATTAATTACTAATGTTCAGAACATATCAAATGTGTATTATTTATATGGTTTATTACACTCAACATGGAACAGAGAGCTACAAAAAAAAATTAATTTTAAAGTACAAAACAAATACCCTCTTAATTTGACAAAAAGATCCAATCCTGATTGTATGTATATTATTTATAAACTTTGTTCTCTCTGTCTCATTTAGAGGACAGGTGGCGACAGGAGGAAAAGCTGACGGGAATTTTGCTTTCTGACACCGGATTTTTCCACTGCTGATCAAAACAGTAGCTTGGCTGTAGTTTAGGTGCTTTTAAGCAGAAGTAGCTTGTAGCTTGAATTGTTACGGTTTAATAGCTGGTCATAAGATACTTTGTAAACCCTAATTCAGCCCTCTGTTGCCACAATATTAAAAAGTTCTACATGCTGTAGTTTGGATCCTCCGGTTACTGGGTCAGATAGAAGGCGAATCCACAATAAACCTGTTTTTCAAGCCGAGTTTCACCACAATGTAATTCTTCACATTCAGAGCCCAGCCCTCCGCCTATTTACAGCAATAATAAAGTAACGTGGCCTTAAGGAAAAGAAGGAAATACTGTGCCTTGCCCTTTAAAACACCCTTCCCCCACCACACACACACACACACACACACACACACACACACACACACACACACACACACCGGTGTGTAACACTATTTACCTGTCGCCAGGTAGATGCACCTGTTTTGCTACAGATGTCTGACCAAGGATGTAGCTAAAACTGATTATCATCTCTCAGGACTCGCTGTTATTCACTTTTTTCTCCTCTGGGAA